>OX421977.1:50508461-51108461 GCA_949128135.1 Parasteatoda lunata
TCCCCAAGACGCCATTTCAGCTTCCTTTGTTAAAAACAGAGCTAGTTAATTAACAAAACCAATCTTCTTTTTTTTTTGAAATGTTAATTAAGGTGTCCACTTACATATTCGGTTTAATAATTTTTATTTGTTTAAACAAAATTACTTTGTTGCAATATAATATTCTAATACCAAAAAAAGTACTTACGTAGCGTGAAAATATCTTTTGTGATGTAACTCTTCCAAAAGTACGTAAAAATGGTTGTCAGCAGGGGTATACATGTAGATTTATTAAATACACCTTGTGCGCCACCTAGGAACCAAATCTACCGACACTCGTAACCAGTAAAAATATTGGCTGGCATCTCCCCCGTTATTAGTTTTTATTTTTATCGAAATTTTGTTGAATAGTTTTGTAAAAACAAAATACCGGTTAGAAACCGGTCGGTTAGAAACCGACACTCGAAATTTTTGCTCTGTTACAATCGTACCCTGTTACAATTGACCCCACTCTCCCCTACTCAATAATCAATAGGTTTTGAACATATAAATAATTCAAAATAATATATAATACATTACTAATAGTGTTGTAATAGTGTTTGTCTCGAACCATATTTTTTTTTCTTCCTGTTCTAGCCTGAATTTTCAACAATTATCGGAGAAAAAAAACAACCTATTTTTCCTTATCTTTGCACTGTTGAATATTCCGCGAATTTCTAATTCTGTGTTATGAAATAAAGGGATTTTAAAAAAATCATGAATACACCCAAAACAATGACTGCGGAAACCGAAACAATGCTCCGATCGAAAACTACATGGATATAAGATGAAATCAGTGCAAAATCAAACTAAAGTGGTCGAAAACCGAAGGATGATTACTCATAAGCGTGATTTGAAATTCATGTGTCGTAATAGCTTCGTTTTAAAAATATCGATATTTTTAACATTATTCAGAAATCCAAGGATATAACGACTAAAAAAATTATATATAAAAAATTAAAAAAATTATGTGCATTTGCGACGAAATTGGCATAAGTTGAATATTCAAATACGCGATTTGAAAATCACCTGCGTCATCCGTGGAATATGTCGAGATTTCAGAAAAACCATTTAAAAAAAAACTGAAACAGCAGCTGAAAAACCACATAGATTTACGATGAAATCGGTGCTAAATTAAACAAACGTGGTATGCGATTGGAAATTCCTGGCCTGTAAAGTTTCATATTAAAGATTTCGGGATTTTCAATATTACGTAGAAATACATGCGTGTAACTGCCGAAAAAGTGGTGCGGAAAACCATGTGAACGCACGACGAAATCTGCGCAAATCGAACATCGTTACAAAAAAAATTATTCAAATGTACAAATCTAAATTCACTTGTCGTAATAATAACTTGTTTTAAAAAAAAAATATCGGGATTTCATAAAACCATTTAAAAATCTGGAACGGTATTTCCTGAAAAACCATATGGATTTTCGAGCTTGTGATACAATGATTCTTTCGTAAAAATGCTCAATACGAAATTTCTGTGACGTAATAATTTTGCAATAAAAAATTTTAGGTTGGTTGGTACTTTATTTATGTCACCCTAGAGCTGCACAATTGGCTATTGGCGACAGTCTGGAAAATATTCTTGAAGAAGATCCGAAGACTTATCATCGCAATTTTGATCCTCTGCAGAAGGGGTAGTTCCAACGATTTGGTAACCGGCGAGCACTTTACGGTAGAACAGTTTAAGAAAGACCGATACCCCCTCGGTCCCTAAGCAGGCTGATCAAAATGGTCACTCACTAGCTTACTAACCGGTTCCAGTGATGCTTGACATCGGTCATCTGCCGGGAACCGTGTCCTTACAATCAGTCCACTGCGGGACTTAAAAAAGTGAAAAAGCACGTTCTATTCAACTTTATTATCCACATTAATTGCGTAACTTTCGGGCGAGGCTCGTGATTTCGAAATTTTTCTTCGAAATTTCTTGAAATTTTGACGAAATTTCGTACCAATTTATTAATTTGTGAAAAATTCGCTGTATTTAAGCTTATGACGTGGAACCGCAAATTTTCAAGTAATATACATATTTAATTGTAATATCATAATACTTTGGAATTACACATAAATTTTTATTATTTTCTTATTTCTTTTAAGGGGGGACCCCACCCTTAGATGGTAAAATATTAACGTTTTTCTTGAATTTTTTTTAAGTAATAGAGACAATGCTCCTCCTTGTTTTTTTTATGTTATTTAGCTACAATTTAAGTCTATTTTAAAAAATTTTCTTTTACAAAATAATAAAAAATAAGTTGGTGGCAGCTCCGTGTGTGGCTGGTCATCAAAAAGTAGCATCTCACTGGCCTCATGGATTTAGAAGTCCTGAAACATAGGAAAACGATTTTGTTTAGATTTTCTGAAACATAAAGACATTATCTAAAGAGTAGCATAGCGGTTTTTTGATATTCGCAAAATTACCAAAATGGCGGCAACTTAAAAAAAAAAGTTAAATTTTTCATTAAAAAAATATTCATTAAAATACAAAATCGAAATATAAAAATATCAAAAAAATCCTATGCTACTTTCTAAAGAATATTTTTTTAGGTAATTTAAAATAAAAAACAGCTTATTTCATTGTAGGGTAAACTAACCAGTGAAGGAACACTTAAGCCTCGCTTGCCTTTTAAAAAATCATATTAATTTCAAAATTCGTAATTTTAGTTAAATGACAGTGTCAACATGTTTGTTATTAATTGCAAATTACGTAAAAAAAATGTAGAGAACTTACATAATATTGTTTTAAAGTTTTGGAGGTTCAAATAACAAGTAGTAAGAAGACCAAGTGAAGGAACAGCTCTTACCAGTGAATGAACACCCAGTAAAGTAACACTTAATTTTGGTTATTTTTTAATGCTCTTTATGAATTAATAAGCCATACGCATATTTAAAAACAAGCCTATTCTTGAAATTATAACATATAAATACTTGGAAAATGTTAACTTTTTTTTGTAATCATGAATTGAAAATTAAAGTGTCAACATATTAACACATACTGTTCATTCACTGGGAAATCTATGCCCAGTAAAGGAACATACCTGTTTCCTCACTGTTTAGCAGTTATTTTTCGTATTTTTAACATACTTTTGATGCGGAACATCACTAAAGGTACAAAAAAGTTAAAGTTTATCTTTTATTTTCATTAACTTAGAAGAAGAAAAAAACAGTAAATGAACACTTGTTCCTTCACTGGTTTTTCATCGTTTGGCGATCCAGTGAATAAACACCCCCTTATCTCAGTACTTTATTATGCTATGATGCTTAAAAAAAAAAAAAAAAAAACGTAACTTCAATAACTATATTTTGAATTCTCTTTTTCACAGTGAGAAAAATAAAACTATTACATGCAGTTAATTCCATTTCAAACATATAAATACAAACACTCACCTTATAATTTTTTCAAAGAAACAAGGTGTTGCAGAGATAATAACAAATTAAAAAAATTTTCCAGAGAAGTCTATTTGACCAGGTAATCCAAAACATTGCTAGATGACTTCCTATTGTTTGGCAGTAAGCTATTGTTACCAATCAATCTAAAGAAAAACTTTCAAATTCTTATTTTTAATCAATACATATGAAATGTTCCTTCACTGGTTGGTTTACCCTATAGATCCTGAGAAAAACGTTAGGCCAGGTCAAAAAACAGCGTTTTGAGAAAAACGCGTTTAAAGTTTTGACTTATGGTAGGGGAAAACGTTTAATTTCATATATATAGTGGTCGAAAAATGAAATGCATACAATAAGTTTCTATATACAGAATGGATGAGACACAAAAAGAATGTCGCTCCTCCTAATCCGACCGAACGGACTTTTCTACCTGCTTAGCGACGACTCTCTATTTTCCGGTATAATTTCCAAACGAAGTTAGGTACCGAGAAATCGTTTTAGACAGGTATTAGGAAGGGTACAAATATTCGAAAAATGCAATAAAATTTCTTTCGATTTTTTGAAATATTCAGGGTGGGGTCCCCCCTTAGAAGATTTCATAACATTTTGTTATACTGTAATAAGTATTTATTTTGTAATAAGTATTCCAAATGTAAGTATTTTGTTTTTACAAAACTATTCAACAAAATTTCGATAAAAATAAAAACTAATAACGGGGGAGATGCCAGCCAATATTTTTACTGGTTACGAGAAATTTTTGTTGGCTACCATCATTTAATTCTTGGAGAAGAAAAAAAAAATATTAAAATGAAATATTTGTAAAAGAATTTTATTAAGAAAAAAGATATTAAATAGCTGAAAAACAAAATATAGAAAAGACATAATCTCGTCATCAACTCCCACGACTACATCCGCAAAAAGGAGTGCTGTCCAATATTGTCAAAGTATAATATATCAATACAATTAGTATGAGGAACACCAAAAAAATTTTGAGCGAAAATAGAACACATTAAGTAAAAAATATACGAAATAAAGCATATCAAGCAAAAAAAAATACAAAAAAAAATTTTTATATATATATATATATATATATATATATATATATATATATATATATATATATATATATATATATATATATATATATATACAAGAGTAATACAGAATAAAATACAAAATGTAATCTATAAAGCGACTAGCGAATTCAAATGAACTTAGACCTTCTGAGAATCCCTCAAAAATAAATAAAATCTAAAATATTTTCGTAACAAGTCCGCCAGATTACAAAACATGAAAATAAAAGCGCAAATAGAGGTTAGAATTGTAAATAAAGGTAATTTTTTATGGCGCATCCTTACTGCAGCACTGAAACTCGTTTCATTTGTTAGGATTGGACCTTGGATTGTCCCAACAATGGATGTGCGCAAGTTTATAAAATGATAATATAATTATAAACTATACTTAATTTTCTTGCATTTTATTTTAGATTTTTTTGCTTGATATATTTTAGTTCGTATAATTTTTACTTAATGTGTTCTATTTTCATTTCTATTTTTTTGGGTGCTCCTCACAGTATTGTATTGATATATTTTGCTTTGGCTATATTAATGTAATATTAGAAAGCACTCCCTTTTGCGGATTTAGTCGTGTTAGTTCATGACGAGATTATGTATTCACGTTATTTTGTTTTCCGGCTTTTTAATAATTTTTTTAAATAGTTTTAAAAATATTTTTATTTTAATAATTTTTTTTCCTTTCATTAATCTTTATATTATTTTTCATGTTTTCTCTATTCTTTTTGTGTTTATATATATATATATAATACTTTTTTTTTTAAATTTCTCAAAAAATACTTTAAGAATCATTTTATGACTTCAAAATTGTTTAGATCGTGAGATTTCTCATACATATCAATGAAGTTTAAAGCTTTTCGAGGTTGGAGGGACCCATAATAAATTACAAACGGAAATTTTTTTTGTAATACCCTACGCCAAAAAATGAAGCAATAAATTTGTAACTCGTAACAATTATTTGGGTTATTATATGCAATAATTCCACAAAATTTTGTAAGCCTAGCTTAAATGTTTATAAAGATATGGACATTTTTCTGTCTTTTGTTTCTGTGTTATAACTTTAAAAATATCTCTATATAACATAAAATCATCATGGTCTGATACCGTTTTCCATTGGTGTCGGCGCATTCTTATTGGCCGGAAAATCACGTGGTAGGATCCAGTTTTCCCTCATTCATTTCTAATTGTTTTGGTTGCCATCAGCATAAAATTAACAAAAGTAGTAAAGGTATTTTCCTTTAAATATTTTTGTATCCCTAATTTAAAGTTATTTTCCAGTAATGCTATTATTAGCGACAATTTTAAATTATGGTCGTGAACTCATCAAATTTGTTTGAACAATGTAATATTTTAAGAATATAAAAATGTTGTTTTAAAAAATGACTACTTCGAAAAATCACTTCTGGTCACCAAGAGATCTAAATGTTTATAATACTAATAGATAGTAATATTTGGACGTGGGAAGTAAAGGCGCAAGCAAACAGAATTCCTTTTAGTACATATATGTTAAGAGAATAATTTTAACTTTAGTAGAAAAACTGTTTTCTGCAAAGAAAAAAACAATTGTTGCGAAGCAATCATCGGGGTTGGTGAGTGGTAGCGAACAGGGGGCTCAGCCCCACCCCTAGTTCAATAAAATTAAAAAAAATTTAAAATTAATTATAAAATTTTTGCTTTAAAATATGAAGAAAAAAATCGTTGAAAACTGGGCAATATATAAGAAATTAAAGTATTTCTTTTATACTATGCAGACGAGGAAAAAAATTTACATTTTTTCTCTTCAGAATGTTGTAGTGTTCACTACAACATTCTGAAGAGAAAAAATGTAAATTTTTTTACGATTCAAATCGTATTGGGCAACTAATGAAAATATCCTATTTGAATTTTCTTAAAAATTCAAACATTTTCAGTTTTTTTTCTTCTACTTTTTTAAAGAAAGCTCGAAATGATACGGGGTTTCCTACAAATATTTTTATGCTTTTTTTTTTGTATCAAAAGACAAAATGAAATAAATGATACCATTGAATAAACGTTCTAACACCAAAATGAAATAGTTTAAAGAGAAAAAAAAAAAACGCATCAAAGAAAAGATAATTTTATGGGGGAGGGTCCCCAACAATGCCGGAGTCATTTTTAATAAATCTTGTTTAAAATACAAAATAAAACTTGAGGAAAACCCCGTATCAATTTGAGCTTTCTTTTAAAAAGTACGAAAATGCTTAGAAAATTGCTTGAAACTTTTTTAAATGTACAAATAGGACTTTTTTTTTTTTTTCATTAGTTGCCAAATACGATTCAAAACCAGGGGAAAAAAATATTTAAATTTTTCCCGCGCATTAGAAGTATAAAAAAATTCGCAATTTTGATTTCAAATTTGTAAATCGTTATTATTTTTAAATAAAAAAAATAAAAAGACATAATATAAATTTTAAAATAGCATTCTCTCCCGCAAAATTTATTGTTGAAAATAGTGAATTAGTCAATGACCTGTGAATTCTTCATTAAAAAATTAAATTTTCCTCTTTCATTTTTAGAGAAATCACGGATTTGAGATGAAATCATCACGACTAGAATGAACTCAAAAGCACGATTCACAGATCGCGATAGAATTATATCGAAATTTTAAAATTATGTGGAAATACGGAGCAATAACTGCTCAAAATGAGTTTAAAACCACGTGGACAATATTGTCACAAATAGAGTGTATAAACGCGATTCTTCAAATGCGCGATTCTAAAATTCCAGTACAAAACAAAATATTGAAAAACTCCTGATTTTAAAAACGACGTGAAAATCCGTGGTAACAATAACTAACGAAAATGAGATGGATAAAACCACGCCGGCTTACCGGTAAATCGTTAATTATCGAGTAGGTACTTCAAAAAGTGATTATTTAAATGCGATTCTCGTTCAATACAATGTATATTAAAAAAAGTCGACCTTTTGAAAACCATATGAAAATCCATATTAATAACTCCCCCCTCCCTGAAAAAAAAATCGAACAAAACCACGCAGATTCACCGGGGAATTTTATTTCCACATACAATAACTGCCAAAAACAATTGCCATAAAAATATCGGTAAAATTAAAAAAGTAGGAGAAAAATTAATGAAAAAGGATTTAACTCAATACCATAAAAACTGACTAGCTCATGTTAAGTATTACCAGTACGTTTAAAAAAAATATGCGTTTAAAAAAATACGTTTAAAATAATATAATAAATAAATTTTTGCTTCTTGCATCGATGATTCTCAGAGGGATGATGCATTCGTTATTCACTAACGTAAAAATATTACATTTTTAATATTAATTTCTTTCAGCTTTGTTAGAAATTGCGTGTGTTCTTATGCCAGAACAGAGGGAGATAGTCTGGAGGTGCTGGCTAATTTTTCAATAAAAATCTCCGTACTTTCTACATTACCGAAAAAGTTTGCAGCTACTAGAGCAATATGATTGATTAACTTATGTTAATCCTTTCTTAATTGAGAAGCTAAAGTGAATCAAGTCTATAAATTACTTAATTATTTTTGGAATAATCAAGGTTAAAGATTATTCGCAATAGTTGGGTCATGTAATAATTTTAGACAGCTTGATTTGATTGGTTCATTCACCAACAGATCTGAAAATATAAACATTTAATAAGTATCCTTATACAACAAATTTATATCTTAGGACTTGATCCATTTTAGCTTCGAATTTTTAACTTGCCTAACAGATCATATAAAAAAAAGACTGAATGCAAAAATTTTATAATTTTATTATATACATAAATATATACAAAATATGATTTACTTTAAAAATGAATTTAAGTCTATTATAAAATATATTGCAGTGGTCCAGCCACATTTCCAATAACACTCTTTAAAACTCAGCAGTATTTTAAGTGATCTATGGCTTTTATCACATGTTGCAATTTCTTTCCTAAAAATACCTGGAAAAAAAATAATACTTGGAGTGAAATATTTTGATTTTATATTGTTACTACTTAATTTAAGAAAATAAGTTAGGAAAAAAACCAACATTTACGTATTTCAATGGATACTTACTCATTCCATAAGTACAAAAAATGTTCCTATTTCATTAAATAATTGTTATGGAACAGTAAGTTAACTATACATCAGGTAAGTTTATACACATGACTCATTTTGCTTGTATGCATATTTTTACCAATTTTGTTGTTTTGTTGTATTATTAATTTTTATTTATCTACTTAATTTCATTTATTTATTTTTGAACAACTAATTCGCTTATAACTCCAAATAATGGCCACCTTTTAACACAGATAGGCCAAGTTCCGCAACGGACCGTTGTTTGGAGGTTTTACTGCATAAAAATACAAATTTTTCAAAATTACGTTATTTAACTATTTGGCTGATTTCATTCAAACTTGAGATTTTGTCACTTAAAAATACATACCTTCCAATTCAAATTTTTTAGTATTCAATTAAATGTAAAAAAATAATACACAATCTTAATTCTAGTTAACCTATATTTATGTTTGCATAAATGAGTTTTAGAACTGCGTGCAAAATTCTTTTGATTCATTTATAACTCTAGATAAATAGCAAAAAAATGAACAAAAAGGGGCCTAAACTTTCCAATCCCTCTCCTGACAAAACTTCTGTGTCCATATTAACTTGGTCACTACTACTCCTGTATTAAGGTAAAGTCATAAAAAAATATACTTATTTAGAGATGGTACTTTTTTTTCGTCTGATTTATAACTTAAAATTATCCTCTGCCCCAATTAAATACTATATTTAAGGTTAAATTTTTAAGCCACTAGGATTGCATTTAAATGCCTGAATATGCTCTCTATAAATCAACACTTAATAAAGTGTTCTGTTTTTAATTTCAGGCACGACATATAGATAGGTATATGTGACATTGATATTTTTTATTTTAGCAATTTTATTTTTTACTTATTCTAGCAAAATTTGACAGTATGCACTTTTTAGAATTTTCAAGCTAAGCTACATATTGGAAATCACTCTATATTTTATTTATTTACTGTAGTAACTTTTTAATTAACAGAAATAAAAATATTCTTAGAAATTCAAAAAAGCAACTTACAAAATCAAATAATAATTAATTTAATAATTGAACATCTTAATGATATTTAGAGCAAAATTTCTTTACCAGTTATCAGGAACATAATCTGAGAAATTTGCTTCGATTCTGACTACCAACCAGTAAAGATGCAGCTGCAAGAGAAATGCATATTTATTTTCCTGATTTTCTTTAAATAAATTTAAGGAGAAATATTTAAAACTACAAACAATACTTTTAATAAGTAAACAATGTTAACACAAAAGGTTAGTTATAAACACACAATGTTATACATTATTAAAATGGGCCAGTTTTGTAATTTAGGACCAGTGATGTGCACTCCGAATCATTAAAATCATCAACAAATAATGCATTTACGATGAAATCTCATGAGTAAGACACGTCAAAAATAGTTAATTAAATATATGTTTCAAGATTCACATGCTGTAATAAATAATAACATTTATAAAATAGCCAGATTTTAAAAAATATGCAAAAAACAGTAGCAATAACTGCCAAAAAATTTACTTGAAAAATAATAGAATTATGGCATCAAATAATGAATACTCAGGTGTGAAATTTGAATTTCCCATATAATAGTAATATCGAGATTTTAAAAAAATCATGCTGAAATCAACAGCAATAACTTCAAAAGAAAGAAAATAGATCGAAACCCCACATGGATTTAGCACATATTGAGCGCCTTATAAAGTAATTTCTCAAATGTGCAGTCCAAATTTTGCGCGTCGTAAAAATATCAGAATTGTTATATCCTTTCTTTTTTGAATAATTAAAAATTGTAAATTAGAATTTGAAAAGATGAAAAAATTGCGTTGTGATTATTTTTCCCGCATTTAACACCGATTACCAGATATAACAAGAAGGAATGATATAAGCTAAATTAGGATTACCAGCACAATTATTATTACTACAATATTAATCTTGATTAGCTGTAAGGTAATGATAAATTAAACTTAAAGGATTCAAATCCAACAACATTACTATTCTAGACTAAATATTTTATTTTAAAGAATTTATCATAAATCAATTTAGGTTGACAAGATGGCAGTTACTGCTATACAATTTACATTTCAGATAGAAGAATTATTTAAATATTTCCATTATTTAATACTACTATTCAACAAAAAAAATTAATTTATGGGCACGGATATTAAAGTAAAAAAAAATAAATAAAACTTAGCTGGGAATACACGCATAGCTAGTGCGTGTGTGTGTGTGGCCGGCCACCCCGCATCAAAATTCTCCACTTCCTTCCTCAAGCACGTCAGAACAGGGAATCCTTAAAAAACGAATTTCATCTCCTTTCCCGCTCATGTATTCATCCGCGCCACAGGCGGCGCTACCATCGTTCAACTGTTCACACCTGTGATGCAATCCATTTTCAAGTAGGGGTGAAGGAAAATATTTGGGTGGTGTTGAAGAGTAGTGTAGGGAAAAATATTGGATGGTTTGATGGATTAAAATAATGAATGAGATCTTAAAATTAAAAACGCGGTGCCCAAAAAATTAATTGTGCCCATAACTAATTAGTAACAGAAATAATACAACCTTAAGAAATAAAATACATTAAAAGGACATACCAACATAACATTCCATCCAGGGAAAGGGGAAAAAAAATCAAAGATTTTTTTTTTTTTTTTTGGAATAATTATTCATAGTTTTAGCCAAAATTCTAACTTTAAGGATGGAATAATAGGAAGGGTGGTGGACACTGAGTTGGACAAATTGCATATAAAAATTTATCTTCTTCAATTCTTCTCCGGTTCCCAGAACCGTGGTTCAAAATGTTTATTCGAAAATTGTTCATATGGTAAAGTTCCATGTCAGACCTTCTGCAGCAGGTCTCACGTGTTTTACATTTTCATGTGTGTGTCAGGATGATTCTTGATGTGTGTAAGCGTGTCCTGCTCTCTTCCATGTAGCAACCTTCCTTGGTAATTAAGAGATCTCCCTCAACAGACAGGTTACAAAGAGGATCTTGGATTTTACGCTGCTTAGCAATAGGTAGCTCAAGATATCAGAGACAACATTCCGCAAGACAGTAGCTCTCTTTTCAGCATCAACATCACCCCACAGGAACAGCAAAGGGCCCTTTTGCTTGGCTCCCCGAAGTAATGAATCCACTGGGAAGGGGCACTGCGAATCTGAAGATACGTCGTTTCACAATATCAGACATACACTAGTTTCGTTCAATTCTGACACATTGGACCACACACCTCGGTGTCGAACACGCTTAGCTTGGACTGACCACACACATTGAAATTTATGAATGTCCAAAACAACCATTTTATAAGTGTTCATTTGGTAAATTTAGAAGTCCATTTAATTCTTTCTGTTCTTTTTGAGAGTATCACTCGAAGCACAACATATAATTTAAACATTTCACAACAAATTTTACTTTCCAACTCAGTTTCAACCATTCAATTTCAGTATTTTAATTAACATTTCCAAGGAGAGCAAAATTTCTTTTCTCCTTGAAAATTAAAAAAAAAAAACCAAAAATGAAATTTTTGCAATTAAAAACAATATAAAAACATTTTGACACTTCATGTTTGCTATATCATTCTGGGAAAGTTAATACTTCAGATCCAAAACTCAATTTTTTTTTTTTTTTTTTTTTTTTTGAATACTTAATTTAATCCTAACCACAAAGTTTAATTTTAAATGCCAACATTTCAATAATCAATTGTTACGTTTCAATATTCTTACCAAGATTCATCAATAAATTTTTCAAAGCAAAACCATCTTAATTCACTATTAATAAATATCTATCATTAAAGATTAAATCTATATAATTTATTATGATAAAAATATTTTTTTTTTTTTTTTTTTTTTTTTGACATTAAGATCCTTTACAATTAGACTTTCTACCATTAATTTGGTTTGTAGAATTTTTTTTTTTTTTATTAACTTTAAATTTATTGTCTAGGTCTAAGATTATATCTGGAATTTGGTTGATTTTGGCGTAATACAATTTTCATTCTACGTTTCCTTCGCATAACCTCGTGGTTAGTAGGTACTAATTCCTCTCCAGGATTACCCTCCCGACCAACAAAAAGTTCATCTGATTCATTACTTAAACTTTTTATAGTTTTTCGTTCTTAGACACGCTTTACTCTATCAATATGTACACGTTTAACTACTTTCCTATCCTTCAGTAACTGAATTTCAACATTCACAGGAGACAAAATTTTGGTAATTATGAATGGACCTTTATTTGGTTTTAACAATTTCTTTGATAAGCCTGTCTTAATTATAGGTTCATACAAGAATATAATATCGTTTACTTTAAGGTTTTTATCTTTAACTGATTTTTGTCTATAATTCTCTTGATTTTGAGCTGCTTGGGTTAAGTTCTTTTTGACACTTTTAAAACTTCTCTTTAGACGTTTTGTCAAGTCGTAAGTGTAATCTTTAACTTCAGTATAAGAATGTTTTGATTCTTCTGTGAGTATTTGATGTGGTAAAGTAATTTCGCGGCCATATAATACTTGAGAGGGTGAAAAACCAGTTGTTGTATGAACGGCGGACCTATGCGCCATTAGTGCGAATTCTATGTGCCTGTCCCAATCATTTTGTGACTCATTTACTAAGTGACTAAGGGAATTAATTAAGGTTGCATTTAATTTTTCTACGACTCCATCAGTTTGAGGATGATATGGGCTAGTAGAGTGTTTCTTTATACCTAATTTTTTATATACCTCAGTAATTGATGTTGATAGGAAATTGGAACCACGATCTGATATTAGATGACTAGGGACACCGTGTCGAGTGATAAATTGTTCCAAGACTCTAGCGACAGTGTCACTTTTGATATCAGGAGTAGGATAAGCCTCGGGCCAACGACTAAAATAATCTGACATTACTAATAAGTATTTATTTCCTGAATAAGTTAAAGGTAAGGGACCCATAGCATCAATTGCTACGTATTCCATGGGTTTTGAAGCAACAGGCATTCTTTGAAGGGGAGCAAATCTTTTAGGTAAGTGGGCTCTGCGCTCGTTACATGAATTACACGATTTTACATAATTGCAAATATCTGAATACATATCTTTCCAAAAGTAGTTAGACTTAATTCTTTTTAGTGTTTTGCAGAAACCTTGATGAGTTACAGTGGGTGAGTCATGACAGTAAAATAAAATTTCAGGAACAACTGATTTAGGCACAACTAATCTATCTTCATTATTTACACTAACTTTATATTTTGGTGCACAATATAAAACATTATCTTTTATGAAAAATTTTAACTTATGCTTTGACATATCCGCTTTATTCTCAAGTTCATCAATTATTTTCTTACAAAATGGGTCAACTTTTTGTTCTTTTTCCACAGATTGTAACAAAGTGGGTTCTATAGATGTTATATTTATATTATTTATTTGTTCTATATTTCTTGAGAGGTAATCTGCAGTTACGTTTAACTTCCCGGGTTTGTGAATAATTTGGTGATCATATTGTTGTAATGTCATTACCCAACGTGCAATTCTAGATGTGGGATCTTTAAGTTTAAGTGTGTGTGAAAGGCTAGCTTGATCACAGAAAATTGTGAACTTTTTCCCCAGCAAGTACTGCTTAAAATAGGACACACCATATACAATTCCTAAAAGTTCCTTTTCAACAGTTGAATAATTTATTTCTGCTCCTTTTAATTTCCTACTGGCATAAGCTACAGGGTGTAGAAATTTATTTTCATCATACTGGCACAATACAGCTCCTAAAGCATATTTTGATGCATCTGTGCTGAGCACAAACTCTTTTTCAAAATTTGGTAATACCAAACACGGATAAGTTTTAAGACAATTTTTTAATTTATGAAAGGAGTCTAAGGCTTGTTGATTAAATTGAAATGAAGTCTTTTCTTTAGTTAATTGAGTTAATGGGAGAGCAATTTCGGCAAAATTTGGAATGAACCTTCTATAAAATCCTACAACACCGAGAAATGATTTAACTTCTGTTTTATTTTTTGGTATTTTAAAGTTATTTACTACGGAGATATTGGAATCATCAGGGAAAACTTTTCCATTACTAATTTGAAATCCTAAATATTTAATAGTTTTCATCAAAAATTTACATTTTGAGGGTTTAAGTTTTAAGTTATGTAATTTTAGTCTATTAAAAACCATTTTAAGTTTTTCTAAATGTTCATCTATATTATCTTTTGATGCAACAATTATATCATCTAAATAAACCGCTATTTGGTGAGGCTTAAGGCCAGAAAGAACAACTTGCATGAGACGTTGAAAAGAATTTGGAGAATTTTTAAGTCCAAAAGGGACACGGTTCCACTCATAGAGGCCACTATCAGTAGCAAAAGCTGTTTTGTATGTATCTACAGGGTCTATTTTTTGCTGATAAAAACCTGAGCATAAATCAATTAATGAAAAAAGGTGAGAACCGGATAAATTATCCACTAATTCAGTAATATTTGGGATAGGGAACGAATCGGGAAGAGTTTTTAAATTTAATCTACGAAAATCCGTGCATAATCTAAAACTACCGTCCTTTTTCTTAACTAATATAACGGGTGCAGCATAAGGAGAAGTACTTTCTCTTATGATATTGGTCTCTAAGAGCTCATTAATTTGCCTGTTTAATTCTTGTTTTAAATGATGGGGTGTTTTGTAGTGCCTTTGTCTAACAGGTATATTATCAACTAAGTCAACTTTATGTAACAATGTGTCGCAACCAGTTAAATCTTTGAATCCTGTAGCAAATATATCCTTATAATTTTCTAGGAAATTTTTAAGTTTAACCTTATGGTCATTATTTAAATGCTTAAGATCTATATCACCACTGAATTCGAATTCTTCAAAAGAGTCTTCAATGCTATTACAATTTAAAGTAGGGGTTTGTTTTATACAATCTAAAAAGGCTAACTTTGAATTTTTATTTATATGATAGGGTTGGTCGTTTGTGTTAAGAACAGTTATAGGATAATTGTTATCATTGCATTTATAATTTACCACTCTACTAATTAATAACCCGTTTGCAAACATTTCTTCAATTGGTTGAATTAAAATTTCGTTAGTATGACAATTAACTTTACTTCTGGTGCGCACAATCACAATAGCTTGTGATTTAGGGGGAATTATGTATTTAGTTCTCGAATATAAATTTACTGTTTCATCTTTAATGCAAACGTTAAAATTTTTTAACTCATTTGGGCAATCTAAAAACCTAAACTCAAAATTTTTGCTGACTAATGACTGTGTTTGGAAGTTGATTGCAAAATTATTAGCATTGAAAAAGGGAGTACCCAAAATGACAAAATACTCAGACGATCCCAATTTAGGAACAACATGAAAGAATTCTTTAAATTCGATGTTATCAATTTTAAACCTGATCTCTACCATTTCACTAACATTGACACCACTACCAGTAAAATTTTTAATGTTAAGGTTACATTTTTCTAACTTAAGCTTACATTTAAATTCGTTTAAAATTTCACGAGAGATAACATTTAATGTGGATCCACTGTCAAGTAGTGCAGGGCATTTTGTCTTGTTTACGCACATCATAATCTTAGGCAAAGAAACTGAATTTAAATTTACATGATTTGTACTTAAATTTGGTACCAAGAGGGTTTCCAGGGGAGAAATCGGCACCTCAATTTTCCCACCCTCAATTAGTTTAAATTCTTTTGGGCAAAACACCTATCTTCCGTATGATTCCTTTTCTTACAGAAACCGCATATCATTGTTCTACAATTTCGGGATAAATGTCCCACGAGGACTTCTTGGTTCCTGTCGAAAACCAGTCCGCCTGTCGCGATTATTTTCCCTACTTTCTTCTCGTCTAATCTGGGATCTGCTTAATTGTTGCGTCAATTTTTCTACTTGCAATTTTAGCTCTTTTAATTCTTGGGACTCGCTAGGTGATCTTGCTGTACTAACGATATCAATAGGACGGGCGACTGCTAAAGTTTCTTCATAATTTATCGCATGTTTCTTAAAATTTGTATAATCTTCAACTCCCGCTGAACCTATACCGCGTAGTATTTCGCCCTTAATTCCTTGCTTCGCGGTCGACAACAGCAGTTTTAATCTGTATTCTTCAAACGCAGGGATATTTTTAGGGATGCACCCAAACGACAACCCTTCAATTCGTGATAGAAATTGTCTAGTAGATTCGGTCGGAAGCTGGTACGCAGATGTTAATCAAGTTATGGATGTCGTCATTGAAGTTGAACTGTTAAACCTGTCGATTAAATTCTTTTTTACTTGTTCGAAAGAAGCATTTGTTTTCAAGTCTCTCTGTGAATTAAAATAGTCCTGAGCTTCACCAGTTAGTTTAAGTTTTAGTGCCAAAAGTTTATCATTATTTCCCCACTCACAGTAGGTAGCGATTTCTTCAAGTTTTTCAAAAAATGGGGCAATAGGTTCGTTACCGTTAAAAGACGGAATTATAGGTAGAAAGTAGGCTAAACTGTGGTTTGTATAAACCACCTGAGTCGGAACTATTTCTGAGGCTTCAGGCATGATTTAAAATAATGAATAAAAACTCAATGCTAGAATATTATTTCCAAACGTGTATCACGCGATTTTTCTAAGTTTAACAATCAGACTATTTTTTCTTAAAATTATGTAAATATTTTTACTAAATTTATTATCATTTTATTTCTTATTAATAAGAACATTAATTTAATCTGTTTATTTATACAAATTGCTTAGTATTAAACACGATGTAAGAAGATTTCGTTTATGGATTCGATTCAATAATTTACCCTATCAATTTACAACACGTGTAATCCGTTTTTTTTTTTTTTTTTTTTTTTTTTTTTTTATAAAAGCTTAAATATCTAATGAAAATCTTAAAACATTCCTAAAACACAATTTTTTTTTTTTAAACAAGTTGAGATATTGTTTTTAACTTTAAACCTAAATCCCACGCGATGGATTAGGATCATGTGGAGCCAAAATTCCTTTCTATTCCCATAAAATGAACACAATTATACAATTAAATACAATAATTCTTAACAATAACAAGAGAGTAAAATGAAGCATACGCAGATGTAGTGCTTCGACAATAATAACGCGCTTGTATAGCAGTAACAAAATTAATTCAATCAAGTTTTAAGCAATTATTCATTATTATTAAAAATTATTTTTGGTAATCACAATTAATTTTAGCATTAATAATTTATATAATACTTAAAGTTAACGACCAGCAAGTTAAAAAAAATTTTTTTTTTTTTTTTTTTTTAAATCTTTAACATTAACACGTGGCCGCTGGTCACGGCACCAATTGTTATATCCTTTCTTTTTTGAATAATTAAAAATTGTAAATTAGAATTTGAAAAGATGAAAAAATTGCGTTGTGATTATTTTTCCCGCATTTAACACCGATTACCAGATATAACAAGAAGGAATGATATAAGCTAAATTAGGATTACCAGCACAATTATTATTACTACAATATTAATCTTGATTAGCTGTAAGGTAATGATAAATTAAACTTAAAGGATTCAAATCCAACAACATTACTATTCTAGACTAAATATTTTATTTTAAAGAATTTATCATAAATCAATTTAGGTTGACAAGATGGCAGTTACTGCTATACAATTTACATTTCAGATAGAAGAATTATTTAAATATTTCCATTATTTAATACTACTATTCAACAAAAAAAATTAATTTATGGGCACGGATATTAAAGTAAAAAAAAATAAATAAAACTTAGCTGGGAATACACGCATAGCTAGTGCGTGTGTGTGTGTGTGGCCGGCCACCCCGAATCAAAATTCTCCACTTCCTTCCTCAAGCACGTCAGAACAGGGAATCCTTAAAAAACGAATTTCATCTCCTTTCCCGCTCATGTATTCATCCGCGCCACAGGCGGCGCTACCATCGTTCAACTGTTCACACCTGTGATGCAATCCATTTTCAAGTAGGGGTGAAGGAAAATATTTGGGTGGTGTTGAAGAGTAGTGTAGGGAAAAATATTGGATGGTTTGATGGATTAAAATAATGAATGAGATCTTAAAATTAAAAACGCGGTGCCCAAAAAATTAATTGTGCCCATAACTAATTAGTAACAGAAATAATACAACCTTAAGAAATAAAATACATTAAAAGGACATACCAACATAACAGAATTGTAAAAATTTTTGAGAAAACCGATTGCAAGGACCGAATAAATGTCTCATTAACGAGATTTTGCATAAGTAACGAAATTTATATTTTTGATTGGCGGAACTCAGAGAAAATATCGTCAAAATATAAATTATCAATTAGATGTAGTCTGCAAACAGTCAGTCTCGAGATTTATGAAAATCTGCACCTTAGCGGAAGAATAACATGCCTGCAAGTGCAAAGTATGAAGTGTATTATTTGAAAAGTCACAATCAAACTGTTGTTTACATTTGAAGTTTGCTCTAACAGTTCTGTGTTGCATAACTCACTTATTTTAAATTACATATTTCCACAAATGGTTATAATTAAATTCTTTACAAATGCTTCATGAATCAAAACAGAATAAAAAATATGTATGATAACAAATAAATTTTGGCACGCATTCAAATTAACTTAATTTTACAGAAAATTAGTTAAATTTTTGTATTTAAAAAAAATAATTTTAATGTTTTAAAAATATATTCTTAACAAAATTTACAATGTGATTATTAAATAGCATGGTGCTCTTAACATATTCTTCTTCTAATTTTATTTTTCTTTTTAGAAAAATCTGCTGCTGACGTTATTAGATACGATATTGAAAATAGGACATAAGTAAACTGATGTCATACTGTTTTGAGAGGTATGCACATTTAACCATGGTTCAAGTCTGGTAAAAACCTGTTTTACATACATTTGAATCGTCTTTCTGACAACTGTTTAATATGGGTAAAGTGTTCATATGGGCAGTAAAATAAATGAAGACAAAAAAAAAAAAAATTATCTCAAAGCTGCTAACTTATATGATTATTAACAAAAATATTAGGAACTGTTAGTAAAATAATAAAAGTTGAGCTGGATTTTCTAAAATTTAAGTTACTTCGCCAACATTTAAAAGTAAACTGCTTAACTAATAAATCTTAAGAATTGTTTGTCATAGTACCAAGACAAAACAGTTTTTTAAAAACCAAGACACACGTTACTTCCACACAAAAAAAAATTTCGTTAACCACAGTACTAGTTGGAAACTATGTAGTCTTAATTGTCAACAAATTTTCCCTTTATTAATACTTTATAATGCATTGCATGTGAATAGCTATTCTAAATATTAGAAAAATTTTAAAATTTCAAAATCAACATTAGTAAGAAAAGTTCAACTTACTTTCATAATATTTAATACTTATAGACTAAATTTTTACTTAAGACTTTGACATAAATGCAAAACATAAAAAAATATATTTTGCGTTATTTCAATTTGAATGTTATTTTGTCTCTCAGTATAATGATAATAATAATAATAAAAATAAATATATAAATAATAAAAAATTTAATATATTCTGACATCAACCATGCCCAACATAAATCATACAAAGCTGAATGTATAAAACCAAGGAACTTACTTTCTAAATATTTAGATTTATTGGGAAACTGAGAAAAAACGCTTGTCATACAGAAAGCAAATTTTTCCACATCCTTAGAAACTTTAAATTCTTTCACAGCAGTACAAAACTTAGCATAATCTTCTGTAATACCCAATAAACTTTTTACCTGAAATAGCATTATCATTATAAAAAATTTTAATAAAACAGATAAGTAATGCGTAATGCATTATTAATAAGATATACTTTTACTTTTTTAAAATAACACTTATTCAAACAACTTTCATATTTTTTTTTCCCTTAAGAAAAAAAAAAAAAAAAAACTTTAAATAGTAAAAGAATTTTATAAGTTTAAATTAAAATATTTATTTGCATTTTTAAATGGATTCTAAACTATTTTCAGGGATGAGAGTAGTCAGAAAATAAAAGAGGAAATCCAAATATATATATGTGTGGAGGATGAGGAAAGAAATCTATCTCTCAGCCCTTCTTCTGCCGCCATCATTCCAGCGCCACAACCAAAGAACAACTTCCCCCGCTCCACCACCATTCCTTTTTAATCCAGAGAAACAGTTTTCGCCTGGTATTCAAAGAGTTTACTTCATAATCCAGCCGGGGCTTATGTTTGTGAAACGGGGCAGACGACCCATGCTCTTGTGTATATCAACGGGACAGACGGCCCATATTAATTATATCTACAGGGGAGACGGCCCACATTTCCCTGAACATTTCATATTTTTTCATAAACATTTAATATTTTCATCATATATGTAAATTCATTTTATCATTAAATATTTCATTCATTGAAAAAACTGTTCGCTCTTCTAAAACACTACATATATATACACACACAAATTTGACAAAAAAAGTTTGTTTTCTAAACTCGTAAACCATGTGATTATAAATCCCAAGGATTAATTTTAAAATTGTATGAATATGAATCACATGCATGATTTCTAATTAAGAGAATATGAATCGAATCCCGATATGAGGCTTTTAAGTCATTCATATAGCAACAAAATAATTTGGGCCCTCATTGGACCAATATTCATGAATCTTGGCTCAATTAGAGTTCGAAGAGCCGTTATTTTCCTATTTTGACCCTAGATAGAATTGTCTGATTTACATGACATTTTATATTCATTATTCAGCCAATATAGGCCAATATTGTCCCTATATAGGACCAATATTAAAAACTCTAGCATCTCAATATAGGTCCCTTGGGGCAAATTCATACAGGGCCCATATTAAGCCCATCTGGGGCCCAAGGTGAAATTGTTGCTAGGGAAATATTGCAAGTTTATGTCTTTGCTCTTATAAGTCATTTTGAGAAAATATTTTAATGATTTAATATTTTTCTGACCAAGTGTTTTAGAATATAACAATTAAAAATCATGAATTAAACTTAAACAGCATATATCTTTAAGATAAATGATTTATAACCTCAAACTTCCAATTATTTAGAAAAATAAATCCAGTGAAGCTAACAGTTTTAAATATGATTTAATTATCATTAAAAGGATTTGTATGCTAATTCATTTTCAATCCTCAAACTAAACAAACTGTCAAATATCAAGACTATCTTGATTAAGTTTAATCGTTAATAAATTTTAAAGAAATTTATTTAACGACAAAATTTAAACAATATGTTATTACTTTAAATTTTAATAAAAATTGACTAATTTCTCTCAGAAAATGTACCTTGGGAAGGTATTTTTCCTAAAAGATATTTTTATAGATTTCTACAATAAAATTTAAACAATAATTATTACTTCCATGTTTTTTTATAAAGCACCTTATTTATTACTCTTATAAATTTTACCTCTAAAAGATATTTTTTCCACATTTCCGGAGAACTTTTCTCGTTTTCTGGGAATGCGTCTCGGAAAGGCAAGGAAATTTTTCTTCTTTTAGAATCTTTAGGCTTTTCAGAAAAAACTGGAGGCTACGAAGAAATTAGACTAAATTTATAAAATTAGAAATGTTTTATATTTCTAAAAATATGTAATCTTGATTATATAGAAATATACCATAAACACTTTCAAAGCAATAAATATTTATTAAGTAATTAAAGTATCATTATAAAGTAATGAACAATATAACAATGTTTTCTAACACAAAAAATCTAACACAACTTTATCTGTTGAAGCTTTGCTGAAATTTTACTGCTCTCAATAATTAACTCAATTCTAATATCTCATCTTATGAATAAAATTTTATTTCTGGTCATTTTTATAACACTACATAAAGAGGATGAAATATTAAACAAAATATTTTTACATAATTTTAATAACCAAAAAACCTGGTTAAAGAATGTGCGGATTAATTCACAATAATAAAGACAAAATCTTTAATATGCAAATTAATGTCTTGGACAATTAGAACATCCAACTTAATAATCATCTTACGTGAAAATGATAAATGGAGTTTTTAAGAGCTTTAAATAGTATTAAGTCTGATTAAGCCTATTTATTATCAGGCAACAACTTTTCCCACTAACTCTTTATTTAGTGCAAACTCATTTTATCAAACTCTTTCAATTAACTTTCATTTGACTTGACAATAATCTAACTTGAGAATGATAGTTGTTTAAGAATTCTTTAAACACAAACTCTGATAATATCTATTTCCTACCACGCAACTTTAGTGTTAACTTTGTATCTAATATTAACTTTATTTGTCTAAAAAATCATTAAAATAATTATCATATATATATTTTATAGCATAATTGAAAAGCACAAAGCTTACATACTACTTTGGGTACAAAAGTAAATATATAAATATACATTTTTAGTGTCATAGATAAGTAAAATGTTTACAAGCTTGTTTCTAAGTTGTTTATTGATATCCTAAGATTATTATGTATAGTGGCTTTGAGGCTAACTCCTCCAGACTAAAAGTCTGGGACTGTCTGCTGCTATGTTAACAAGCAAAAGCACATTTCTAATGGCGGTGCAATGGAACAATGAAGGTGCTGATTGGTTTACTCACTACTCATGCCGACCTATGCCAAAGTTAAGACAAAACTATTCACCTCACACACCTATTCGAAGTGACATAGTTCCTCATAAACATAGTACCTGCCACGAAGCGAGACTAATGTCTGAAGAAGTTTTCTTGAAAGCCGTACTCTAAGAAGACACCAATCTTGACCAAAGATACCAACTCTAGTCATTTATTGAAAAATTACATATTTAAATTGTTAAGCCCCTAACATAAAAATATAATCTGAAATAAAGATATGATTAAAATTTATATCTTCATAAATTGTTTATAAATTTATACAGTTAATTTTAGTTTATTTATATCCTAAGATTATTATATAAAAATATACTGATCTTGACCAAAAATACCAACTCTAATCATTTATTAAAAAATTATACATTTAAATAGTTAAGCCTCTAATTTAAAAATATAATCTGAAATAAAGATGGGATTAAAATTTATTTCTTAATAAATTTTTATTATTTTATATGGTTAATTTTTAATTAAAATTTCCGCCTTGAGTTATAACAAATTAATAAAAAATCTGATAGGAATTAATTAATAAAAAAAATTTCCATAACTATAGGACAGTTTTTAATATTTGAACTAAATTATCATTGCATTTCGATATGGTCTTAATTTTGAAAAAAATTGCTTAATTATTCATTGTTATTGAAAAAACTATTTAGTTCTGATGCATTTTACTCTTTTTCTTTAGGGCTTGAAAAACCGAGCGTCCGCCCGTCCTCGACGGTCAAACATTCCCCACGGACAACGAATTTCTCGAATCCAACGTCCGTGCAGACGGCCAGTTTCCCATTAATGTTCGTGATACATTTTCAATTTTTGTTATCTTACAAGAGTCTAGCACCTCACTTCTAAAATGATACTCTAAACTAAAAATACAGCAACATACTGTGTATAGTGGAATTGATCTTTTCTCTGTCTGGGAGAACTGCTGCTGAAAGAGGCTTTTCAACAATTATCTTACAAAAAAAAAAAAAAAAAAAACCTTACGTACTGGTCTTAAACAAGAATCGTTAAACGCAATTAGGAACATCTACCTAAACAGAAAACCCCTTTCAGATTTCTGAGCAGAAACCTCTGTAAATTATTGGCTTTATTGTGGAACTGGCAAACGTCATATTTGAATCATTTAAAAAACGCAGTACCCTCGGATAAATTGACGTTCCAGATAACTTGACCTTTGTCATTTAAATTAATTCATAAAGAAATACTAGATTACTATTAGCAACCTAGTACATTGTTGGGCAAGCCGTCCGACGGGTAAAATTTCTTAGTTTTTTTTAGCCCTACTTTTTTTCTCCTAATATAATTTTGAAAAAAAAAGTTTTACAAATGTATACACTTTTTCATTTGAGCCTGAGGCTCATAAATTGATACACATGGTTCTCTCGGCAAAACAGTGCACAATAATTTCCAAAAGCTTTATAAAATAAAAAATTTATGTTAATATTATTAATTATTTATATGTATTATTCATATTAATTATTTTTATATAAATTTATAATTTTAAAAAAAGTTAGTTTTATTGAAAATTCAAAAACAATATTTTTAAGTAAAAGTAAAATTACTTTATTTAAAAAAAAATAATAATACTTACAAGAACAGGGTTAGAACATGAGGGTTCAGAACTTATCAGAGGACTTGGTCTAAATGCTTGTCCTGAAGATTCATTTTGGCTTTGATAATCCATAGCATCAAATATACTACCAGTTTTATTTATAGTAGTTGATGTTCCTGATAACAGAATAGAGTTTTTTAAATATAAACAGAGAAAATAATTTGTATGAAATTTTCGTGCTAATAATACAAATCAAGAATTAGTAATCTTATCAAAATTGCTAATACCATGGTTAATCAAATAATTGATTTGAGTTTTAATAATCAGTGTATTAGATATAGACATAAAATAAAGTCTTATTTAAATATGAAACTATATATAACATGGAAAACAGTTAAATGCACTTTCAAATAACAAACAGTATCAAATCTTAATGTGAATAAAAGATATGTAAATTTTGAATATCATTAAATTAAATCAAGAATGTCTATATTTTTACTGGACATATTAGAAATTGTCAAAAAAGATTTTAAAAAAACAAAGAAAAAATATTTTTCAAAAGTAAAAAAATTTTAAACAAATGCATAATTGAATATCCTAAAGGTCATAAAGTAATAAGCCAGTTTCCCACAAGTAGAATTTTCTCACTAAATCTATATTTTAGCTAAGTTGTCAACACGGATAGTAAAAAATCCAGTTGATTTTACAAAATAATATAATTTCATTATTGTGGCATAATATACTAAATATTTTACATACATGACATTTAGATTTTCTTTCAGTCATCAAAATACAATAACTTTATTAAACTTACAACGAAAATAGGTCTGCAGTATTTTCCAGTTATGATTGACATTAAATGAACTTGAAGTGTTATTTATTATGTTTACTCATAATTTTGAATATTAATAGGGATTTAATTCATCAAAAATAATTGCAAGATTTTTGTAAGAGTTCATAATAAAAAATAAACTGAGCATTTTAGGAAAATTTTTTTTAAATTTTTATGAATGAGGCTTGTTTGATTATGTATTAGTAATATTTATTTAAATATTCAGGCAAGAAATAAACTGTGCAAAATTCTACTGAAAAAGGATTTATTTTGGAAACTCACTCAATTTTAGGAAATTTTCTAAATTATACAAGAACCAGGAGAATTTTTATAAAACTAGTAGACCAGGAGAAACTGGCAAAATCCAGTAGAGTTGGAAGCCATGATTTTGTACAATTTTCAGATAATTACTTAACAAATATCCCCAATTTCTCATAAAAAAAAACTGCACAATACACAGATAAATGTTATTGTGTATTTGGAAATTATGTTTTTCTCTAAAAACGCTCTTTTGAAGAGCTCTAAATAATTTGAAATTGTGGCTTATCAGCATATCCCTTCAAGTCCCTCAATTCAAAGCAAATACATTGATCATACTCTTAGAAAAAATATATAGATAGTTTTAAAATCAATTTAACAAACTAAAGTTGCATCCATAAAAAAAAAAAAAAATTTTATTCATGAAAAATTATTTAAAAAATATTAACTGCAAAAAGTAATCGACAGTCAGGAGACAAATTAAAATCTTCACTTATAAACAAGTAAAAAAATATACAGAGCTCAACTTTTATTTTACAAAAAAGTTTTTTATTATATGCAATACAATAAATATAACATTATTACAATAGTAAAATAAAATCTTCATTTGTTTCAAAAAAATATCAAATTCACACAGAATAAATTTTTAAAATAGACAAAAAAAAAATATATATATATATATTAAAGTGGAATTTAAAAAAATTAAACAAACAATTTTTCTAAACACAAAATTTTTAATGTACCTGCTTTTGAAGTTAATCTATAACTTTCAAAAAGATTTTCTTCAGGAACTCTAAAATAAAAAAAAATTCTTAGAAAAAAAAAAATACTCATATACTTACTTCAATTTATTACAAGATTAGAAACATTTAAGTGTTCTTAAATTTTTTACACATTGTCTCAACAAAAAACTTTTATTTATAAACAAAATAAATTAATCCAATCAAAAATAATGAGAATATCTTTTTCCATTGTCATACATAGTTCATCTTGTTTACTTCGAAACACATTCTATTAAATAAATGATAATTTTTTGCGGAAACTTTGATGAGCAATAGCAATTTTAAAAAAATTAAGGTAACTATCTTATTTTGTTAATACATGCAACAACCAAACATGTATCTATGCACAATTTTTTTAATTGCTGCATTTATTTTCATATCTTTTTCAGACATTTTCATGCCTCACTCTGTTTTTAATTGTTTGGCTCACAATTTTTAAGGGTTTATTTATGGTTTTTGCTGTGCTTCTATAAATGTCATTTTTTTTCATCTTGCAGAAAGTAAAAAAAATGCATTGTAGTTATGTGGAAAAGCAATTTAACTTAATTTCTGTGTCATAGTATATTAAAATGGGTGAAATAATTTTAAATTGCCCTACATTGTAATTTGGAATTTCATTAAAAACAAGAGCACTGTTATAGCAATAAATGTTTCATACAACAAGAAAATAAAAATTAATCTTCAAATACACTGCATAATAGAAAATTAAATAATTGAAAACAAACTAAATTTAGTTCATTTCAAACTGTTTTTTATTTTAAATTAATTTTTACAGTCAATACTTGTTATAAACTTTAAAAAAAAAAATAAAAAAAATATCTATTTTTATATTTGCAGACTTACAGACCATTTTTTATTTATTTTTATTTTTTTTACTGCAAAAAGATTTAGAGACTAATAATATTAAATATTAAAATAGGTTGAACAATAATTTTCATTAAAAATTCCATTATATACTAACTGATAACTTAAGTAAAAATAGACCAAATCAAGTTATAGTGGTGCACCTCTGCTTCACTGTGACAATGCAAAAACTAAACACATATGTATTTTCATATAAATTCATACTTACCGTATATTCCGGCGCATAACGCGCCCCGGCGTATAACGCGCACCCGTAATTTCTAATACTTTTTTTAAATTTTAAGATATACTCTTCGTATAACGCTCACGAAAATTAGGATTGTACATGTGCAATATTTCGTCTTTCAAGATCGTAAATAAAAAGTTTTTTTCCCTATCTTTTGCAAAAATAAAAGAACTGAATTTGACATGTATGTGAGGGTAGAGTTGAAAGAGTAATAATGTGATTCTGAGAAAAGAGATGTAGTCGTATTCAGCAGTGCAGGTGTGTGGAAGAATGTTGTTCCCCACATTCTAGAAGTAAGGGGGGGAGGGTTATCTGGAATGCTGTCTATTGTGTATGTCTCAAAAGCATACCACGAATCAGGAGACAAAACGTAATTCCTCTTCGGCCAATCGCACCATTTGATGTTCTGCCTTTGAAAAGTAAACATTGTAAACTTCAAGAATTCAGCGTAGTTTTTAGTAGTAGACATGGCTCCTATCAAACGAAGCAAACACAGCGCTGGATTTAAATGCAAAGTAATTCAGTTTGCGAAAGAAAGTGGAAATCGGGCTGCGGCGAGACATTTTGGTATTGGGGAAAGCTCGGTGCGTGAATGGAAGAAAAATGAACAAAAAATAATGGATATGCCTAAGGATAAGTGTGCATTGCGTACAGGACTAGCAAAATGGCCGGTGTTAGAGGAAAATGTAGAAAACTGGATTTTGGAAAATCGGCAAAATGGCTTGATTGTAACAAGAAACTGTGTTCGCTTGTTTGCTCTAAAATGGGCAAAGATTAATCCACACGAGAGTGAAAATTTCAAGGCTACTGTGAGTTGGTGTAGCCGATTTATGGCTCGAAAAAATTTAGTTCTACGTGAAAAAACCAAAGTATCACAAAAACTACCAAAAGACTTGGATAGTAAATTGTTAAGTTTTCAAAAATATATTATAGAACTGCGAAAAAAAAAGGAATATTTACTTTCGCAAATAGGAAATATGGATGAGACCCCAGTCATGTTTGACATGATCGGTAATAAAACAATTGATTTAAAGGGAGTAAAATCTGTCAACGTAACAACAATGGGACATGAGAAATCTCATTTCACCGTAGCCCTTTCTTGCTTAGCGGATGGAACGAAACTAAAACCAATGGTTATTTTTAAGAGAAAAACTTTTCCCAAATGTAATTTTCCAAACGGTATTTTTGTTCATGTCCACGAAAAAGGCTGGATGGACGAAAATGTTGTTAAATTGTGGGTAAAAAATGTCTGGCAAATCCGTCCTGGTTGCGTAAGAAAACCAGAAAGCCTTTTAGTGTGGGACATGTTTAGGTCCCACCTTACAGATAATACAAAAAAATTGTTGAAAGAATGCAACACCGATATGGCAGTTATTCCGGGTGGATTGACACCATTAGTTCAGCCATTAGACGTCTGCTTAAACAAACCATTTAAAGCCAATTTAAAAAAACAGTGGAACACTTGGATGTTGGAGGGCGAGAAAACCTTTACGAAAGGAGGACATATGCGTCATGCAAGTTTGGAAACAGTGTGCGAATGGATATTAAAAGCATGGGATGAAATTAAGCCTGAGATTGTTAGAAAATCATTCAAAAAATGCAGCATTTCAAATAATCTGGACGGATAAGAAGATGACTGTTTATTTATGGATGAGGGTAACACAGATGATGAAGACGAAACAGATTGTGATGACGTGCCTGAAGAAATAACGGAAGACGAATATAATGAACTATTTATGTAATAACGAAAATGAATAAAGTATATAGGTAAAGGTATGTTATTTCTTTAAAATAAAGTTTTTTTCTATATTAAATTTTTTTTAATCAATAATTTTTTATATTCGGTGTATACCGCGCACCCGTAAATTCCAATAATATTTTTTGTATTAAAAGTGCGCGTTATACGCCGGAATATACGGTATATATAAATTCCTCGATATATTATACAAAATACTGGAAGTTACCTGTCAATATTCTGCTTAGCTAAAGAAATTTTATGATCTCTTCCAGAATTTTTAAGTAAGCTAGAATTGAAAATACCAGTGGCAAGCTGAAATCCTTTCATTTTACTATCAGGCTTGGGTTTTCTTGGTTGCTGTAAGAAAAATTCAAAACAAAATAAAGTAAATGACCTAAATTCAAATATAAACTAAAATTTCTATTTCTTTTCCTTTAAAGGAATGAATTAGTAAGTTAAAACACAAAAAAATATATAGTTAATAGTATTAATTTAGTTTACAACTATTTTTCCTTAAAAAATAAATTTTAAAAAAAAACTTAGTTATAAAGTCAGAAACTGTTTTCTAACTTTTAAAAATAGTTCTTTATCTCCACTCTTCCAGTATTATTTAGGATATACTTTTTGCACAAGGAAAAAGGCATATTTGTGAAATAAATGTAAGGTGCTATTTAATAGATGGAAATTAGTAGAAACAACCTATCACTTAAAAATTAGTTCCACAGTATAAATTAGTGTAATAAATTACGTTTTAAGTTTCTATAAGCTTTTTGTTTAAGTCTATTGTATCATAACAATTTTAGTGACTTCTTTAAGAAAATTTTTAAAAAAAATTTATTGCCTTTTAGAAAAATTTGCAAGTCAGATGCATAATGTAAGTAATTATTTCAAAGATTGTAACAAGTACAAACTACTTATCCAATAAAATTAAAAGTTTCTCGATATGAGAATTCTATTGTATCATAACAATTTTAGTCACTTTTTTTATTTTTTTCAAAAATTTTATTTTTGATTGCATTTTTAGAAAGATTTACAAATAAGATATACAGTGTATGATACCACTTTAAAGACGAGTGAAATCTATTTATCTGAAAAACTCGAAAATTTTGTAATAAGTAATGGTGAAATAATTTTTTTAAATGTCTATTGTATGATTACACTTTCGGTCACCTTTTTACCAAATTACAACCTTATACAAAATTTACAAGTCAAATGCATAGTGTATAGGACCATTTTAAAGACTGGTATGATCAGAAGTTATTTATCTCATAAAATTGGAAGTTTTGTGATACATAAACCGAAAATAAATTTTTTAAGTGTCCAATCTAGCATTACATTTTCAAGTAATCTCATCAACCAAGTAAAGACTTATTTTCAGCAGTCATTATTGGAAAAAATTTTATTGGTGAATCAAACTTTATAGTTGATGTCGAATAAAATTGGCTTAATTTGGTAAGATATTTAAAGGACTATGAGTTAAAGATCTTCAAATATCCTGCAATTAATTAGATTAGATAAATATTTTAAACATATTATTGTTAATATTCATTTAAAGAGATCTTTTTTAGATCTTAACACTAGGCAATGTTTGTATATTAATTCAAAAAATAAAAATAAGTAACAAAACTAACGAATTATTTTTTTAAAAAGTTTATATTTTAATAAATTAGATCAAAAATGTATATGATTATTTGCTTTTCTAACTTATACTGAAATTTTAAAAATATATCAACACTGTAACAAAATTGATATGTAATAATTTTCTACAAATACTTGATCTAATGATTTGAAAAAACTGGATAGTTGTTTCAATGCAGGACCAAATGTGTCAAAAACATGGATTTTTCCTTGAATCCACTTAGACAGTTGAGACTGTATGCGTTTGTCTTTGAACCTAGAAAAGAAAATTTATAAATACTAGCAAGGAAATGACAGACAATATGCCAGCCATGGTACAGTTAGGTTATTTTTTATGGTAAATTTTCAATCAGCAAACATATCCAAAATATAAACCAATAAAAAGAAAATATTATTAAAAAAACAGTTCAGTTTCCTGTTTTTAAAAATTATTTTTAGACACGTTAGTTTCAAGTTGGTGGTCAATTTACACATAAAGGTAAGTAAGCATATCAAACTAAATAAAAATGCATTCTTAATCAATAAAGATACATAAAATATATAAAGAGTAAGCTTTTGACTATATATTATTTGAAGTAATGTTGAAACAAAAAAGCAAACAAAAATTCTTTATTATCATTTACTATGTAAATTATCTTAACAGACTGATAAATTGAAAATTTAACGAAAGTTTTATCCAAAGGATGAAAAAAGGAAAGTTTGCTTCATTCCGCTTCAGAAACCAAGTATTTTATTCTTACCAAGTTTCAAAATTAATTACTGAACTAGTTAACAGATAGCACTGCCAGCTGAAAAAAAAGCATAAAAAATGTTTTCAAATTGCAAAAACAACGTAGCATAATCGGAAGACCAAATTAAGAGACATATGCACAAATATTTCCAGTCAGAAGCACCATCTTTTAAAAAACTTTGTAACTGACTTGGAAAACCTGGTGAGAATAAATATCACATTTTCTAAGCAAAATTAAGTATAACATTATTTTTATGTTTTATTTATTCTTTATTTTTAAATGAAAAATCTGGTATCATTTTTGGGATGTTTCTGGTATCATTTACTACCTATTGAGCATAGGTGCAATTTGTAATATTTGCAATCCTCACAATTTTTTCCTTTTTATTACAACAGTTGCAACTTGTGTGCTCTTTAAATACCACAATATGTAATATTAAGACCCTGTGTGCTACTCCTAGCCACGGAAAACTGTGTGTGTGATATGATTTTATAATTCAGCATTTTAGAACACGCAAAATTTTAGATTCAATCACATTTTGATCAGAACAGCACACCATTCAACTACAATATCTACTAAAATTTAAGATTAGGATATTCTCTTTAATTTTATGAAAAATTCAGTAAATTTTTTATTAAGAAATTCAAATCTGAATTTAAAAAGTCTCTACCATACATTAATTTTGAAGGATTTAGCCTTGAGCATCCTAAAATAAATGTTTTTGATAGTTTCAAATGTAAAGATAAAATGTTCTAATATTAAGATAATATTGTCTTAATTTTTTTTTTTTTTTTTTTTTTTTTGCTACATTAAAATAATTTTAAGTAAAACAGAATTAAAAAATACTTTAAGTTCAATTTTGTTTAATATATATTTTAACCAAAAGGCAAAATTTGAACTTCCAAGTCAATTTTAATCAAATTTTAGTTAAGTTACATAAATACTTACTACTACTTTTGTACATAGTTTAAACTCCTGTCTCTATACTCCTTATCCTTTTTATTATTTTAATACAATTTTAGAAGATGAAATGGCAACTTTACCCTCTTATCTTCCATATATAATTATCAACAGGTATAACTTATAGAACAAAAACAATTGCTTTCTATAAGTAGCACAGTAAAAAAAGAAAAAACAACGTTTTATAATTATATGCACTTGATATATTCCTTAAACTGGAATGGATGCAAATGCAAAAATTAAACTTAATAAAAGCATGAGCAAATACTTATGTTAGAAAAAATTGTCACAAACCTATTATCACATAATAATATAGCACCAAAATCATCTTTATGCCTTATAACACGACCTATAGCTTGGTTTACAGCTCTAGAGGCTTGAAGAACATACCAGTCATTGCCATACAAACCCTATTTTAAAAAAATTAACAAACAGAGATGTACTCAACAGACCTGTAATATTAATTTTCTAAAATTTTAAAGCTTGCAAAGCAAAATTAATGCATTTACTTTTTAAAACTAATTGAATGACATGCAAACACAGTTTCCTTTTCTTACTATAAACAGATAAGAGTATGGAAGGTAAAATTATTAAATTTACTTGGAGTTAACACTAGCTTTGTATACACTTTTTTATCAGTAAAAATATCAAGTCAAACCTATAACTTCAACTTTCGACCAAAGATGTGATACATATTTCAGCTTTCTTCATAACCTAATAGCTTCTCCAGGTGTACAACATTAAAATCACTGTATTTTCAACTTACAAGTTTAAAGAAACACAGGGCGTGAAGGAACATTTAAAAAAAAAAATCAAAAATCCAAATTAATAGTTTTAGGGAGTAAAAAATAGGTTGTAGAGGAAAAGTTATAACAAAATAACCAGCTACATTTATCTAATTGAGAGACAATAACTAAAACTTGATTAAGAGACAATAACTTCTTAATTAAGCTGAACTGTAATTAAGCTAAGATTCTATAAATAATATAATTACTATAACTATAATGAATAATAAATATATTGATAATAATATAATTATTATAACTATAATGGATAATAATTATAATAATAAAATTATAGTAATAATTATTATTATATAATTATTATAATTATAATGAATATAGTATAAATATTATTGAAATTTGAATTCTAGTGTAATGTTGCTACAACTCTCTTTTTATAAAAAACTAAAACTAAACTAAACTAAACTCAGCGGCGCAACAGCCCATAGAGGGCCCATCTCAGTTTTCTTGACCTTGGGCTCTGGGGTGCAGCAGATGTTCCGGTCAGGTGGTCAGTCGAATGTGGAACCCCCAGTGTTCAGTTCCCAAGCCTGCTTGGTACTCATTTATCGACCCACTGAAGGGATGAAAGGCTGAGTCAACCTTGCCCGGCCCGAGGATCAAACCAGGGACCTGTGGCACGACACTGCGAAGCGCTACCACTTAGCCACTGGGCGTCACTATCTTTTTATAGCCGGACATTTATTGAAACATTACTATTTTTTCATTTATATTCTTAGGCTGCACTGCTAGATATATAAAAACCTAATTGTGCAGTTTTCTTTTTATGGGTATCAGCCTACCTCTTTCTGCCCTGACTCTGTATTTAAGATAGCCTCTTTGTTAGAAAAAAATAGGCAGTACTTGTCGGCCAAATTTTGGGTTCAAAAATTTTACCTGAGAAGAAGATTAGAGAGGAGATGTATCTGGGGGGGGGGGGGGGGTAGTGAGAGCTAGAGAGAGCATAGATGATTTTTATTAGAAAGGAACAGAGAATTTGATAAAAAAAATTTCTGAGGAAAAATAACCACCCTGAACTGATGCTGCAGCATGAATGGACAAGCTATATAGTATATCCAGAAAATTTATGACTTATGATATCTACAAATGATTTCTTAGCTCCATTGGACATTTCAAGCCATATCTTCTACATGTTAAGTTAACATCTATAATTCTATTGACTCTAATTCTAGCAGTGCATATTTCTTTTTCTCTTGGTGAATATTCTAAATTTGCATAGGGGAGAGGGGGGCACATGTAAACAAATTTTTTTATTTCTTCATTTTTCAAAAAACATCATCAATTTCTCACAGTAAAGAAGTCCATATGTTTAAATAGTCTTTTCTTTGTCTTATGGAATTTTTTGAGATTTTTCAACAAAATATTTCTTTACTTTATGATATTTTAGAAAAATGACTTCAATTGTTCACATGTGCCCCTATAGGGGGGCACATGTGAACATGCCTGGGGCAGATATGAACAAGATTAAAAACACAAAGCAATCATCATATTTAAAAGAAAAAAATATTTTATATAACAGATATAGAAACACATTATACTGAAGGAGTTGTATCTTACTACGTGAATTTATTGGGTTTATTTGTTTATGAGAATTTATTGGGTTAATTTCGTCAATTGGGTTTCTCGCAACTTCATGTTCCTCAGGAGTTGTAATGGGCTTTTTTCTTTCTTCTCTGATACTCTTTCATGCTTTTTTTTTTTAAATTTTTTCTATCTTTTCATTTTTAGTTTTAGCAATTCTATCTTTCTCAGGTGTATCAGTTAATATGAGTGATTTTTCCTTTTCGCGTTTTTGTTTCTTTAAGTTACTTACTTGGGCTTTGTGAAATGGTCGGATTGATTCTGGTGTAGGACAAGTGCTGTTGGCACTACTGTTAAGATCATTGTCAACATTTTCTGCCTGACCATTAGCAAATTTTTAATTTACTAATGACCATTAGTAATCATAAATTTTTAAAAGAAAAAATTAACAATTAATTAATTAATTATGGAAAATTAAATAATAATTTTAAATGCATACATATTTTTTAAACTTATAATATCACGAGAATAATTATCTTAATACTATGTAGGGGCACATGTGAACTGTTCACATCTGCCCCAGATGTTTTGTTCACAAGGGCCCCAATCATCTTTCTTAAACCTAACTTGAAAAATAAAGAATTTTTAATTAAGTAAAAAAAAAAATAATTGTGATAAACATACCTGAATGTTCATATAATAGTCTGCAATAGTTAATTTTAGCTTATTAGTTGATTTATACTATGCTTTCCCTTGAAGAAGCGAGTGATAAAAGTATATACAACACCAGCTGATACAAAGAAATTGTCAGAATAGAATAACAAAATGGCTCATTGTTCTGAAAGTTTGGCAGAGAAGTAGGACTAGAACTGTCATCTATTGAAAATTTTTCAAGATTTTTTATTTCAAATCATAGTGGTAAAACATACCATGTTCACATGTGCCCCCTCTCCCCTATTATATAATGATTTCTTTTAGTTTTAACTTGTTATGCCACATGGTCAATTTATTGCAATGAGTGTATCATGATAGTTAAATTCATCAACATTAAAATTGCATAAATCAAATTTTCTCCCTTTTGATCCTTATTTCTGGACACATTTTTAATCTTGCTGAAATTGTATAGGTTGGTGATGATTTGGGATAGGCTATAGTTGTTGAATGTATTAATACTTAACTATTGCCATATTTAACACGCTACCATTCCTTTGATAAATTTACAACAAAAATTTAATTAGTCAATTATTCCACTATACATCCCCCGAATTGTCACCACACTAGTAAGCACAAGTAAGACAAGATTATTCAGGTAGAAAATACAGAACTTCTCAATTAAGCTGAACTGATGCTGTGTTACATATCACTTTCAAACTAGAGTATAAAAGAAATCTAAATTTATAAATACATGAGAGCTCTATGTAGCTTGGCATTAATTATTTATTTATTTTATTCCAAACAAATTTTAAAAATGTGTTACATTTAGTGTACAAAAAAACTTTATTTTTCCACTACAATGATTAATAATTAAAAAAAAAAAAGAAATGGGTAATTAAAGTAACTTAAAAACGAACTCATTATAAATGAGCATAAATGAAATCTAAATTTATAAATAGATGAGAGTTTAATTTAGCTCTTCTTTTCTTGCTGTATTTTTAATTTATTTTATTTTATTCCAAACAAATATTAACAGTTATAAAAAGGCTATTAATAAAACTTATTTAAAAAACTTAAAGAATAAAAGACATGCATCATACGATGTGCAGAAAAACATTTCATCTTTTTTTATAATACAAAGCTTAATTTTTTTTTTTTAAAGGATGGTAATGAAAAAAAAATAACTAATTATAAATGAACGTTAAAGTAAGTTATTTTGAAAAAAAAATGAAAAATGAATGAAAAAATATATTATTGCTGGATATTGGTTTTAACTCAAAAGTAATTTTATACCAGATTATTCAACTCTTTTGCAGCAGTACAAATAAAAATTACCATAAAAAACATAATTGTGAAGTTGTAATCATGGAGTTGTAACTTCCATGGGATTTTATGAGATACAGTAAGTATCCATTTTTAGAGCAAAAGGAAAATCTGCTGAGTGAAAAGAATTCTGCAAAACATACCTTTGACTCTTTTGCAATGCAGTTAAGATAACTCATCTTCATTTTAACCCTTGGGTCCATTGATGGTGGAAATGGTAAGCCAGTAATTACAACAGCACGAGCATTTTCATCAGCAAAATCCAACCCTTCACTTACCTAGTAAATAACATGAAAGTTTGACAGTTAAAAAAATAAAGTTACAATTTATATGGTTGACAAAAAACGTATAGGTCACTTCTAAACTGAAACATAATGAAAGTAAAATAAATTATTATTATTAAAAATAAGGAAGAGAAAATGTTTTTGAAGGGAAGAGGATGTTAGAAAATTCACTAAATCTAACATTCAAATGGTCAAGTTTTGGGTATAACAGTGAACTCACTAAACAACAATCAGCAGTTAAGGAAAGTTCATGGTTGAATTCCACTTTTTCATAGTTTGTAAATCTGCCCACCACCGAAAATACTTTGTTACCATTGCCAATAACAGAACAGGATAGCAGAGAATCAAGGAGAATGCTAGGGCCCAACCCTTACTGTTGTGCGCCAATGATGATGACCTTTAGATTATTTAATAAGATTACCATGATTTGTAGGGGTAAATGACATATTTAAGATTGATATTGGAGAAAAATTTACAGATACAACAAGTTTGCAACATTATTTTTATCAAAATTTTTCATTTAGTGTCTGTGCCATAAATATATAAGAAAGGATAAATATTTTGTGAACTTACATAATTTACAATTTAATATAGTACCCATTGCATTGAATTTATCAATAGATGCAAAAATAAATTAGACCATGACTGTGGAAAATATAATAATGTGCTGTGAAGAAAGTCTACATTTTGCTTAGTAAAATTATCTTCAGAAAAATAGCATAAAGTTATAGAACCTCAGTGGAAGTTCGCTGAAAAGTAACCTTTCGCTAGAAAAAATTCACTAAGAATTTCGCTAGGAAAATTATCAACAACGAAAAGTACAATAAAATAGCTTTTCATTGAAGTTCTGTGGTGGAGTGATTCTTTTATTTCCGCATCTTGATGAAGAAGAGATGATTTTGATCAGATAGTCATTAATAGAAGTCAAAAAGGTTGTCATTCCATAGGCTGGATGAATCAGGAAAGAACAAAAAAATATCGTTGTCTGTAGTTGAAAAAGAATTTAATCACTATTTATTGGAGGCCCAGCAGGATTTGACAACATTTGATAAATAAAAAAAATTTAAAAAAACAAAACATTCAAAATGTGGGCAAGGCTGCATCTCGTTATGAGGATAAAACAAAATCATGAGTCACCCGGCATAAGAAATAGAATGTCAGGGTGCAATGCCATCACTCCCGTTGCAGCGTCAAGGAAAAGGGAGGAGAGGTGAAAATAAAAAATTTACTGCATGATGGTGAGAATGTGATACTCGCAGGGATGTCTCAGTTTTCTATGCTAGGGCCCGTTTTTGCCACCAATTTAACTATCTATATGAACCTATTTCTGCCCAACTTAAATTTTCAACCAGATTTTTTATTTTATAAAGAGTCAGAGAAGAAGAAAGTTACAACTCAAATCGAAACACTGACAAACTCACACGTGTCAATCAAAGAGGCCGACAAACAGGTGCAAAGGCGACTGGCAGGCTAAGAATTTCAATGTGAAGCGTCATAAAGAGGGAAAGTGCACAAATTGTAAATTGTAACTCAGTGACTCGACGTCACAGTGACATAAATGCAAGTTAAAAAAGGAATTCCTGAAAATTTAATTGCTACAAAGTTGAGAATAAGAATTTAAAATATTGCATATTTATATGCATTTACAAAGTAATTAAACAAAAAATTTATGTATTGCTTGGTATCCCCATGCATGGTAGAAAAAATTAAAACTTATTAATAATTAAAACTTTAGAGGCACAATTAAAATTTTCGAGGCATACATAAAGTGTCTCTAAATTAAATAGATTTTTAAATAGCAGGTACTCATACAATTTCAACAAATAAAAAACTAAATATTTAATATTTTAACTGCAGCAAAAGTCTGCATTTTCTTTTTATGAGAATGTAAAAAATCATGTGAATGTAGTTTCAGATATCATTCAAGAAATAACCTGATTGCAAACAGCATAATTAAAGTTTTAATTTACATGTAAAATATTAATCATATCATACTTTTCCTCTGCATACTCCAAGAAGAGCAGCACCTTTAGAATCTGGATCTTTTATAACAGAATAATATTTCTCAATACTTTCTTGAAATGCATCCTTCCCTTGAGGTTCTACAAAGAGAGGTTTGATTCCAGATAACTGTTGCCATATTCCATTTTCTTCCCACCAACCAACATTAGATTTCATAACAGAATAGGAAGGGAAAAACACCAATAAGCCATCAGGTATCATCCTGCCAAAATTACATATTGTACGTCCAAGAGAATTTATGTATTTTTCATTGGACCTGGGAGGAAAAACAAATCATATGTAGTTACAAGGAGCAAACATTTCATACCATACACTACAAAGCACTAAAAAATAACAACACAATTTGATTTAATCAAATAGTTCAAGAGAAACCAAATTTAATTTTTAGAACTTTTTCAAAAGTGGATAATTCAGAAACTATTAGACCCATTCAACTTTTGTTTTTTCATTAAAAATACATGCTTTAAAATAAATAATGTAAAAATTTTTATTAAAATTTTTTTAAAAATCTTGATACTTGAAAAAATCTTGTTATCTTGAGTTATTTTTCTATATAAAATCATGAAGTTATCTAGTTGAGAATAATTCCATTAAAAAGTTTGCGAAATATAGCGCAATACACAAAAATTAAATTAACTTTATTAGGGATCCAAAAAGAAGGTGAAGTTATAAATAATAAAAAAACAATAAATAAATAAAACCAAATCTCACATTAAAAGTAATTTAAATACCTATTTTGGAAAGATGAATTAAGTGGTGTGCCATCAGGTCCACAAGTTACAACGCCAACAAACACTTGATTGTCCGATATAATATGAGGATTTTCCAACTGCACAGGAAAATTAACCCCTAATTCATTAATCATTGGTCCAAGAGGGGATAATGTACCACTTGTCAAGATGATGCTATGAACACCCCGATTAACTATATCCTGCATTCTAAGGAGGAAAAAGTAGAATAGCATTACAAAACTTATCTAATAATTATTTAAAAAACTAAAACTTCTTAATCTATTCATAAAATAAGTCCAAGGGAAAAAAATATACAATGTTGAAAAATATGTTAGGATGCAATATTTATTCCTTGACAATAAATAAACTATGCTTTTTTTTATCTGTATGTATTATCTGTTCATAAGATTGTAAAGTAATAAGAAAATTACATTATTATTTTGGTTCCTAATAAACTAAAAATTTTATTGACACCTGCATTCAGAAGTAGGTTCTTCCAGTGAGGTGTTTTAATTCAATTATTAAAACCAATTCAAAATTCTTTTTTTCTTAAAAAATAAATAAATAAAGGGAATTCATTAAACTTACCCTAAACCAGGTGAAAAACACCAGCAATCTAACTTCCAACTTTGCTTTCGTGTAGAACCTTTAGGAGCAGCAGCCCAAGGATCAGATGAAGTCTGAGACTTATTCAAAGTATCATATTGTAGAAAAACCTTAAATAAAGCATTTCTCAAATAAACTAAGGAAAACATATAAACTGAAAATAAAAATCTAAATATTATTTTAATTTCTCTAGTAGTGGCTTGACAGCTATGCAGCTTCAGATCAATGGCCATCAGCTAGTCTGGGAAGTAAAGGCAGCATGTGTGCATTGCTTGATCATGCCGTTGGAATTGAATTTCTGGCTTTACTTTTTACCTTTATCATTGTAATTAAACACTGACTTAGAATAGCAAGTCATATGGTAGAAAATCAGATTTGAATAGTTTGTATTAAAAAAATATAAATATTTCTAAACGAAAAATGTAGCTTACTTTGGGAGAAAAAAAAAAAAACTGAATCACAAAAAAATATCAGGTGTTCCAAAGATTTATAAAATAAAGTAAAGAAAAATTATATACATTTGCTGCATTCTTCTTAGAAAACTAATCAATATCCTTTCACTAGTTTCAAAATTTGTAACCAAATTTGTCAAGAGATGGCACTATTTATATCATTAGTCATTTGTTTAAAACCAGATATTTACCACTTAAATCAATGAAGAAAATATTTGAAAAATGCATTTTGCATCCAAATATTAAAAATGGCATTTAATGGAGTCTTCAGGTGACGATTGCATATCATTAAAGTGTAGAAAATTTCAATACGAAAAAAATATTATGTGGAGTGAATGATAAAATGAAAATCAAATAAAAATGTATTTAAAAGTATCTTTATATACAGCATAAATATTGATTTTTATTTATGCAAATAAATAAAAATTAATATATATGCTATATATTTATTTTATTTATTCAAAATACGAGAAATAGACATAACAAAATTCCATTTTAATCCGAGTTATTTTATAATTCATTCAAAAAAAAAAAAAAAGAAAATCAATGGCTATTTTGGATATAAAAAAAAAAATTTTAACTGATAAAATATTTGAAAATTAAACACATAAAAGATAAAGAAAGACTTACCCTGTATTTAGAGGCAAATTCCTTTTTATAATCATATTCTCTATACATATCAGGTGAAGTTCGAGAAAATAAGATGCTAACCAAATCAGAAAATTTTTGAAGCCCAGCACCTTTAGAACCAAAAAGACCACTCGTGCTTGTTGAATGATACAAAATTATTTTGTCTAAAAGGTCTAAAACCACATCTTTCTTTTGAGGAGTTAACTCAACTCTAGACAGAATCTAAAAGGTTAAAAAAATAAATAAATAAATAACAAAATAGAATAATATAGTTAGAGCACTCATAATTTACCATTTCATAACCTTATTTTGAAATTTTAATTAGGGGTACAACTTTTTGGACAGGAGAGCACAGGAAAATAATTTTTCGGCTTTTAAGAGTTGCAACGAATTAACTTTTTGCATCCATCAATACCATAGAATCTCAATCAATTGTTTCTTGTGGAACCATTTGTTGTGAACAATAGATGCGAGAAAACTGGAAATTATGGTCATCATAAAACATAAAATAATGAACAGCAAAAGTATAAAATAATGGACTTAAAAAATAATAAATTTACAATTAATAAATATTTTTCTAATTGAAACTGCAAAAATATTCATGATTTAAAAGATAAACACATTTATTCATTCAAAATATTTGGAAATTTCAGTTTGAAGAAAGTTTTTTCTTCTCAATACAAACTATAAATTTCAGATATTTGTAACAGTTCTATGTACAGGGTGCGTAGCAAAATTTTTCAACAAAAAATAAGCACCTTTTTAGTACTTTTTAAGCACTCAAAAAAAAAAATTTAAGCATAATATATTTTAACAAAATGCAAAATAATTTTCGAAGACTTTTTAGGATCATGAGAAAATAACTAGTTTCTGACTAAGAATTCTTTTCTTGATTATATTAGCCAATGATCAAGAGATTTTTCGGTTCGATATCAGAGGGTGGGAAATGAAGCCCGACATTGAGAATATTTTGTAAAAGGCAGAAAAGTTGAACATGAGAGGGCAATAATATTACCGAACCCAGCTCAGTAGACGCAAACACGGACTTGCAAGTATTTCAGCAAACATGTAAAATGATAGGCACTTTTACACATTGAGAATATCTTGTAAAAGGCAGAAAAGTTGAACATGAAAGGGCAATAATATTATCCAACCCAGCTCAGTAGACGCAAACGCGGACTTGCAAGTATTTCAGCAAACATGTAAAATGATTGGCACTTTTACACGCTATGGTTCAACGAATGCCGAAATAGATTGCTGAATGGATTGTAAAAACGTTGAATAGAATAATGGAAAAGCACACTTTTGCATAATACGTGGTGTAAATCGAAATGATCAAGAAAAAAATCTAATTTTCAAAAAGGGAAAAATAAGCACATTTTAAAAACACCCAATAAAAAAAGCACCTTTAAGGGCTTTTAAAAAACTAAATTAGAAGATAAGCACTTTTAAGCACTTTTTTAAAATGTTACGCACCATGATGTAAGTTCATATGACTACAGAAATTTACACATTGTTTTAAAGATTTTGAGTCCTACTGCAATTGTTGGCACTAATTGTGGGAAATGAAAAGACAATCTGTGTAAATCTAGTCATCTGTATAAATGCTTTTGAATTAAAAAAAATCTGAGGTCTTGCTCATTTTGTCTTCTTTAATAAAATTAAATTATAGCAGGTTTTAATTTTCTCTGGAGAAATATTAAATATTTTTATTTTAATTGTTTTCTTTTTTCAGTGATTGTAAATTACTTGTTTCTTTAATTTTTAAATAAATCTTTGAACTACATTTATAAATGGAATTAAAAAAATTTCCTTAAAAAAAAAATTTCAAAGCAATTAAATTGTTTAAAACAAAAATATGTACCTAAGCATTTTGCAATTTCAAAGTGTTGTGCAAGAAAGATATAAACAGAATAGGCCATGAGATCGATTGACTTTAAGCTTTTATTGTTAGCTAAGAAGTGAGGTTTTACAATTGTGTCATCCCTTTTATAGGGGTATACAAGGAAGTAGAAGGACGATGGTAAACGTCCAATAGAATAACGAGATAGCAGAGCGGACGGCTGAGAAGACTGTTTTTGATTATTACTTGCAGTTATTATTTCCAGTGAACTTTCCCGGATCCTAAAGTATGTCAGGGCGATTACAAAATATTACAAGGAACAAGGAAACTTTTCAGATCCGTTTCTCAACACAAAGCAACAATTTCATATTGAGTTTAGTTTGAAAAACTGCTTGAAAAATTTGTATGTTAAATATGTAGTGTTTTCCTATTTATTTTCAAAAGAAGGAAGCCACACATTGGTAATTAAAGGGCTGAATTTAGCTTTCTGTCACAGATCGTGTTTGTCTGCTTAAAAATAATTTTTAAAACTTTTCTATGCTTCTTTTTGACCATTAATTTTATTATAATTTTCTTTTTAGAAAAAAGTATCTATATTTTATATGTAAATTAAAGTAGAAAGAAACTTATGCACTTTGATTATAAACAAAACATATTGGATTTGTTTATAAACAAAACTTATAAGTAATACACTAATTTGTATTAAACATCTGATATCAATTAACATTACATTTTTTATTAAATTAAACAGCACTAACATCACATTTTAATTTTTCTCATGTATGAAAATCATTAAGGAAATCACAGATTGAAATCACCACAGAATAAAGCACAGTTTTTAAATTTACTAAAGCAGGCAACAGAAATGTTAAGAATGAAAAATATTATCTGGTAAAGAAATTAAGGGTATTATAAAACTCTTATAACCTCTATAACATAATCGCCTGGCTTTGATCCATCATTGGCAGAAGTCTCAGAAAGTTCCTTATCAATAGTTTCTTCCAGTTCACAAAACATGACTTTCAAAATAGATAAATCAGTTAACGTGAAATCAGGAGCACCGCTGTCTGAACTTGAAAATTCTTGGTCAAAATCTTTTATCATATCCATGATTTGTGTAATCTAGTGAAAAATGTAATTCATATTTAATCTGAAATCTGAATTTTAAAAAAAAATAATAATAACTAAAAACTTATCAGAATTATTTTGAATAGACAACAATGTGTTCTGTGTAAGATTAAAGATTAGTAAAAAATACAGTTCTATGTGTGGTCACTATATAAAGAGACCGTGAAAAAAAGCAAAGGCAGAAGTGATTTTTTATGTGTTTAGCAGAAGAACTCAGAGAAGATTATACCAATCAAAATAATCTTGTTCTTATGCTAAGTTCAAACTCCAGTGGAATTATTTTTAAAAAAAGGAAGAAATGTCAAATAGAAAAAATGCAAAGCGAACAAAACTGTTAATATTTGCGATGGCTGTAATAAATCTGTATTTGATACTGAACATGGAAAGTCAGAAAAATAAGTATTTCTACTCACTGCTGGGCTGACGTATAATCCAAGAGGTAAAAAAAAAAAATCATTTATAGTAAAATAAATTTTATTCTAAAATATTTGAATAGTTAAAAAATTTTTAGTGGAAAATTTATGTAAATAATTAAAAAATTTATTCTCTCTGTTTCTGAAATAAAATTTGATGCAAAACCAAGCAATTCAATAGAATTAATTGAATATATATTTTTTAATATTTGATTGCATGTTTTATAAATGTCTATATCATTCAAAAAAAATTTTAATTATAGAAGTTAAGTTTTAATTGCCTCAAATATATTAAAATATACAGCGAAATATGCAGATTTCTCTTGCAAGGATCAAAACGACCCACACCGCATTTCTAGGTATACAAAGACTGTCATAATTTTAACATTAAATGATGACTATTACACTTAGTTGCAAAAAGTGATTGAAAAATTTATTTATCTCTCATTATTTTTAATTTATACATTTGTTTTTCTTTGCTGAAGTTGAAAGTAAAAAAATAGAATTAAAGTTCACCATACTAATGAGATTCTCCAAAGTTTACCACACAATTATTTTTCTACTTATTTAAGCAAAAAAAAAAATTGGATAGTAATTACTATACTAATTGCATTTCTAAAAAAAAAAATAAAAATATGTATTTGTTTTCAAAATTATATAAAGAATAAGAGTTCAAGAAATGACTAATTTAAAAGAAAAACATATTAAAAACTGCATTTTTACCAAGGAAGGATTACTAAATTTATAGGGATAAAACTAATTTATAGGGATTACAAAACTATCGGAGAAAAACTATTTATCAACAATTACATGTGTCTGTAAACAGCTACATGTTTTTACAATCTGAACACAGTTACATGCTTCGCTCCAAAAATTAAAACAATAGATAAAAGATGCTTCCAATATAGAAAGAAAATGATAAATATCTTACCTCAGTAATGCACAGTGCCAAATCATATGAACGCAGTTGAAAAGACATACTCTCTTCACAAGCACTTTCAATGTTGTGTGCTTCATCAACTATAACAATATTACTTTCCAATTCAATGCCATGGGCTCTTCTACTTTTTGGGTCAATGATGTAATTGTAAGGAGTGAATATAATATCTGCTTTTGTTTTGATATTACGGGCAGCATAATATGGGCAAACCCTGTAAGACATTTCTAACTGCAGTTACATATATTTGTGATAATTTAATGCAATACAACAAATTTACATTCCTCAAATATACATTGATTGTTATATTTATTTACTTTTTCACAACTACAAACAATATCATAGTTACTACAAATACATAGACACTAAAAATTTTACAAAATAAATAAATTTCTCTTTTTTAAAAAAATCTTTTCAACGATCAAAATTAAAATCACCAATACTTTCATGTTTAAAGTGTAAATATATAAAACAGTTTACTGATACTATTAGTCTAGTAAAAAAGTAAAAATTAAATCCCTAAATTTCTCTCCTCTTGCTTCATTTTGTGCACATCACTTATAAAATTGAGCTATAAAACATAATCATACCTCATTACTCGTCTAGAATCCATTATTCTTTTGTTAGCAAAAAATATCTTAATTTTTCAAATAAAATCAACCTTTTTCCATTTTTTCAAATATTTAAATATTTTTAAAAATAACGTTCAAAAATCATAACAAAATGCTGATATTTTATATGAATTCCAGATAGCAGATTATTTTTTTATTGTTTTTTTTTTATTTTATTTATTTATTATTTTATTTATTTATTTTTTTCTTGCAGTCCAATATAACAAAGAAATATCTCCAGGGGCGGAGAGCGTCTTGAAACTAGAAGAATTACGGGCCTCCTGGAGTGCAGATTTTTTTATTGTACCTTGATTCGTAAAAAGGAAAAATTTAAATGTTGGAAAATTGCTTAGACTCCTTCTAAAAAGCATCTCTAAGCATGTTTTGAATAAAAGTTAAAATGCTGAATTGAGAAAACATCGCAAAGAACAAAAAAAAAATTTTAAAAATTTTACTACTTGATTAACACAACTTATAAGCTTAACTGTATAGGGATTTATTTCATTTTTTTAGAATCATTGTATAAAATTCAAATTAATTTAAACAACATCAAGTCTTCATATATAATTTTCACTGCTTTTATATTTAGAAATTTTGCTACAAGAATGTTAAACTGAATTCTTACAATAATAATCTCCATCTTAATATGTTGAGGTCACAGACAAATTTGGATTTATGAAGATAGTATTCATTACCAAAATGCTAATATCTGCAGATTCACTCCATAAATTTAGCTACCAGGTGTTAATTAAGTCAGGACCATTAGTTAATAAGTTATTTATAATGTAATTTAATTAAATAACAAAGGATAGTAAAATAGTAGATAACTCACATACGTTTTTTTTTAAGGTCATTAGGTTCTCTATATCTAAAACAGCAGGATCTTGATAATTCATTCGAGATAAAAACTATCATGGCCTCAAAAACGACTTTGAAACTAAAATCTTCATTTATAAGTTTAAAAACAAAAATTAGCATCTATAAAACACTAATTCGACATTTATAAGAGTGAATGCTGGGCAATAACATGAAAATAAATTATTGACCTTGAACGGAAAATCTTAAAAATATTTGATGCAGTTCATGCAAATAATAGTTGAAGATCCTTGTTTTGAAATTTAACTTTTGAATTGTCCTCTTACCTTGAAATTTACCAAAAGTACAAGCAACCTGATATTGTTAAAGTAATAAAATGCAATAGACTATGACAGCTCAGATGTCTATTCTGACCTGATAATACAAACTCAGTTAAAAAGCTCACTTTTACTATCCCCATGAGAAACAGAAAATTAGGAAAACCCCTAATTAGGTGGTTTGACTTGGTGGAGTAGGACTTTTAATATAATAAGTAAGAAAAACTGGAAGAGTCTTGTTGTGAATAGAACTAGATGGTGAAGTCTAATTGGGATGGCCTTGGTCTGTCATAGGCTGTGGTACCTTGAAAGATGTTAGATTAAGCTGAATTTTTACAATAATCTCTGCCTGACTACATTGAGGTTGCAGACAAATTTGAATTTATGAAGATATCTGCAGATTTATTCCGTAAATTCTGCTACCAGGTGTGAATTAGGTCAGGAATGTCAGTTAATGGGTTATTTTTTATATAATTTAATGTAAATAACATGGGATAGTAAAAAAGTAGACAACTTACATATATTTCTTTCCTAACACACGTATTTTACTCTTTCCTAATTCACAGCCTATTACAGATCAAGGGATAGCCTTGGTCTGTAATAGGCTGTGGTACCTTGAAAGATGTTAGATTAAGCTGAAATTTTACAATAATCTCTGTCTGAATACATTGAGGTTGCAGTCAAATTTGAATTTATGAAAATATCTATAGATTTATTCCGTAAATTCTGCTACCAGATGCGAATTAAGTTAGGAATATCAGTTAATGGGTTATTTTTAATATAATTTAATATAAATAACATGGATAGTATAAAGTAGACAACTTACGTATGTTTTTTTCCTAATGTCATTAGGTCCTCTATATCTAAAACAGCAGAATCTTGGTAGTCTGTTTGAGATAAAATCTTTTCCTCAAAGTTTAAATAAAATGGGCAGCTTTTATTGCTGATTTTTGCTCGACACATATACAACTTGGCAGTGTGGTTTGGAGCCTTAGAAACTTCGGAATGAAGGCATAACTGATCTCGAGAGCCAAGAACAACTGACTTAATACTTAAGAGAAAAAACAGCAATAAATATTTAATGACTAAAAATACAAAAACATGCAATAAATGTGTAAAAATAACTAATTATATATCCTTACTGCCTGTAATTACTTCGCTTTAATTCTTGAACTGCTTGTGAAAGTTGAGAATGTGTTCTGGAGCTATATATAATTCTTTGTGACACTAAATTAAAAAATATTTTTTAATTTTTCTATATAAAATATTAGATGCATATTCATAAATACCCATAAACTTGAGTTTATAAATATCCTAATTCATAAGTGTAAAATCTCAAATGCATAACTAACAAAACTTTTGCACTATTATATTATTACTTTTATATTATTTTTTAATGTTATACAGTACTCTGAAATTATTTTTTCCCCTTTAGTAACATATGGTTTTTGATATCAAGGTTTGATTGCATCAAATACTTACTTGATTGCATTTAAAATATTTTAGCAAATAATAAAATAAGTAAAATTTTAATTGCTAATTCTTACTAAAGTTAGGGCCAGCATTCCAAGCACCAGTCAATCCATCTAAAACACTTTTTAAATCACCAAGAATACTATTATTTCCCTGGCTAGAATTTTGTATAATAGACAATTGCTGTTGAGCTTTCCTACTTTCAAGCCAAGCTAGAGATGAACAAAGTAAACTCAATGTTTTCCCAGTACCAGTTGGACTCTCTAAAATTCCATTGACGCCCTAAAATTAAAAACTTAAATATAAAAATTGGAACATAATTACAATGAATATTATTTTAGAATTTCAAAAAACAAAATAAATTATTTTAAAAACATGAATGAGTAAAACAAGCAGTTAGTTAGCAGGGGTGATTGTCAGCCCAACTCAAAAATCCTGAAAATTTCTTGAGTAAAATCATTTAAAAAATTAATATCTTTATAAATTTAAATCATTGAAATTTTCAAAACATGATATTCTAAATGAATCATATGCAGCATAATTTAAATGAATAATTATGTGTAAGTTTACTTTTATCTCTAATCACGTTTATTATTCTACCAGAAAAAATATTTACAAATGAGAGATGCCAAGTATAAATTCTAGTTCTAATGTTTTTAAATAAAATATACAAGAATTTTTATATATAAAAACGTGATTGATGATTTCTTCAAACTTCTGAACTTTGGATTTCCGGAAACTTTCGGATCGCAGCAAGCGAAAAATCCGGATTTTTTCCGGAGCACAGTCACCTCTGTAGTTGATACTATAATTGGAAAAAAATTATTATTGGACCGTTTTATAGAATTAATAAGGAAATATCCTAAAATAGGAAAATAAACCCGGAGTCACACATCGCCTTGACTATTACAAACTTTATTTCAGAACAACAATCGATTATAATGTTTTTAACTTTATGTTTCATTGTTTAGTGTCTTTAAAATTGCTTATAGTCAAAAATTTAAAAACATTTAAAATTTAAATTAGTCAAATTTGATGAGAAACAAAATAAAATAATTTAAATTAAATTGAAAGCAAAAGAAAATAACTTCATTAATATACAAGCACATTTGTATATTTACCTTTTGTAAGCACTCAATTACTTTTTTCATGTATTCTTCTTGAACCGGATATGGTTGACAAGGAAATAATACTTGAATTCCATTGATGGTACACTGTGCCATCGTATTTCTTTGTTTTTAAAAATATTTATAAGTATGACTAGTTGAAAAATTTAAAAAATATTAAAAGTTTGTATAACTTCATTTAAACCGCGCAGACGAGGTCGTCGTAATAAATAAATAAGCTCGATTGCTGCCACTCTTCAAAATATTTATTTAAATTGAATAAAATTTGTAAAATTTTCGATGAAAAATAAAATAAAATATGTTAATTGAAGTAAGACATAGCTCTTTCTTTAGCATGTGAAATATTTCTCTTTTTATTTAATTTTATTTCGAAGCCTGATCAGCATTTAATATTTTCTGCCCCCCTCCCCGTTTTTTTAGCAGTAGACAAAACACAGATGTTTTCCATTAAACGCGAGATGGGAACAACTTTCTCTGGTTTATGAATTTGTGCTAATTTTTTTCGTTTTATTTCCGCAGGAATTATTTATCTAGTTCACAAATGTGATAAACCGGCAGATATATTTTTTACTACACGATCTTTTAGTTTATTGCTGCTGATCTTTCCCATTTCATCTAATAAGTTGATTTCACCTACTTGCTGTTTATATTTCCTTCCTGTCAAAATTCACACGTTTTCATCTAGAATATTATCTCTTTCTCCAAAAACAATTTCTCGTACTCAGCTTAAGAAAATCGCTCTAATTTAAAATGCTATTAAATTCATCACGAGTTTATTTCGTCGTTTTAAGTACATGTGTTTTGTTTAATTTCATTTCTACTGAACTTTTTACTGCTATTGTTGATTTAGAAAAGCTTCTTTATACTGAAGGTGAAGTTATAAAAACTATTGAAAGATACATTGAAGCTGAAGAAAAAAGGCTCCAAGAAATTAAAAAGTTAGTATTAAATATTACTTTAGAAATCCTTTTTCCTCTATCTAATGATTTTTAAATAAATGATTAAAGACAGGAATTAGTAATTTAGATGCTTTTATATACATTTGGGACAAACTACGATCAATTATCAATTAGATGATTCAATGTTAGCTTTATAGCTTATTACTTTCTTAGCAATGTATCCAAGATGATTATTGAAGCACAAAAAGTTTGAAAATTCAGTAATAGCATCAGTTTACATAATTTTTATATTTCTCTATAGTTTAGTAGTTAGAACAGGCATTTAGATATTAGATTTCTACTTTCTCCGTTTTTTTTTTTTTTTTATTTTTTTTTTTTTTTTTTTATTATTGAAATTTCTTATTTTTTCTATCTATTTAAAATTTTTGCAATTTCTTGTTTTAGTCTTTACTAAAAAATCTGATATGTTTCTAATGCTAATATATTTCGATGAAACTTAGCCATTTATGGGAAATATCCCTCCATTTATGTACATTACTGAAAGTTGTCAAAAAGTGACTGACTGTCATGACATGTCAAAACTGACTTCCTAAACTCAACATTGTCCTCTATAATTATTTATTCATTTTAAGCTGCATTTATTTTTATGTTATTAAATAATGTTCTAATTTTAAATTACACTTATAAAAAATTCAATATATATTTTGACTAGCTAGAAAAGTTTCTTTTAAACATTTTTTTTAATATATGGTGTCAAAATTAATGTAAAATAGATTATTTATTTCAAATGCCATGAACTCTGACACTTATTAATTTTTATCTTACTGTTTTAGCTTATCAAGATATTTTCACAAGATCTCTTTTTGGCTAGTTAAAAGTAAAGATTGAAAAAAAAATGAAAACCAGAACTTTTGAAAATTACTCATTTATTATTGCTGTCGCTCAGTTTAGCTAATTACTCACTGTATGAATGTTTTTCAAACTGAAATATATTATATTTTTATTCAAATTTTAGGTACTGCATTATGTGTAAAAAGAATATTATTTTTTGAGAGTTTATCCAACTTCATATTTTTAATATTTGAAAAGTATTAACATAAACTTGTTGTTACTAATACAGGTTCTGTCTAGGTTTTTCTGAGAGGTACCTATTTTGTGAAAATTTAGACATAATCTGTGAAAAATTAAAAATTATATTAAAAAATCAACACAGAAATATGGATTTATCGTTTCTTAAGGGATGCAAAAATAAAATTTTAAGAAAAAGTATTTTGTGAAACTACCTTTTTTCCTAAAGTTGAATTCGTGAAGGTACCACTAAACGGTAGTAAATTCAGCCTTGACAAACCCCTGTAATACAAATTTGTTAGACTCATAGAAGCCCTGACTTGAAGTTAGACTAATTCTAATTTTATTATTTTAAATACATACATTAATTTCAAGTGTGTGTTTTATACAATATTTTATCTTTGCGTTGTTACTAGCTTAATTTCTTGACTTAATTTACTTCAAATATCATATGATTTTACCTCAACTGTGATTGATTCTTGTAATTATAAACGTATTTTCTCTGTATGTGTAAGGACATTTAGTAAATGTTATTCAGTTTGTTTTTATTTACTTTCAACCCTTACAATCATAAAGTTTTTTCTAGTTGTGTGTATATAAAGTAGATTTTCTATGTATATATTCCTTAATTATTTTCTTATCTAGATTGAAAGATGAATATGGCAGACTCCACCAAGTTGCTACTGTTGATTCACAATCCTTTCTTGGAAACCCTATTAATGCCTTTTTACTTGTTAAGAGACTAAGCACTGATTGGAAAACAGCTGAATCTTTGATGCTAAAAAATGCAGGAAAAGGTATTTTTTTAATTAAGGTCTACGCTTCATTTAGAAAAATTTTTGAATATTTAATTTAAAAAATGAAAGGTGTATAGATAATAGATGAAATCAGATTTCACGGACATGAAATCTTATTTTAACTAATGCACACCTAACCAATGGCCAAGCACCTAGTCCCGTTTTTCAGGGTTCTATCTTTTAACCGTCATGGTTAGTTTGCCTTGAAGTTTTCACTTTTGTTAAACAACAGGAACATTGTCTAAGCAGGCATCCTTCTCTCCAAAACTTTATACCACTTCCAAGGAGAGGACTTTCACCGAAGATAGATTTAATATGCACCTTGCTGCATCGTGTATACACGCAAATTGTTTTGTCAGCAGCCAGGATCGATCTAATGACCCCTCAGCTCTCCTCCAGCAGTGTGAGCAGCGTCTCGATCAACTGCACTATCAAAGCACCTTTTAAATAATACATTGCTACAAGTAAAATTAAAACTCACTATAAAGTTTTATTGATGTCTAATCATTTCCATTTAGACTTCTTTGAATTTTAACAATCATGTTTAATTTATTAATTTAAATCTAGAATAAATTTGTTGATTAAGCAACAATAAATCTGTTTGTTTTTTTATGTAGCAATGTATTTCCTAAATATCTATGACTATTTGTATTCTACATTTATATCAAAAATATATTGAATAGTTTAATCAAAAGGATTACGTCACTAAAAGTTATGAAATTTTTTTTCTTGTATTCTTCTATATTTATGTCTAGAATATTTAGCATGTTCTACATTAAATATACAAATGTACTTATTTTTTCCATACTTTTTTTATAATTTAATTTTTTATTTTTTGACATTTTTTTAAGATATGATTGAAAATATGACACAAACTAGAGAGGATTTGAAATTTCCTGAAGAGGAGGATTTAACTGGAGCAGCAGAAGCACTACTTAGACTACAAGATACTTATAAACTAGATACTTCAACTCTTGCACGAGGACAAATATCTGGAACAAAGCCATCAAATGAATTAACTGGTAAGAAGTTAACTATAGTTTTAGTATAGATTTATTTATCTTCAATTTCTAAAATCACCTATCATAGAGTGCAAAGATCTTAATTAATAAACATAGAAATAAAAGAAGCAAAGGAAATAAAACAAAATTAAAAATATGAAAAAATTAAAAATATGACCACTGAAGCCGACGTTTTCAGGGGGTACCGGCCCTAGTGGCCAAAAAACAAAACCTTTTCTATTGAGGAAGATGGCAAAAGCCTAAAAACCTTCCTTAGTACCCCGAAGGTTTTGTTTAAAAGTCCAGGAGAAAAAAAAAAACATGCAAGACATAAAACTAATACAGAAAAGAAACTCATACAAATTCATCAGAAATTAAAAATCAACAGAAAATAAAAACTCACATAAACAAGGTCAGACAGCAAACTCAAAAACAAACCAAATGAAATGGAATCACTTAAACCAAAGGAAAACAACACCCTCTTTTAAAATGCGCAGATTGAGAAAATGATAGGAAAAAGTTGTCAAAGAAAATTATTGAAGAATATTAGTTTTAGTATTTCTTTTAACAGGGCGCAATTCAAGACTTAGCTGAGCAGCCCCAGTTAAGCATTCTATTAATATGTGACATAATTTTTCTTTGACAACTTTTTCCTATCATTTTCTCCATCTGCGCATTTCAAAAGAGGGCGTTGTTTTCCTATGGTGTAAGTGATTCCATTTCATTTGGTTTGCTTTAGAGTTCGCTGTCTGACCTTGTTTATGTGAGTTTTTATTTTCTGTTGATTTTTAATTTCTGATGAATTTGTATGAGTTTCTTTTCTGTATTAGTTTTATGTCTTGCATGTTTTTTTTCTCCTGGACTTTTAAACAAAACCTTCGGGGTACTGAGGAAGGTTTTTAGGCTTTTGCCATCTTCCTCAGTAGAAAAGGTTTTGTTTTTTGGCCACTGGGGCCGGTACCCCCTGAAGACGTCGGCTTCAGTGGTCATATTTTTAATTTTTTCATATTTTTAATTTTGTTTTATTTCCTTTGCTACTTTTATTTCAATGTTTATCGTCTCTTTTTTTGAAAATTCTGCTGCTTTTTAGCGCATTTTTTTAAAAGAAGTTTTGTCCATTTTGTTTAGATATTAATTGTATTCTTTTAGTATAGTAAGATCTTAATTAAATTATTCTTTTTTAGTTTAACAAATATTGTGTAAAAACTAATCCTGCTATTAATGGTGTGATTTATCTAATTCTTTGTGATTAACTTAAGTTTCTTTTTTTTTTTTTTTTATCAAAATCTTTTAAAATTACTTTTATTTAATTGAAGTATGACTAATAAAGTAGATATTCTGCTATTACTAGAAAGAAACTTTCAACTAAAACATTGGCAGTTTTAAAAATCTTTTTTACCAAAATATTTTTAAATCACTTTTATTTAATTGAAAAATAACTATAATAGTTTATATATTTTGCTAGTACTGGAAAAGAAACTTCCAGCTAAAATATTGACAGTTATGCAACCATCTAAAATCTGGCATCATTTTGGAAATTTTTAATATAAAAGAAAAATTTTATTACATTGAATGCATTTTATTTGATACAGTATAATGTTATTTAATTTCTTCTAAGCATAAGACATTTAAATGTATAAAAGTATATATCATTTTTATTACAGAGATGATTGTGCTCCGGAAAAAATCTGGATTTCCGGATTTTTTGCTAACTGCGATCCGGAAATCCAAGGTCCAAAAGTTTCAAGAAATCATCGATCACATTTATGTATTAAAATTCTTGTATATTTTATTTAAAAATATTAGAACTAGAATTTATTCTTGGCATCTCTTTTATTTGGAATTTTTTTTTTTTTTTCTGGAAGAATAATAAATGTGATTAGAGATAAAAGTAAACTTATACATAATTATTCATTTAAATTATGCTGCATTTAATTTATTTAGAATTTCATGTTTTGAAAATATCAATGATTTAAATTTATAAGCACATTGATTTTTTGAAATGAGTCATTAATTATTTTACTCAAGACATTTTCAGGGTTTTTGAGTTTAGGCTCACAATCACCCCTGTTATTAACAATTGATGATTGTTATGCCATTAATTAAGGTTGCTTAATCAACAAATTCAATCTAGGTATAAATTGAAAATAATCCTTAAAGTTTAAAGAAGCACCCATTTAAGTGATCAGACATCTATAAAATTTTATAGTTAACATTGATGTAGCTAGCGGGGACTGTTCCCCTATTACTGCTTAAGAGGGGAACAAAATTTGAGAAGAAGAAATTCCAGAATATAATATTTTTCTCTTTTAAATACCCTGAGTTTCATTTGCTAGTTACAGGCTCTATAACTTCTAATTTTTATCCAGTTAATCTAAAAAGTGAATGATTAGGATTTCTATTATAGTATTCTTTGAAAACACAGGTTATCTCTCTTTGTTTTCCTTTTCAGATAAATTGGCCCATAACTAATGCGCCTTGGATAAAAAATATGTTTAGGATTGTTATTCTATTAATTAGTCAAAAACAATAAACACGATCAAAATCATCTAAATGTATTAAATTATGTAAATATTATACACTGTTAAATTTTAAAAAGAAATGGAAGGAAAATGTATTAAGTTATGGAGTTATGCTGTTTAAAAAAATATTATTTAAAGTTTCAAAATCTCATTCAATGTAATATTTAACAATCTGATGATAAGTGGGTTGGATTTCAGTTTTTTCGTAATCTGAAACGTAAAATGGGCCCAAAGTCTGAAATCATATGGTAAGGTGGCTCAAAAACTGAGTTTGTCTGTGTGCATTATAAACTCTAGCTACACCTCTGATAATTACTTTTAATTTTTCTAGTACTAATTTTTCTATTTTTAAAATACCCATATAATAAGATTTATACAAAATAATATATAAACATTAATAAAAATCTAAATAAATATGTATATAAATGGTCTATTACCTGAAAAATTTTATTATTCCTTTTATTTTTCCAACAGCCATTTATTACTTAAGACTTTTAACAATGGGAATTTAAATTTTCATTACTTTAGCATATTCACTTATTTTAATTAAATTTTTATCTAATTTTTTAACATCCAGCAAATGACTGCTTTGAACTTGGTCGTCAGTCTTACAACAGTGGTGATCATTACCATACTATTCTATGGATGCAAGAAGCTCTTGATAGAGTGGATGAAGAAACTAACAAAACAGCTGACAAAGCTGAGATATTGGAATATCTTGCTTTTTCAACTTTCATGGTAAATATCATCTCTTAAATGTGTTTTGCACAATTTTTATTATTTTTCCAGTTTTATATGTGCTTTTTTATATAAATAGAACCTGTTTAATGTCAAAGAAAAATGAAACTTAGAACAATACTTTTAAATAGGGATTCATGTAAAAAATTGACATAGACTGTCCAGGGTATGATAATTAAACATAGCAAATGGAATAAATACTCCCAGTGTTACAATATTTAATAAATATTGTAAATAATTAATATGGGTACCCATAACTAATTGCCATTTTACATGTTAATTATATCCTTAGCTATTTGTTTTAAAATGCAATTATTTATTTAAAGAAAAAATTGTTATAGACAAAATACTATGCACCTCACTAAATACAAAATTAGTTGTATTTAGTTTTAATAAGGCTGATTTTTGCGTTAACTGATTTATATGCAAATTCTTACAATAATATACTTCAAAAGAAATAAAAACAGAAGGATTTTTTATTGATAGTTCTAGGTGTAGGGGAAAGAGAGAGATGGTGAACCTATTTTGTGCTATTTTATCATTATTATTCTTTTGCCAATATTTTTTTTAAAAAATATTCTTGTTAAAAAGAAGAAAAAAAACATTTATTTTTTAAATGAAGAAAGTATTTATATTTAAATGCTTGCTTATTAAATCAGTATAAAAAAGTATGAGAGGTTTGGAGTATATATTTTCCCATTTTCAGTTGAAGATCTATATAACACAAGTCTATAAACCTCAATTCTCTATAAATCACATTAACTTAGGTCTAATCTATAAAAATCACCTTTAAGAAATTTCTGAAATTGAGCAAGAAATACAGGCTGCATGAAAAAATTATTTGTGGAGAGGTTACACTCTCTGCAACTAACCAAAATTTTTAGTTTTTTTTAAAAAATATTTCCAAATCTAATGCTTTTTACAATTTTTTTCTTCTTCTTGTAAATACAAAATACTTAAGTGCATATTTTTGTGTTTTAAAATAGTTATTTCAAAATATAAGAAGTTATTTTAAAGAATTTAAATAATGATCGGTCCCAGATGTGTATATGTGGTATTGATGGTATGTGAAATGACATATAACACAAAGCCTCGTGTTTTAAGCTTTGAGATCTTGTATTGTATTAATCTTATATTTTATTTTTAATGAGTTTGAAGTAATAAATTTTATAAATAAATTGTTTTTGTTGTTGTTATTATAGCAAGGAAATACACGCCATGCATTGAAGCTTACAATTGATTTACTTGAACTTGGTATGTTATTTTAATATCACTTTTAAAATGTTTTAATGTTGAATTAAAACTTTTTATGCTTATAATTATTATTATTATTGAGTTTAGTAATTATTATTAATGTTATTTATGAGTTTTTTGCCACTAAATTATTCTATGTTTAATATTTTAAATTAAAAAGCTTTGCTTGAATTTATTTTAAATTTGCTTGATTTTATATTTAAAAAATCATTAAAACTAACATTTAAAATGTTCAAAGTACACAATTTATGTATGTGCACTAGTTAATTTGGTTTTGGTATTTGATATGTGAAACCTATCTGCATATTTTCTCAAAGCAAAGGTAGAAAAAAAAATCCTGAATTTTTTTTTTATTCAAATGTTGAACTTTTGAAAGCAATGTTTCTCTTAATTGGGAGTTTTGCATAATTATATCTTAAGTAGGTGTGCACAAAATTACATCTTGGTTTGATTATTTTACCGAAATTGAGTTTAGTTAATTTTTTGAATTTAATTAAGGAATTTTTCTTAATAATTTGAAATATCTGCAGTTGTGCTTTATTCATCTTATTTTACTTTATTATACATCAACTATAGTTTCTTTTAATGTTTTGTATAAAAAGGTATAGTGACCTTAATATTATAGTTAAAGAACTATTAAAGTATTATAATCAAAACTGAAATAGTATATAGCAAATTATATATCGTATTATATTAAATTCAAACTATTGTTTTAATAGTTATCACTAAATAATTGTACTGGTCATTTTAAGTTTCTTCCGGCTTTTTTCTACTGTCCTAGAACAAATGGGTTAGTTCTGGAAGAAATTCCAACCATGATTCTAAGATAGTTCTTATTTCTTTCAGTACCTGACCATCCTCGAGCAAGGGGAAACAAAGCTTACTATGAAGATGCAATTAAAAATGCTGCTCACACAAAAAGAGGTGATGATGGTGATGTTCAGTTAGATGGGGATGTTAATTATTCTGAATCTTCTAACGCTGATTCAGAAATATCAGAAAGAGAACAATACGAACAGTTATGCAGATCTGAATCTATTTCGGTACGTTTATTTATTTATTTTTATATATTTTTTTTTGAGACAATGATAATGCTATATTAAATAACAAAATAAAATCAACATTATAGTCCAAATTTAGTGAAAACATTCGATTAAATGCTGTTTTGTTTCATAAAGTTTTTGCTGGAAGATAGTGAGGAACTTACGATAGTGCTGTGAAAGATGAATGAAGTATCATTTTGGTTAGGATAAAGTTGCTCAGAAGTTAGATTATAACATGGAAATTAAAAAAGTACATGTCCTAACAAAGTTATAATAAATCTTGTAATCAAAGTTTTTACCACTTTCTGAATAGCTAGAGGGCTCAAGTTTTAGCTGAAACTCTGTACTGAATGCCAATATTAATTTCAGTGGTTTTCTGATCACTACAAGTGGAATTTATTATTTAATAAAAATTACCACCAATCAAGATTTTGACTTTTCAACTAAGAATGCTCTAATTTTCATTGGAACTCTGTCCTGAATAACAATGCAGGTTTTAATCATTATCCGATCTCTGCAAGCAAAATTTATAGCCAATTAAAGGTTTGGCCACTTTCTAATATAGTAAAAGTAATGATATTGAAACAGTTATTTAGAGTCATATTTTTCCAGTGAATTAAAATGGGAAGGAAATAATTCTAATTTTGTTACACTTAAAGTTAAAAAAAATTAGACTTATGACTTTCTCCAGAAATGTCATCTGAAATTCCTGCAAATTTTTTGGAAGTATATTTAATAACATTGCACCAAACATTTTTTTTTTTTTGCATGTAAATGATTCTGTTGTAAAATTAAATGTTTCAGGAACATATTTTTCCTTTGATATCCTTGTATCAGTTCAAACAATTAGCAGTATTCTTATATTTCGTCCTTGAGTCAAGTTGCTGACCCATTAAAACAAAACTAATAAAAATTATTAAAAACCATTTGTAATTTTTAAAAAATATAAATTTCTCATTTGAATCAATATGAGGTTTTGTACAATAAAGATGTTATGCTTTTAAAAACTTAGTACTATTTGATAAAACTACATAGTTTTGTAAAACGTACTTGTAACTTATTTCCAATGTATTTTAAATGCCTTTTCTCCTTTTTTTCTAAATTTTTATTTGCTTTATAATGAATTTAAAATTATCTATTACTCAATTATATTGCTCTATGTTGTTAATACATCTTAAACATCTATAGAACCTTGCTGAAAGCAAAGATCTCAAGTGTGAACTTGTCACGAATGGACATCCTTATTATTTACTTCAACCTGTTCGAAAAGAAACAGTATTTAAAGCACCAAACATAGTTATTTTACATGATGTCACTACAGATAAGGAAATGGAAATAATTAAACGCTTAGCTCAACCAAGAGTAAGTACAATCGTTTGTAAATTTAAATATTTTTCTAATTTAATTTGTATTAAAATTCATTTTTATCTTTAAAAAATATTTGCATAGTAATTATTTGCATAGTTATTATTTGCATATCATTAATAATTGGTATTTTGCTATTTGAAATGATTAAAAAAGGTGGATTTAAAAAACTTAGACCAAACTCCTTGCTGTTTAATATATATTGAGTATTATTTGCTTTTTAGCAAAAATTAAAGCAATTATTTTTTAAATACATTTATTTTAGATCATTAAACTTAAATATGGGTAAAATTATTTTATCGTTATTCCATAATTAAACATTATTTTCCATTAGTAACTTATTTGTATTTTTATATAAATTTGATAAATGAAACTAGCATGATTTTTGTGTATTATGGAAAACTTCAGCTGTATAAAGATAATGTTTATGTTATTGATATTCGTCAGATTCGAGATTATCAATCTTTTTGATATAATATTTCTTATTTAATTCAGAACCTTTAATCTTTATTAAAGTGCAATGAAATAGGGGAACTGCACTTGTAAAGTAGCAAAAAGTTGTGTTAAATTGCTTCTGTATTATTCTAATTCTTTTTTTTTCTTTTTTTGTGTAAGTACTACAACATATCAGACTTCATATTTTGGTGCTACTCTGTTTTTAAATTAAAGTTAACATTCTAAAGATTCTGCTCTGAGTTTTTATAAATTGGTCACCGTTCTTTACTGTTTTTAGTTATAGTTTTCATCATAATTATTATTTCAGCACTATTTTTTCATTTACATTTTTATTTTATCTTTTTTCAGCTGAAGCGTGCAACAGTGCAAAACTCCAAATCTGGTCAGTTGGAATATGCCAGTTATCGAATTAGTAAAAGGTACAATTACCTTATAATTAATTCTCTTAATTTTTTTTTTTTAACTTACTATTGAGTCAAAATATTTTCATTTAAACTTTTAGTAACTTAGATTATTGTAGATAAATTTTTAAGAGTTCCTTAAAAAAATACCTTTTAATAAAAACAATGGTTTTCTTTTATGTCATAAAACAATTTGTTTAATTTGCCTCCTTTGCCTTAGCATCACCGTTTGTTTCATTATAATTAGTAGGTAGTGATGTTTGTGGGTATAAATGATAGCCATTTTCAGTTTTTGTGTCATTAACTGTCTTCAATAGATTATTATTTTTATTGCCAAATTGGTGGGGAAGAACTTTTCTTCTGAAGTAATTATAAATATTCCTCTGAATTGATAACATACCATTGTAATTAATAACATACCATTGTAATTAATAACATATCTGTTAAATTCTCTTCAGAAGTATGTTCAAAATTTGGAACTAATACAGAGCTTGCATAAAAAGATGGCTTAAAATAAGTAAAAAATGTATTCTTTGTATATTTCATTATTTAAAAAATTAAATTCTCCTCAGAAACATTTTATGTTTTGGGAAATCTGTTGGTAATTTTCCACCCTATTTTTTTCTTGAATTCTTTTTAAAATTAATGTTTTTATAAATAATTTCCTATCTATTTTTACAGTGCCTGGTTGAAAAATGAAGATCATCATGTAGTTGCAAAAGTATCCCAACGAATTGAAGATATAACTGGTTTAACAGTAAAAACAGCGGAAGAGCTTCAAGTTGTGAATTATGGAATTGGTGGTCATTATGAACCTCATTTTGATTTTGCCAGAGTAAGTGATTAAAATTTTAAAAATTAAATATTTCTTAATTTTTATGTGTCATTAATAATTTTCATATAATATTTTTATGTTCTATCTTTAAGATATGTCTCAATTCATTTAGCATGCTATTCCAATACATCTGTTATAAAATATTATTCAATACATAAAGAAGGCTATTCTTTTATAAATCTATGCATGTGGCTTTTATAATAATCAGAGGCACACACTATCTGCTGCTTGACTTACAAATAATTAGCCATTTTCTGTAAACAAAAAGGCAGGTGAAGTTGACTTTTTCGGTTTTGGTAAAAGAATATGAAAATCAGTGATTCTACTCAACTTTGAAAAATGCAGATTCTTAGGATTCATAACTTCCATATTTTTGGGTCCTTTTTTGCCAGATACAAATCAAATCTTATCAAATTTTCTATTTAAAATATAAATCTTTATCCCTCCATTAATATTCATATTTATTGGATCTATTGATAGACAACACATGAAGAGAGACATTTGAACAATCAAGGATTTTAATTAGGACTAATTTCAATCCTGCATCAAGAAAAAGCAAGGAAGTAATTTGATACTCAGAATTACTCTTGTTTTATATTTCAGCTATTAATAACAAACAAATAAAAAGCAATTTTTTTATAATTAAAGTTGTTGCAACCTTCTAGTTTGCTTTATATATATACAGTCAGACCTCGATATAAGGTCATCCGCATACAAGGTCACCCCGCATATAAGGTCACTTTTCCTAAGTCCCAGCTCACTGAATAGGAATTCTTTGTTACAGATTATCAGATATATGGTCAAGTTTTAAAAATCGTGATCGCTTATAAGGTCCTTTTTATCTGAGGCGTAACATGGTGTCCACCACATGCATAGCAAATTGTTTTCGTCATGCTGGTTTTGTCAGTTCTCTGAATAGCGTGGATGATGAAACCGAAGAAAAAGACGATATTCCTCTATCTGTTCTGATGGAAGATTTAAAAAACCATGGCCATGCCAATGAAGGGGGGCTGAATATGGTTTGATTGATGAGGAAATTGCCACCACTTCTGAAGCTACAATTTCTGAAATTATTTCACAAGTTGTGGATAATGACAGTGATCCTGAGACTTTAGCTGTAACCCAAAGGAAAGCCTTCAATGCAATAAAAATCATACGAATTTTTTTATTAACCATGTGGGAGCGGAGGAACATTTTGAGAAGTTACAAAATCTAGAAAAAATTGTTCAAAAAATGAACCAAAAACGAGACAGACCTGCATAAATGATTATTTTAAATAAGGTAAGGTGTAATGTATGTATGTACACTATGAGAAAATTTTTAAACAGCTTTATTTTAAATAAAAAAAATTTTAAATCTAACTTTCTTTAATTCTCTACTAATTCTGTTAAAATTTATTGACTTAAATATTTAATTTATGGCCGATCTATTTCGTTTGTATTACCATTTTTAAAAAATCCTAATGTGTACTATTTACGTGCTTAGTTATGAACTGCTAATGAATCGATTAAAAGGTCACCCCGCTTATAAGGTCACTTTTACGATGTCCCTTAGTGTGACCTTATATCGAGCTCTGACTGTATATATATATATATATATATATATATATATATATATATATATATATGTGTGTGTGTATGCATGCATGCGTGTATGTATGTATGAATGAATGTAAATATATGTGCAAAGTGGAGAATTATGCATGTCATAACTTGTCTTCTCTCTCTATGATTTTTGGCACATTTTATGCATTATAGCACATAAATGGACTTACTGGATAATTTTAACTTATAATTTTTCATCTGCTTATTTATAAATGTAGTCTAATTCCATCATTATGGCATTCACATCTGCTTAAAGGAAGCGCTACTTTATGCGTAACATTTCCTCCATCTTTATTTTCAGAAACAGGAAAAGACTATGTTCAAAACTGGCCTGGTATTCTCTATTCGACCAGTCTTGGCATCTTCTTTGCATCCTTAACACTCTTGTTTCTTAAGGTTACGGACCATTTCTTAGTATACACGTGTCCGGTACTGTCAATAAACTTCTACAATTAAAGAAGAATAAATTATCCAAAAAATAGGTTTTGGCTAAAGAAATTTTCAAACAATCGTCAACTTTTCAGAGCGACATACTTAAAATATTCAAAATATTATTGGTTATATATGAGTGTTAAATTAGCTAAAATCTTTTATAAAGTTGAATGGAAATTTATAATAAATTGGTTTCTATAACTGATTTGAAAGAAATATTATTTTTGCTTTATTTTAGAGAGAAGAAAAAAATGCTTTTCAAAGTCTAGGAACTGGGAATAGAATTGCAACTTGGCTTCTTTATGTAAGTGTTATTTTAATTTTAAACAATATATTTCTTAATTTTAAAAAAATCTTTAGAAATACTTTTTTTTTTTTTTTTTGAAACACAGATGAGTGATGTTGATGCTGGAGGAGCTACTGTGTTCCCTCAAATTGGAGTTACTCTAAAACCAAAAAAGGTAATATAAATTTATTTGTTAGTTTTTTCAATGCTTTTTATTTATAGTTAATAATGAAAAGGCCTTGGGTAAAACAGAGATAAGAAAACTTTTTACTCAATCATACTTTCATCAACATCAAACATCAAATCAAACATCATACTTTTCCTTGTTATTGTTCCCAGATAGGTGTCTTTTTGATTTGCTGAATTATTACCAGAGAGCAGCAGAGTGCACAGATATATCTGATCTTATTGCTATTGTAGATATTGTATTTTTCACCTAAATCGCTGTCCGAAACAATTTGAAAGTTTTGACTTATCATTATGATGTCTTATACTCTTTAATTACCTTGAATGCAATATGCTTCTAACATGAATTTTAATTATAAAGTTGGGTAATTATAAAATTTTAAATAGAATATCAAATGATGTAATAATTACAGTATGCAATGTTTTTATTTTCTCTGTAATATTAAAACTTTATTTTCTATTGCAAATCTTGTCCGAGATTACGAAGATAGAATTTTATTTTAGTCTGGTTATTTATAAGTATATTTTTGCATTTAAGCTTATTTAATGAAATACGAAAGACAACTTTTTCTTCATGTATGAACTAAACGTTACAAGTAAAAAATATTTCTAATATTTAGTGGAATAAATAAGGCCTGGTAGCTGAGTGGTAATGCTTTGGGCTCTCTTGTCACAGGTCTGGGATTCTATCCTTGGACTGGGCAAGGTTAATTCAGTCTTTAACCTCTTCAGTTGGTCGATAAATTGAGTACCAAGTATGTTTGGGAAGTAAACATTGGGAGTTCCGCATTCAGCAGACCATCCAATCAGAACATATGCTCCTGCACCCCCAGAGCCCCAAGGTGAAAAACTGGAAAGAGGATAGTAGGCTTTCTCCCTTTATAGGCTATCATAATACTATGCTTAGTTTTGTAGTGGAATGAATGTGTTAAAACTTTATTTTTTTAATAGATAGCACTTATTTTATTTGAAAAAATTTTAACTTTTTTTTCAACCTCAATTACTATGAATACATATATTTTTAATAAAATGTTGCAAAGTAATTTTAAAAGTGTCCTGCAGCAGTGACATGCAGTTTGTCTGACTTTTGAAAGAAAAAGATTGTTTAGTAGGATATCTTCAAAATATTTTATCTGTCAGTTTTTTCTTTGCTTTTCCTTAAAAAAACTAGAATTTGTATTTATATAAAACTTATTTAATCATTTCTTATGAAGCTTAAAATTACATTTTTCTTTATTTTTAAGGGAGCTGCTGCATTCTGGCATAACCTTCATAAAAATGGGGAAGGAGATATGCTGACTAGACATGCAGCTTGCCCTGTACTTGCTGGCTCAAAATGGGGTGAGTAAAACATATATTATTTGCTCTAACCAGGGTTGGGGTTTTGGATGTCCTAAACTGGTTTTGGACAGGACATGTGAGTTTTACTGTCTTAAACTGTCCTAAACTGGGTTAAACTGTCTCAAAGTGTCCAAAACCTTGAACTTTAGTGAAAGATAAAAATTCTATAGGTGTAACAATTATACACATAATAATTACATGTATCAATAAATATTTGATATTTTTTATACAATTTACTTTAACTTATTAAAGGAAAATAATACAATATAATAGGAAAAGGTTTATAATTTTTTAAGCTCCACAATTCATTGAATAACAAAAGTGAACACCTAATCCTTTAAATATAAATATGCTTTTAATACTGATAAATTATGTTTTTGCATAAGGATAAATAATGCAATATTAAAAAAATAAAAATTTTGGACAGGACGGTTTAAACCGTGGATTAATCCATTCTGTCCTAAACCTTGCCAACCCTGACTCTAACTATTAGTTGAATCATATAAACCATTATTCTCAAGAACAGTAAAGCCATCAAACATTACTCCTTTGTAGGATAATGTACATTTGACTGGTATTAAGAGGTGGCAACTGTTTTCAGAGTTATCAATTAATTGATTTTTGCTCAAGAAATAAAAATTGATAAATCACAAACCTAGAAGCAAAACCCTCTAGCAGGCACTGCAGATTATAACAGGATGTGCAGATTATTTTTCAAAGTTAAAAATGAAATAAAATGGGGAAAATTGTTGATTTCTTTTTTAAATATCTCTAAACTTGTTTCTAATAATAATTTAAAAGTTGAATTTAGAGAACATTGTCAAGTACAAAAAGTTTTTAAAAAAAACTATTACTTGGTTACAGGCTTAATTGTATTGGGTTTTATTCCCATTTTTTTAATATCATTATATAAATTCAACTTTAACATAAAAATAACATAAATTTTTTATGTATGATTACTAGAGCCCGGATTTTGATGACCTAAAAAATCTCAATTAATGCCCTTAAAATGCGAAAATTGCACTAAAAACGCCTTATGACATGACTTAAATAAAGTAAAAATATTGAACTAAAACAACTTTTTACTCTTTAAAATTATTATGAGTCATTTCAAAAAATATAAAGCAATGCAATACTTGTTCTACGTTCATTAAAGTTTGAAAAATATGTTTTATATCCTAAAATAACAACAACAAAAAAAAAGGTAAATATATTGACTCCAAAACATTTTCATTTTGTATAGAAACTTTAATGAATATAACAACTTCCATCTCATAATATTACTAAATATCAGAATTACATTGGATTATTAATTTTTTTTTAATATTTTTAAATGTAAACGAGAATTTCTTGTCTGAAAGTTAATTTTTATACCTGAAGAAGCTTCTTTCAACGTCTACTGATGTTATTGGTATATACTTGAAAAAGACGGTCTCACTTACTGACAATTCTTCTTCAATTTGAAAAGATGTTGCTTCACCTGTTAATATCCTAGAGATTTTCTTCATTGTTTGGAAGCCAGTGTAATAATGAAAAATGATAAAAAATAATAAAAATTGGAAAAAATTAACAAAAAATTTAAAAAATGCTTTAAAATGCAAAATATGCCCCAAAATTTAAAGAAAAATGCCCTATAAATCTAAAAAAATGCTCTAAAGGACAAAAAATGTCCAAAAATGCAAAAAAATGCAAATGTCATCAAAATCCGGGCCTTAATGATTACCTTATATTTGCAAATTTTTCTACATATATGTAAGATTTAACTAAATTTTTGCAATAGTCTTTGCCTCACTCCGTTGAGATCATAAACAAATTTAGATTTATGAAGATAGTAGACAAATTTAGATTTATGCAGATTCACTCCATAATTTCTTCGACGAGGATAGCAAACATAATCAAACTACAAAATTGTAAAATGAAACATAAATATATAGTTAACTTATTCACTATTTCCTTTCATAAAATTAAGACTTGCTGAAATCAGTTATTATACTTGATAATGTAAAGGGTTTTGCTGCTTGCACAAATTCCCTCCTCTCCAGACCTTAGAGTTTTGTGACTTAGGTTGACTGAATTAGGATTTTGGTGATGTTCTACAATCGCCAAAGTGCTTGGAACATCTATAGACCAGATCCTTTCTTTCTGGGATTTATGAGCTTGGTGAATGCTAAAGAACTTCTAATCCGTGAAAAATAATCTCTCCAGCTCTGAAAATTTTATTAAACTTTTACACCTTTTCATCCCTGTAAAAAGCAGTCAATTTAAAACTATTTGTAATATTTTGTTAGTTTATTTATTTTTGATAAAGTTATATCATATTGTCAAACCTGTCATATATCAAAACCTGTTTTGTCACACCCTGTAAAGAAATTTTTTTAATGTACTTTTTTATCAAGACATGTGCATAAAATTTTAAAAATAAATCAGTTTGTAATTTTTTACAAGATCATTTTCCCTTAATTTATCAAATTTAATTTTGACATTTTACAGAATGTTTAAAAAATAACTGAGGATTTAAAAATGTATGAAAAAGGGAAAAAGAAAGAAATACTTCTTCGGATTACTGATTTTTGCTTAGGAAACTAGGTCTTTGTAACTTATGTGTCTAACTTCTTTCCCTCCAATTTTTAACATTAGTTACAAAATCGGCCAATGGTTAGGGCTGCTGACTGAAAAATCTTTTGCACAATGTTTTCTGATAATTATCATGTCATTTCCTTGAATTATTTATAAGGGGTCTTATTTTGTGGTTAGAATCTACTGCACTGTTAGTGCCAATGGTGTTTCTTTTAAAAGCATTATTTGTAAGTTTCCTCTGTTAGCAGTGCCATCTTTTGATAAACTCTCTGTAATAATTTTGAAATTTGTTGAAATTTCTGGTTTTTGGTTTCAAAATGTGCCTATCTATTTCTTTTCTTTATTTTACATTGGTTTTTAAAATTGCAATGAGTTTTTTTTGACATCCTACACTTTTATACCTGTTTTTAACTTGTACTCATATTAAATTTCAGTTTCGAATAAATGGTTGCATGAACGAGGACAAGAGTTTCGAAGACCATGTGGCTTGCATGAAAATGACTAGTACTTAAATGTTTTCTTTTTATATTTTTATGTTGGATTTTGCTTCATCAATTATTAATGCATTTTATCCTAGTTAATTTGTATATGTTTTTGACGAGAGTTAATCACCACTCTTTTTTAATAGTGCCAAAATAAAATTTGCAAAAAAATTATGAAATATTTATTTAAAAATGTCCTCTCTTTTATAGCTTTATTTTACTGCTCTTCTTGTTGCTTTTAGTTTAATAATGGTGCCATGTGATGTTTGTGATTTTTAAAAGATATTGTGACATTGCTCCTCGTTTGTATTGCTTGAACTTTAAGTTACTGCATTGTGCCAATATTTAACAAAGCTAAGCGAGCATTATTGTTAAAATTGATTTTTATTGTAAGAACCCTTTTGCAATAACTATATTTTTGTTATCCTATTTTAATGTTTATTCTTGTTTTTTTGTCAACCTTTATTGCAGAGTAGGTAAAAATGATTTTCTATTTCCTTAAAACATACACATTTCTTTTATTTAACTGTAGAACTCAATTTTTTTTTTTCTGTTGATTTTCTTAGTAATCAGTTTTACAAACTGGTAAAATGTAGCTCTTTATTATGATGTTATGTTTGAAATTGTGAACTTTAGTGTATATTTATTTCTATTTTTCAGGATTATTATTTTTAAAGTAATAAACATCAATGATTATTTTTAAAGTAATGAATATACAGTGTGTAACTGAAATTTGTGGATAATATAAAAAAAAAACAATTTCTTCAACTTAACGTTTTACTTACTTGAAATTCCGTTGAGTTATTTAGTTGTTTTTTTATGTTGTATGAATTATATTTTTTTAAACAGCAACAACTGATTGAATTAAGTATAGAATGATTTAACAAAGAATTCTTTTAAAGCAAAAGCATTTTAGGGATTCCTTTTTTTTTATTTAAATATTTTTAATAAATTATCTGTGAATAAAAAATATACAAATTTGTCTTCCATTCAAAAATGCCAGAAAGTACAGATTCATTGTAGTTAGAAATTTATCAGTTAAATAATTTCTTAGAACTATTTTTCTCTATTCATGATTTTCTACTTAATTTTAATGTTTATCTACTTAATATAATCTTTTTTATATGTTACAAATAAAATTCTTTATGTATTAGTCCTAAACAAGTAAGTTTTTTTTTATTTCTTTTCAACAATGTAGATTGATTTGAATAAGAAGATTCATGTAAATTAATTCGACTTATCCAATTTTGATAATTTATCTTCGATTGTTGTATTATAACAATTAAATTTTTAACATGAAATTTGCATAATTAAGAATAAAAATATAAGGGCTGAAATAAAATTTTATTAATATCTCCTTATTATTCATGAGATTTTTTTTATACTATTTAAGTTGGAATTGGGGTCAGGCTTTTTGAATAGTCCAGAGTTGAACATTTAAATAACTGTTTCCACTGCTCCGATTAAAATAACTGTTAATTTTCATTTCATTCATCACTATATGTGAAATTCATTGTTAAAAGAAAATCAGAAGCAATATCTAAATTTTTTTTAAAAAATGAGGAAATGCTGACTTCTCAAATTTTAGAAGTATGTGGTATTTTCAGTAAAAATTGCCTTTTTATACCTCAGGACTATAAATTCAATAAATAGCAAGTTTAAAAATGAATTTTTTTTTATTCTTTTTAATTAAAATTTATTATAATAAAAACAAACAAAAATATCTAAGCAAAACGTATGAAGATAGCTTCTAAACAAATTTGAGTTGTTGGCTCTTTTGTTATTTTCCCTGGCATTTCTTTTTTTTTATATTTCAAATAAAATTTCTTAATTTTTTTTTTTTTTACTATAAAACCTGCTCAAACTATTTTTTAATTCTCCTATTGTTGTTTTATTTCTTAAATATGTTAGTTTTTCAATGTCAAAATCCAACTATTTTTAATAACAAAATGTATTCATTTTTTATAAAGCTATTTGTTTCAAAACTAATATTTGCATTACTCTAAATTATCTGTTAATTTATTTGGTATTCATAAATTGTGTTCAAACTTAAAAAGCATTTAATAATATAAAAAGTTTGTAGATCAGACTTGTTATTTATGTACTGAATGTTGTGATATTTCTTTTAACTATATAGATATGATTTGTGTTCAAGACAGTAAAATTTATGTATAATTGGTTAGATGTTTTATGAGGTATTTAAGCTTGGTTAAAGTATAGAATTTGAAATTTACTTCCAACTCCAAAATATCTTTAATAATTATTTAAAATTCTGAATCTTCAACTAAGAATTTACATTTGAAACATTTATTTTGTTAATTAGATTATTTTAGTTATTAATTTTCTTAAAAATTGATTTTTCTTTAATAATGTACTTTCATAAACTGCAGTACTTACTGTGTTCAACGATATTTAAAAATTAGCTTGTTGCTATTATATTAAAATATCAAAACATTTATATGACTTTTTTCTAGTTATAAAAACTATTTTGATCAAACTGTTATCATTGAAATTTTTAAGTTAAAATATATATCAGTATTTAAAATTCCTGTGGATTTAATATTATTTATAACTAATTAGTTTACCTAAGTTATAACTTAGACTTAAGTTCGTTGATGAATTTGTATATATGTGTATATTTGATTAAACATAAAATAGATGAGCCAATTTAATTTATCAATAGTTTTTAAAAGTAAATTTTCACATTAAGAGCGTTTAAATTAAAAAAATATTTAATAGTTTTAATTTCGTTTAAAACAGCATATATATAACTCTTAGATTTAAAATAATTATATTTATTTTGTGTTGGACACTTACTCATAATATAGCAAAGAAATATGGTATTTCGTTAAATTACTATAATTCAGATTTTCATATACTTTATCCAATCAAAAGTTTGTTAATTAATTGCTAACTAATTAACGAATTGTGAAGGTTTTAGCATTCACATCATATTTTTCTAAAGAACCCTTCCAATGGAAGAATAAAAAATTGTCATCTTTCTTGGAAAAGATAGGGATAACGTAGTATCACTGGAAGATTCAATGGTAAGCTATATTTTCAAATTCTTCAGTAAAGTGTTTTTTGGTGAAAAACCCAATTATTTCGCAGTAGGTAATAAAATATTTCTGTGTATTGTACTGCCTTCTAGTAGAAATTTCAGAAAATTTTATAATAAATATCTAGAAACTGTTTGATTTAAAAATACTGTATTGCTTATCACGGTTGCCTAAAAGCCTTCATATGCATATGTCTTTAAACGTTTTGTGAATAAGGACAGAAAAACTCATAATTATTTGTAATATTTATATTATTTAATGTAATTTTAGTTCAAGTTAAGTTTTTAACAACTCAACAAAAAAAAAACATGTTGTGAATAATTCTGACTAAATATATTTTAGTAAATTCATGTAAAGTGCTTTTTACGAGAGTGTTTCTAGTTTGTTTTTAGATTTCGATTTCAATCAAAAGAAAACATATTTTGATAAATGAGCATTTAGAAGGCATACTCATATCATGAATATTATTCCTGTTTTCTGAAGGAATGTCATATATCATTTTTAATCAAAATGTATACTTAAAATCCTTTTAATGTAGTTTTTCTATAGATAAAAATTAGTTTTTAAGTGAAAAGAAAATGTAATATTTTATCTTTCTCCTTGACTCATTACTATTCTTGTCAAATAGTGCCTTGTTCATTATCAAGGATCAATAAATTGTACATATATGCATAATAAAACAGACTTTTTTCAAAGTTGTTCAGTGTTAGCTTGCTTCAATTTCCAAAAAAGGTTTCTTTAAATCAGGGATGCAAAATCTATGACACCTAAAGTGTATGACCTGAACAGTTTGAACTATAATAGTAAAAGATATAAAAATTGTGAGAAAATGTCTCTTTTTTTTCAGCCTTTGAAAAAAATACTGCTGAATTAGAAAGTTTTTCTATTATAATTTTTTTTTCTTACTGGTCATCCTGATCTCTTACTAGTCATTTAGTAAATAAAGACCTGAACTTGATTGTAACCATTTTAGTTTTTAAGTTTCATTTACGGCCATGAGTTCCATGCTTATAGGGAAATCTAATTTCTTGAAAATTGTACATGTTACTTCATATATAGAACCATATATTCCAATTAGAATCTAAATCCACTTTACATTTTTAGGATTCTAGATTTACCTACTCAAGCTGGTTCCAAACCTGGCATTTTTTAGTTCTTGTGCCCAACTACTAAAAAAAGGTTATGCATATCTACTTTAAATGTTTGCTTTCATTAGACGCATATAACTTGCCATCTATTCAACAATGACTAAATTTTATTCAGATTATTATTGCATAGGTAATAAACAGATTGTTATTATATAGGATGTTCTAATATAGGGTGTCTAAAGTTAGTAATAGGGTTCTTTAAATATATATTGGAATTCTTTCCCAAAAGAAATGAAGTATAAAAAGTTTACACATGTCGAAGATAATGAAATATTTAGGCAAAAAAAACTTTTGAAATCTAAGAACCACTACTGGGAAAGGCAGAAAAGAAAATTCAAAACCTGTTAGATGGTAAAAGGAAAACAGAGCGGTTGAAAGTTGACCAATTAATTTAACTGATTTCATATTCTTTATCCTCCCTTTCTCTACAGTGATTAAACAGATTTTGGCAGCATTTAGTTGCTAAAGTATATAAAGGTATGTTATTTTCTCCATATGAATTAAAAAATTTAACAGTTATTTTATCTTCTGTTAATTCATAAAATAAGTAAAGATATTCAAATATCATTAATCATTAGTTAGAATGTGCACGAGTTACTTTTTTCCAAATATTTATTACATTCCTTATGTAAAGGGCATAGAGAAATAAACCAATAATCCAAACAAACTTTCATTTTTAAATACATTTTATATTTACTACACTGTATGAATTTATAATTAATTTTATCATTAATCTCTATAAAAATATTTAACAAATTTTACAATGTCACAATTTTTATGTCAATGAAAATTATTTACTTCATATTTCTCACTTAATTGGATCTGCATTATTAAAAGTTGCTCTTCTAATTTATTTGGTACATTCTGTTTCCATTTACTGTCGAACGGAAATGTAACATTTTTTTAATTTCCTATGAGCTGCACAATCTGTCTTCCCGATGAGCAGACCTAGTGTGTTCTCCAGTGCGCATTTAAATATACAATTAAAAAATTCTGATTCCAAGAAAGTAAGAAAAGCTTTTAGATTTAGTTTCCAACACAAAACACTAACTTAAAATAGTACTTGTGCAGCACATAAATTGGGTGGATCAATATCATACATTAAAAATATCTTCTTTCTAATTGTGTTAAGTGTTATCAAAATTTTATTGTCTTTTACAAAAAAAGTTAAGTTTCTTCTATTCTTAATAAATCAAGATTTTTTTTATATTTTATTTAAAATTCAAAATATTCTTACATACTTAAATTCAAACTAAGAAAAGAAAAAAGCATGCTGCACTTCCAATGATCATGGTTTTCTTTCAAATTTAATGAAGTTTTAAGTCATAATTTCATAACTGCTTGTCTGTAGACACTATTACCTTAAATTTGTTACTATCATACTTAACATAGTATTTTTCTCCAACTTAAATATGTAAAATTACATTTTCAATTATGAGTGTTATTAGAGTTGCAGTGACTCAAGGAATAAAGCGTTCGCCTCCCAATGAAGTGACCATAGACATAAAGGAGATCCCCTATTGTAGTCTCTGGAAGTGACCCAGATTTAAATCCTAACAGATGCTGATTTATACAAATTCTGCTCCTAGCTCGCATTGACCACAGTGCTGACGTAAAATATTAGTTGGATCCTGGGTTAGAATCCCTTTGCTGGCAGCTAACAGTGGGAGGTTTTCATCTCCAAGCAGGCTCAATAAGTTCTCCATGAAAGCTAGGGAACTCTTGTATCTTCTGGATTGGTTTCAAAATTACAATGCTAGGGAGTTGAACAATGACAGCCGTAAACTCAGAATGGGATCAGCTATTCCTTGCTGGTTATACAATAAAATTAGTGTTATTAAAACAAAGCACTGTACCTATAGTTAACATGTTAGCCAGCAACCAACAGTAGCAATCATCACATTAAATACAGTATTTTTATGTTTATTTTCTTCGTATTTGTTTTTATTTTCACTTGTATTCTTATACAACATACACATTATATAATTCTTATACAATTTAATTTTGCTATTTTAATAGCAAAATTAATATTTTTTTTAACAATTATTATAAATTTTATATATCTGTAAAGAGGTGTAGGCTCAAAATATTATTAATATTTAATAGTAGAATATGTGAATGAAAAACTGGTTAAAATTTGTTTAAAGTGCCACTATTTTTGTAAATTCAAATAGTCAAAATTACTAACCCTACCAGTCTACGATAACACAATGTAATATTTATATTAAAGGGTATTAAAATACTAAAGAGAACACATTTGGAAATAATTTTTTATAGTAAAATAATTAACATAAAAATTTTTAATAGGGCTTTATATAGTTGTCCAGTTGCCCCTGCCTTTGATAATACCTACCACTCTTTGTAGGCGCATCCACAGACCTGACACAATGCATTAATATTTCTCGACAAATATTAATTTCAATGATAGAATGCGCGATTTCACATGGTTGAGATCATATTCAGCATTTTTTGTACAGAAAATTGTAAAATGTTGAATTTTTCCCTAAAAAGTTATAATGCTCTTTCTAATGGCAGTTTCTAGAGCTTTTTTTTTTTTTTTTTTTCTGGAAAAAAATTCTCATCATTTAACACCCTTTTTAGTAAAATTCCCTGCATAGTTTTTGGTATAGATTAGCTCACTAATTTAAATCATGGTCATCATATACATAAAATGGAATGCCTGTCTAATGAATACATGTTTCCTGATAATTTGCAGTTTACAAATAATCCCATTGGTTACAGTTTATCACTATCTGCCTGCAAGGCACTTTATCGAAGAAAAAAAAAAAAAAAACGCTAAATTTTACAAAATAACTCTTCAGTGGCTTCTTTAACACTTTTCTACAATTAACAATTTATTGGGTCTGTTGGCAATAATTTTTTTCCCACTGAATTGATTTATTCCCTTGTAATATTCAAGAAGGAAATTTTTTATTGTTTTAGAAACAGTATAGTTACAAAATGTTTCCTTGAAATTTGTATTTATTATAACACAAAATAGTCAATATTGTATACTACATGAAAACTAAAATAATGTAACTTTCAATAAAAAAACTTTTTAAAGTACTAATAAGTCAACTACATATTATTTTAAACTTATTTTTCGAATGTTTAATACATGAGCAAATTTTTAAAAAAAAGTCAAGATTACATGGAAAATACTAAATACAAATTTTAAAAAATATAATTGTCTTGCTCACAATTATCTAATTTAAGTACTGCTACTTAACAAAACGTACTCTTGTCTCTAATGCCACTTAGGCAAATCAAGCTTGCCAGCTATTGGCTTTTACGAATTAAGTCAAGGAGCGCCTTTCTTTGACAAGAGAGTGCCACTAGGGTGAAAGTGTAACTAAGCACCACTCATTCATAAAGCTACATCCAAAATTTAGACATATTCCTGAAGGGGAAGAAAAGTTTTTCTACCTCCTTGTAATTGTGGTACGGCTTAGTAACAGATTTTACTTAGTTCCAGATTTTACGAGCACGTATATCGCATTTACTCTGGTCTCAGTGGCTTTTAGGATGAACATGACCCTAAATTTGATACTCTAACCACAGAGCTATCATGGCCTCTTATAAAACGTAATTTAGTATTCATTTTTTTTCCTTCAAAAAAATTGTGTGTCTGTTGAAAAAATTTTATGCAATACCATTAGATAATTTTTTATGCTTAATATAATAAATCAGAGTGAAATATTTCTACTCTGAACACACCAGCCTGAATAACCTATATGGGTCATTTTGTTGAGCTTTATAACAGCATTTTATAAAAGTTACAGCAAGGATCAATTAACTTAATAACAATATTTTAACAAAAAAAAAAACAAATTATTTTTCTGAAGAAAAAAATTATTTTACTCCATTTTAGCTAGCAATGTATATGCCTAATTTTAATATTGTATTCCTATCAGATCATTAAAAAAAATTTTTTTTCTTGTTTAACATAGATACAAATCATGTAGACATAAATATCCTACAGAAATACTATCTTGAAATTAGGTACACAAATTGCATAGAAGTTTAAAAAAAATTTCAGAAAAATTAAAAATTAACTTTAAAAAAAAAAAAAAATGTTTTTTAACTTTGCCATGTTATAAAACGCTATCAAAAACTAAATAAAATGTTGCTCTCTGGGTCAATTAGTTTTCGAGTTACAGCAGTTTAAAAAATTTAAAACAGGAAAGAATTTGTGAATATTCAAAAACAAAAAAATAGGAAAAAAGAAAAATTATGGAAATTGGTATTTTTTTACCCATTCCGAATTTTCTACCTTAGTCACAAACCTAATCACAAAGACCAAACATTTTGATCTGTTGATGAGATTTGGAATCACCTACAAGTCCTTTTATGCATTCTCTGAAATTCAAAAATTAAGGTGTGTTACTCCGAGATGGGTGTAATATATATGCTACATTAAATATATTTATTACTGTCGTAATTTATACAGTAGCAATCCATTATGAAGAAAAACTAGATTTTAGAAAATGAATAGCATTCATAAACTTCATTTATTAATATTTGAAAAGTTATTTTACTAAACTTAAGTCCTATTTTGTTTTTAAAAAAAATTGATTACTTCTTTGTTTACATAAAACCGCAGGTTTTTATCAACTACATTATTTATCGTTTAAAACTAAAAATTTGCTTCAAGTTAAAGGTACTAAAACTGGGGCTTATTTATTTTTACAACTCTGTGTTGTTATATTTAAACACATTATAAATTTTCAGAAAATACAAAAAGAGCCAATTTTTGGAGAGGTTCAGATTGTCTTCTTTAGAACTTCTCTGATAATGAAAGGTAATTTATCGTTGCATTACCTCTCATTTTAACACATTATACTCAAGAGAGGCAATACCTCTCATTTTAACACATTATAAACTTTCAGAATACAAAAAGAAGCCAATTTTTCATTTTCAATCTCCTATATAAGAAAAATAAAAATTCTTTTGCATAGTATGTACAAATTTATTTATTGGAAATGATAGCAATATGGTCACAAAATAAAGTTTAAAAACAGCAATGAGCAAACATTTAAATATAAAAACAGAATATCTCAGAAAAACAACAATACATACTAATAATTAATTTTTTTTATCTAAATTTATTCTGATTTTAAATACAAAGAGTTAACAATATTTCCACACTGCACTTAAAAAGCAAGGAAAGTAACACTATGAAGAACAGACAGCAATTTTCCAACCCTCTGCAATGTTTCAAATCCTTTCTGATAAATTTACATAGTGTCTTTTTAATCAAATACAACAGAAGCATAACTAGAAAAAAATATTTTTATACACATAATTCTTTTAATTTTATGATTCAATTCTGGCCATGCTTTCATGACATCACAGTAAAAGAAGTAGAGTCAAATAGAAAAAGTTTTGACTGAACTATAGTGAGCACAGAAAGAAATGTCACGGTAAAAATACCAAAAAGCTAATGATAGGTATTTAATCGGATGAGGTTAAATTAGTTGGTACTGGTACGCTTCAAGGAATCAATATATTCTTGCTGAGACTCGGCAAGAACTTTTGCTAATATACCAGACTCTTCCCATTCACTTAATCCAAACACAGATGGTGGAAGTTCATTGAGAAATGAAGCAGATTCATCCAACATAAATTCATTATTACCAGAGGAGGAGGCACAGCTACCGGCCATTCCATCTACTTCTTTTTTTCCAAATAAAGCATCATCAAAAGAAGTACCACCATGACAAGCTTCAGGCGTTTTTGATTTTTTATCAGCAGCATGGCAATCAGATAATTTGGGACTTGAAGAAGCAGAAGTAGAGCACCTTGACTTTGTGTGTGTTCGATTGTTGGACTGTGGTGACAAGCTGCCAGAGTAACAATCCATTAAGCTGGAGCTGCTAGTTGCTGTTGCAGTACGTCCATTTTTCTTTCGAGACTTAACTTCATTGTCCCTGAGCCATTCTAAATAAGATTCTCTGGCAATCTGCTCTTCTATCGCTTCATTTGTGGCTTCCCAATCTGTTGCTCGCAATTTATCTTCCAACATGGCTTGTTCAAGCTGAAGGTTTTCAGAAGCTCTTATTGCATCTGTAATTAAGGATTTGTTCATTACGTCAGGCTTAAAAGAAGGTAAACCCAACCCAACACCAATGGTTGCTTTGTATGGGTCTACTATGGAGTTATAATGGACATTTCTGTGATAGCTGAGCCGTATTGGCTCATTATCAGTTTTTTGAGAACCATGGAAAATATTGATGGGCTCAGAACTGTAATGATAAACTTCGATGTGCCTGTTGAACATTTCAGACATAGCCTGCATCTCTATATGATTTCCATGAATATGGTCACTTCTTTTACGTTGAACATATTTTTCAAAATCTTCAGTTACATACTGCGAATAATAATCAGAATTTTTAGCCATGTAATCCATGCATAATTTTCGAACTGCTGCATGCATATCTTGGTCTCCGTAAATTTGGTCAGCCACAGCTCTGAACATACAAGCTCCATCTTCACCCATCTTTTTAATTGAATATCCTTTTTTCCCTAACCTTTCTTCAAACAACTTTTCTTTTTCTAGCAGCTCCTCTTCGGTCATGTTGTCTAAAGAACGATCATATTCATCTCCACTATTATATCCAGATGGATCATCTTGGCACTCAGAAGCGTTACCTTGGACATTATTATTTTGTCTTTCCTGAACAGAAACTTGAACCTGGGAAGGACCAGCAAGAGGAGGATAGGTCAGGGGGCTGCCAGCACTTCTTAATGAATGATTAGAATGAGTACGAGCTTTCCTGACACTGCGGTGTGGAGAGGTCTGGTGACGCCGTTTTGAATGGCTTGGCCCTGAGTCACTGCTTCCATATTCATCGAATCCCTGTCCTGGAGAATGAGAAGGCCTTTTTTCTTCACGAGATGAATGCAGAGGCCAAGCTGGAGGAGAAGTTCGAGTCGTAAAATTAAACCTTTCTCTACTTTCTGGAGGATGTGCAGAGTGTCCATGACTTTCGTTAGTATAATTATGATTGACTGAGTCAGCAGGCTTTTCTGTCTCAGACTTTTGTTGAGAGTTTTTCTTCTTTGGTAAGATAGTCATGTTTGTGTAAAATCAAAACATAATATTAAGAAATATATAAGTTGTTTAGACGAACTAACCAGTAAGTATAAAAAAAAATTCAATATCTCTTCTTAAATATCCTTACCTATAAAGCAAAAAAATATACAGAATTACTAAAATGTACAAATAATTAAAAACGGTACAAAATATATGAACCTATTAGCAGTAAACAAGTATAACATCATAAATTGTAACTGTATATTGAAAAAAAAATCTCACATTTTCGTTAATAAGAAGAAAACCAACTATCTTAAGTTATTGAAGGAGAAAAAAAACAATTTTAAACTTAGGGATTTTTGACAATGTAATATCTAACAAAAAAAAGAGTAAAATCAATTTTGACAACTTACATTATTTTGTTTTGGTCAACAGAAAACATATTTATGATTTTATGATGTTATTATAGTATATGTATATAAAAAAATTCTGTCAAAAGATACAAAAATTTTAAATTGGAATAACTTTACACATCCTCTGAGGCAGAATATTTTTGGGCATTTTGCGACTAACCTGTTTAATACTTTTCTACAAGATACTTTTAATAATAAAAAATATACATATTATAAATAAAAAAAATTTTAATAAAAAAAACCTTTTTGGATAAAATAAAACTGTATATAATTTTTTTAAAATTGAATATGTAATATTTCTTTATTCTAATATTATAGGCATTTTGTAAACCATCATATTAAAAAATAATTAAACATTGTGAGATCCAGAGCAGTTACCACTGTAAAAAAAGATCAATGGCCAAACACAAATGGTACACTTCAAAATGGAACTATTTAACTTGTGCTTCGTTACCAGATTCAGTTGTCTTAATAAGTAATATCAGATTTTAAAAAATATGTGAAAATCAATAACTTGTGAAAAATTAAATGGTATCATTACGTTAAAAATTCAATATTCAAATGTGCAACTCGAATCTCCCATATTGTCAGAGATATAGCGGGATATTATAAACCATGTGAAAATCAATATCAATAACTGCCAAAAATACAATTAGAAACATCACATGGATTTATGATACTATCAGCATAAATTGAGCATGTTAAAAAGTGATTATTTAAATGCACAAATAAAATTTTGCCTGCAGAAATAATATCAACTGAGAAATAATTGCAATGTTTAAAACTCCGTGGAAATTGGTAGCACTAGCAACTTAGTAAAACGATGAAATCGTCACATTACAAGTAAATAATCAAATAAGTGATTTGATATATGGGTGTAATAAAATTGTATAAAAAAAATCAGATTTTTTTTTAACAAATGTGATTGTTCGCAGCAATAACTATAAAAAACTGATTAAAACACTGCATTGATTAACAAGGATATCGGTATCAACCGAGCGTGTCAAAGAGTGATTTCTTTAATCAGCGATGCGAACTTCGTGTGCCATTTGCTAATATTGGTATCATTCTAAAAAATCAGAAGAATATCAATATTAACTGAGCAATGAAAGACATCGGGATTTCATTTAAATGTAAGCAAAAATTCGAATTATTAAGGAAAAAAATTTATAAAACACTACAAATATTTACAATGGAATCAGTGTGAGTTGTGAACGAGTAAAGACTCAAATGTGTGATTTAAAATTTTCATTTCTGAATAAAAATATAAGATCAATTTCATTTCAACCAAATTGGAAAAAAAAAGGACCTTATTTTACTAAAATCTTGTTACAAAATAGCCACTCACAGTCACATTTTATTAAAATGTAAAATATAGTGTTCTTTAAAAAAATTAAACAGCATGATTTCCAGAGAAAACTATCTTTTAAAAGTAATCATTTGAACATAATTCTAGAGAGGAAAAAAAAATCTTTTGACAAGTTCTGCAGGAAAAAAAAAAGTTTTTACTTCTCAAACAAAAATTCTTTCTGCAAGAACTCTATAGCGTTTTGCGACAATGTTGCTGCCATGCCTCCGCGATTCTGGCATGAGGTATATTTCTCAGAGTTCTCCCTGGGAATAAAATAGGGCAGGGCACCCATTGTAAAAACTTTCAAAATGTGTAATATTATGCAATAACTGAATTTCATTCTCTACAATTTTTAAATTACCCTCTTATTCTATTTTATGTGTATATTTCAAAAGATAATTCTAAAAATAATTCTTACTCATTATCAGAATAAGAGAAAAATTTGTAGTTCATAAAAATAATTAATTGCTAAAACAATCTCTGAGCATAACTTTTTTTTAAAAAGTAAACTAAAAAAATATTAATTGATAAACAACTTATAAGATGCTTAGACAATTTAAACTGAAAATTATAAGAAAATAAACAATTAAATTTTAAAAATTAAAAAGAAATACGTATAAAAATTTAACGAGTTGAGATTAAACTCAACAAAGTAGATATTTGTAATAGTAATCAGAATTAAACCTATAAACACAGATAATTTTACTAGTGTGTAATTATTATTTAAACAGTGAATTAATTTTTTTTTAAAAATGTAATATGAATAAAAAGGCAAGGAGGGATGGTGGTTTATTTTTACTTAAAGGACAAAGAGAGCGCATTTATAGGAATCAAAGGGTAGGCAGGGCAAACCACCCTTTTAAAAACTCTTAAGGAGAACCAGAACACTGTATATCATTTACAATTTTCCCACAATTGCCAGTAATAATTTTTTTTTTTTTTAAAGAAAAATCATAGAAACCCCATGATTTTATCTTAAGCTCACATTTTTTTTACATAGGGTGACCTGGGGTAATTCCTGATCAAAAAAAGCAAACATCTATTTTGTAAAAAAACTATTCAAGATAGAATTTTAATATCTACTGGAAGTTTGAGGCTATATGAGATGAGTCCTATGCTACCTTCTTTTGTTTGAAAATCTAATTAGAATTTAAAAGATTTTAAATTTTTAGTGATCAGGAATTACCCAATCTCTTGATCATTTCTGGGGTAATTCCTGATCACTTCTGGGGTAATTACTGATCACCAGTTTTTAGAGTAAAGGGGCAGTTTAAAAAAAATTATACAATGGTAATTAACAAATACGACATCAAGATCAAACAAATAAACCAAAAAGATATGTTTAAGCAGCTAATAAAATGATTTATTCAAAATCAAGAATTAAGATTAACCATTTAAATTTTCCAAAAATCTTTGCATCATGCCATAAATTTTAGGCAAGCAGCCAACTCATTCTCATGTACTGCCTGAATATAAGAAAGAGTTCCCACATGGATTACTTTTGCTGGATTTTTTAACTTCATTAGGTGAGAGTGTAAAGTTAAGTAAGGTATGTCAGCAGCTCTGGCAGTAGCTCTCACACTGAAATTTTAATTTTCAATCATTAAAAGAAATTCGCTAATTTTGCTTTCTAGAAGCATAGCATCCTTTTTAGGCTTATAATTTCTTAGCATATTTATATTATGCTAATTTATAAACTTAAAAATTATTCTAACAATGTACACATAAAATTAAGATAGAAGCAAGGTAAGGCAAACCAGAAATGGTGCAAATCAAAACACATTTGTCTTGTATAGAGTTAAAAGCAAATTTTGTGATTACAGTTAAAATATATTTTATAGTTGTTCCACTTAAAAAAATATGAACTGTTATTTAAGACAAGACAATTAGCTATTTTTATACTATTTATACGAAGAAATGACAATGATCAGGAATTACCCCAGTGATCAATAATTACCCCATCTATAGGGGGCAACATTTGATATAGTTTCCTATAGTCAATTATAATATTTACAGTAGATGTGAAACAATTAAACAAAAGCTTACACTATTTTTATATTAAAGAAAAAGAAAGTAACTCAAAATATTTATTATTAAGAGAAGGAGGGGGATCTTTGCAGAAATGTGCACATTTTGAAACCCATCTTTGAAGTGGAAAATACAGAAAGCAATTTAAAAGATACTTATTTTGTTAGATTAAACAAAAAACTATTATTAAGTAAATGTAGTTATAATTTAGGAAAGTGTACAAGCATTCTTGTCCATGTCACAAATTTAAAAAAAAAAAAATTTTTTTTAAATAAAACTTAGGTGATCATTATTTACCCCAGAAACAGAGTGATCGTGAATTACCCCGGGTCACCCTATAGGTATTTTTGAAGGAAACACATAGCATTTAAAAATACTTAACCATTAAACATTTAAAACTAGGTAACCAAACATAAACATTTAAAAATTACAGATTTATATTTATTTAAAATAAGCGAATTTCTTTTAGCAATATAATTAAAATTATAAAAAAATTTGACAAAACCATCTTTTTTTTCATTTTGTAAAATTCAAACAGAAAAATATATATGTTTAAAGTGATATGTTAACTTTATAGCTTTAAACACGATTAAAAACTTAGAGATTATAATTTCTTTGTCATTTTTTTTTCTTCCCCTTTTTGGAAGAAAAATTCAAATGGGTTTCATACATATTCAGAATCTAGGAAAATACTCCAGTTTCGTTTACTTGCAGCCTTAAATGCATGATAATTCAATTTTGCTATATACCTATTTAATTTAATGTCTTAAATTTTCTGGAAAGTATACAAAACATTTCCCTGAAAATTTCCAGGGAAACCAACATCTCTAGCTACAACAGCAGATAAATTTCAATATAAACAAATTACATAGATCTTTTACATAGATCACACAGGGATCGTTTAGTAAATTATGTTATTGCAGAAGATTTAGAAATTATTAAGTATGTCATGTAAAACCTTATTGCACAGAAATGTATAACAAAACTTGAAACTATCACTTTGCAAAAAATTGAATAATCACTTTGTATTGTAAAACATACATTAAAAAATGTAAGCCATAAAAATTCAATTCTATCTGATAACATTTAAAAATATGATGTGAGAAGAAATTCAGAAGAAAAATTGCAGCTTAAATAGAATAATACTTTTTTTTAAAAATTAAATCATAAGTTTTTGCACTGTACCCTGTACCTATATTAATTAGTACTATTAAAGATTAAAATTTGATCACAATTCAATAAAGGTAAGCCGTATCATGATCTACAATAGAATAATCAACAACTTGGCAACTTTTAGACAACAGATCTGCTGTCCAAAATTGAATGGGAACTTTTAAAAAGAAAAACATTACAGAATGGGATCAATTTGTAGGGTATAACTCACAGCCAACCCCTGTTCAAACCTCTACTGCTTATATTTAAAAAAAAAAATTTAAAAAAATCAAAGTTTAAGATCTATTTGGCGACTTGACATTTTTTGTTAATGCTAAAGATCATGATATGGAAATATGCTCGAAAATCACACTTTGAAGTAATTTTCTCTGCACTAAGTAGATAAAAATTAACAATATGGGAAGGGCATCCTATTGGCTATTGTCACATTTAGGCACTAAAAGTTTTAAAACAAAACTTTAGCTAAAATGGAAATATACACATCATTTAAAAAGTTTCATTAGTAACCGAAAATATATTCAAAATTCTTTTATTAAAAAATTAAAACCATGCTTTTAAGTCCATATGCACATAATCCTGAAAGCAAAATTTACAGTCAACCTGCAACATCAAAAATTCAAATTTGTTTTAGACCTTCAGACCTTAGGCATTCAGACTTGTAAACATTAGACATAATCAACATGGATTTAGCATAATGCGTATAGAAAAGATATGTTGTTTAAAGTTGCACAAAAAGTTTTATGTTTAGAAAAATGTATGATTTGAATTCTAATATACTTTCTAACAAATATTTTAACAAATATACTTTTTAATAATAGGAATAAATTTCTGTGTAATCATTACCTATAGGACTTGTAACCATTCAGGAAATAAATAGGATTTTTAGAAATTTCAGTATAACAAAATTTAAGAAGAAAAAAAAATCATTCTTATTTTGCATATATCTCTAATTATTATTTATCTCAAATTTTTAACACATGTAAAAATTTTCCAGGAGATTGCCCTACAACCTGGAAAGTAAGAAATTACTGTTTCTATTATGATAACAAAATTGAGGATTTTATTCATTAAACGTATATTAAACAACTAGAGTTAAATACAAAACATCAAAATATATATAAATCAAATCATAACGCTATTGAACTACCTTCGATGCCTAAATATAAGAGAAAAATCAAATAAAATTTAATTTAGGTAATCTTTTTACACAAAAACATGGTAAAAACTTACTTTTTATTTTAATTTCGTAAAATAAAATCTACAAACATAATTAATAATTAGGATTCGTTCAAAAAATTTCGATTGATCTATTTAAAAATTTATGATTTTGATAGCGATTTTATGAACTTGAAAAACAAAATCGATAACAAAAGTAGTCAGCTCGAGGTATAACAATAAAACGCGTGCATAAATTGCTTTCAGAAAAATATATCTCCAATCTTAGGATTTTTGAAACATCTTTCACAATATGCAATTAAAATTTTAACGAAACTTTTAAATTTAGAACTAAAGTTTTAATTTTATAAGAGTAGAAACTAAATGAGATAATCACGTTAGTACTAAATAGCATGATATGTTAAAACTCTAGAAAATATTTACTTGAAACATCATAAACAAACAAAACATCATATACACAGAACAAATAAATTGATTTCTAAATAAGTAAATCCCTTTAAATATAAAAAATATTAGAGACAAATTTCATACGAGGTCAAATTAGACATGGCGGAGTAGTAACTACTATTCAAGGGAATTAGTTTAACGTTACGATTATGATGTCCAAATAAAATTTGGATCACAATGTGCAAAAAGTTAGACCTAAAATAACATAAAGAAAATATACCATTTAATAATAAAATTATTAGAGAAAAAATCGATCAAAATTTAAGAGTAGACATACTATTTATTCCTCAATTGATTGAGAAACAGGAAACAAATAATAATTTGAAATCAATTTTAGAAGATTCACAGAACACGAGTTAATGAGTTATCCGTATCTATAACATAAACAATATATTAATTCATTCCACTTTATGGAAAAATGCTCAATTTGATATGAAAACTGAAAATATCAGTACACTACTTCTCTTAATTCAACTAAAAATAAGTAAACATTGCTATCGAACAATTGCCTATGCAATAGAAAACGCATGATAGAGGTCACCGCCCTGTATGGAAACATCTGAAAGAAATTTACGCATTAGTTCATAGGTGTCACTACAGTATATATTTTGATAATTAAATTTTAATATTCAATATTGTATTATTTGAAATTTTTGTATTTTAAATTTATTTGGCAGTTCATTTGTTTTAAAAATACAATTTTCCAATTTCTTTTGAAACTATATTAATTTTCATTGATAATGGAAACAGTAATGTTTATTTACAAGCAAGTCCCTGATGTCAACAAACAAAAATATTAAAATGTCAGCTGATGCGTTTAACGTGTATAATTTCGTAATATAATTTACAAATAAAGATTGAATGTCATTTGCGTCATTTATTTATATGATAATAAAATGTATGTCACTTAAATATAGTAACAGTTACGCAGTATATATGTTTCATTTTAAATTTTTGGCTAGTTAAACGAAATCATGTTTTATTGATTTTATCATTAAGAATAGGTTTTAATATTGTGCGTTAAAAAATTTAAAAAAAATTAAATTGTTTGTTGTATATTTTTAGTTCCTCCGTGTAAGGCTCTATGTTATTATTTTATTACATACCCCCAAGATTCTACCTGCAGTTAATACACTGACAGATTATCCTACAGCTTTGCGTGTCGGTTTCCTAAAAAAGAATATGGACACGGCTGTATCATATCATTTTTAGCTAACTCAGTAGAAAAAAAGTTCTCTGACAATCAAATAACTTTAATTTCAGGAGTGCAATTTGCCCTTATAATATTTGTATCTACATAACTATTCTTTGCTTATAGTTAGATTTGTGTAATTTCCGCTGCTTTATTTATTTATATTTTCTATTGAACAAACTGTATAAGAGTATTTACAATAAATCCTACATTTAATTTTTTTGTACTATAATTTATTTATTATCACAATTATTCATAACACTTGAAAAATAATTATGAACTTGAAAAATAACTTAAAATACACTTAAACTAAAATCAGAGATGCACACCCTCTTCTGGGTAGGCTAAAAGTGACTCACAAAGCCTTCGGAGGTAGTCCTTAAATGTCTTCAGTATAAATAAAATTATTAATTAAAAGAAAATAACAAAAAAAAGATTTTTTGAGCCTTGCTCTGTCATATTCAGTTACCAACTGAATTAGCTCATCCATCCCAAGAATTATAACCGAATTCTGTAAATCAGAACCATCACATTATCTGATGCTTTATTGGTGACAAATTCTGTATTCTAAATAGTTTTAAATTTAACTTCTGGAATAAATGAAAATTTCTAATTTTTTTCCCATTAGTATACTTCATTGTAAATTCATTGTTATAATTTGCTTTGAAATTACATCTAATGTAATTATATATTTAATTAACAGCATACTTTAAACTCTATTTCTGATAAATAAAAATATTTATGTACATTATTATTTTTATTTTTTTCGATGTTGGGATTTTGACATCCAAAACTAGTTTTTAAAGTGTCTAGTCCTTAAAACTGTCAAATACCTGTGCTAATGGTCATGATGCATTGTGAGGAGCTGTTATCTAATTATTTAAAATACAGATTTATGCTTAATCAGAATGTGCTAATATATAAATATTAATATCTAGTTAACAATAATTAGACTTAAAAGTGAAATTATAATTATGAGAAGAAAAAAATTACTTTATTTTCTGGTCTCTTTTATTGTTTTATTTTGAGAGCTATTTAGTTATTTTGAAGCTTAATAAGAAATTTTGAAATAGAATAATTGAAATCTTTATATGATATAGTTCTCAGATTGTTCAAATGAAAAAATAAAATCTTTATGTATGTATATATATATATATAGCAAAATAAATAAATACAAAAACAACAGAAAAAAATTAGGAAAAACAATAAGTATCATTTATTGCGCATAAGCTGCAAGTAAATAGAACTCATAAGATAAGTTTCCGGTTTTTTAAAAAAACTTTATCCTTTTTTTTTCTTTTTTTTTTTTAAATTAATTAATTCTTTTTCTTTCCCCAGTTGTTTGTCATTATTATTATTCCCCCCCCCCTCCTTTTTTCATTTGTCTGTAATTTACCTTTGTTTTATCTTCATTTTAAACTTATATATTTATATATATATACAGTTTCTTAAACAAAGCAGTATTAAATTCAAATAATAATATTGAATTAATTTTATAAACAAACAATTATTATACTGAATTAATTTTATAAATATTACACATTTTTTGTGCTGCTAAGTTTTTAATAATTATTTACTTTTACCAAAAAGAAAATTATATATATTATAGAGATGTGTAAATAGACTAGTGATAATGTATACAGATTTTTAATATCTATTAGTTATTGTTAATTTCTACCCTTGTTTTGTCCATTTTTATAAGGATTGGTCTTAAAAAATATTAAATTCAAGGTAGTATTGTAAAACAAACAGGTAACATTGTTTTAATGTTCTTATAATTATCAAAGTATTTATAATCATCTTGAGAGTTATTGTTCTAAATAGTATAGATATTTTTTTTTAATAATTTTTACCATGTACTAATGAATAAATGGAAATGTTTTTCTCATCTTTAGCCAAACTTCTTTATGAATTTATTTATTTTGATATTTTAGTCATCTAATCATGTCATCCAAATTAAAAGAAATTAAGGCAAGAGGTTTAGCTGAGAAAAAAAGACAGGCAGGTGCTCTTGTTAAGAATAATGTTGAATCTTGTTTCTTTCGACAATTAAAAGAATCATCATTGCACCCAAGAATCATCAAACAAGCTCGCCAAAGTGGAGTTTTAAATCTTTCTAATCGGGGAATAGCAGAAAGTAACTAATGATTCCTTTATTTGGATAATAATTTACTGGATATCTAAATAATTAAATGTAAATAAGCATTTTATTGTAATATCCTAATTTATTGCATTATAAACATTTGATGATATCAAAATGCTGTATTTTAGTTTTTTGTACTATAGTAAGTTATTTATATTCTTTGCTATTTTTTATAATAACTATGGGTGCCACTCTTTAGTTCTTGGGATTGAAATCAGTCTTGAAAAAAAATCTTGAGACTAAATTTCATCAATTAATATCTCTTTTCAATTTGTTCTTTAAATTGAAATGTCCTTTTTTACGTTGAAATATAAATTTTATACAAAGATTACAATTTAATTACGCCCGGTGGCTGAGCGGTAGCGCTTCGCGCTGTCGTGCCACAGGTCCTTGGTTCGATCCTCGGGCAGGGCAAGGTTGACTCAGCCTTTCATCCCTTCAGTGGGTCGATAAATGAGTACCAAGCATGCTTGGGAGCTAAACACTGGGGGTTCTGCGTTCGGCTGACCACCTGACCGGAACATCTGCTCCTGCACCCCAGAGCCCAAGGTCAAGAAAACTGAGATGGGCACAGTAGGCCTTGGCCCTCTATGGGCTGTCGCACCACTGAATTTAGTTTAGTTTTACAATTTAAAGAAAACATTGTTATTTTATTATTATTGCGAAGTGATCTAGTAACAATGTCACATCGCAATGAAAGAATGGGATTGATTGAACTTCAGCTCCTGCTTGCTTAAACAAAATATGTTTTATTGTTGTAACTAAATTTGTTTGAGGTTTCATTTTTCCTAAAGCTGTGAAATGCTGACCTAAGTTAAGATTTTTTTTGTTTTAATTTATAGAGATAGGACAAGAAATAAATGATGCAGCAAAAAAGAAAAAAAGTAGACATATAAATAGCTTCATGAAAAAATTTGTGGTTTATTATCCAGTGATTGAGGCAAAAAAATCTACTGCATTAACTATTATTTTTATCTTGTTTGCTAGGAAAAACTAAATTAACAAAATGGGGACAAAAATCAAATCATCGATTTAATATTTGTTTTATTATTGTAGGAAGGTGCATTTTGGTGTCAGTAAGCTATAAATTTCTAAAAATTCTGGTAAATAACGCTAGATCGTGTTAGTTGGTCAAAAAATAAGTTCAGTCTTAAATGTTTTTTTTTTAGAGTCGCACCCATATAATAACTAATTTCCTTAATGTCTTGTATTTCAGTCAGATAATATTTTCTTGCATTTAAAATAGAAAAATTTAAGCTACCACTATTTGAAATAAATGAGGAAAAAATGTTAGGAATAGCTGATACTTTAATAAAAAATTTTTCTTTGCTGAACATACATAAAATCCTTCTTTTTGAACTCAGAAATAGAGGGTTAACTTACATAACAGCAACTTTATTACCAGAAAAAAATTGTATTCTTGATTTTAGGTTTTTAGAAAGGGAAATTTCATTTTTAACAAGAATAAGTTAAAGAACTCACTTGTTCTGTCAACATTCATAAAATCTTCTACTTTAAAGTCAGAAATAGATGGTTAGCTTATAGGACAGAGCAATTTCTATACCAGGAAATGTAGTGATAAGTTATTCATATTGAACTAACCAATGAGCTAAATTGACCTAGTATCTTATATATATATATATATATTTTTTTACTTTCAGTGCCTGATATAGTCTGGAATGTAACCAATCTTACTGCTGAAGAGAACAAAGCTTTGTCAGTATCTTTAGAATCTGCAAATGATGATGATAAGTGGTGGGAATATGTGGATTTGACTAAACTTGTTTTGGCATCCAATACTCTTAAGTTCATATCCCCAGAAATTTCAAACTACCGACGCCTTAATATACTTGATGTAAGTATATTTATTGATTTCATAATAATATCAATATTTTGTTACTTACGTACCAAGTACCCCTTAGCTTAACAGCAATTTCAGTGAAAAAGACTTTAAAGTAGATTTAATAATCCATAGATTTAATAATCTATGGTCAACTTATAAAATTATATTTGTGCATTTTATTTGTATTTTGATTAGTCAAAGTATTAGGAGACACATTTTAGGAACTTTATGTAAATATTCAGTAAAAGAAAATATTTTTGTTATTCTGTTAAAAAAATATAAATATAATTAAAAACTTACAGAAATGTTCTTTTTTTTTGGTTCAAAAATACCTGCTAAAATTTTCAAGATTTTGTTACACTACTGAGTAGTACCTCATATTTTCTGTGGACTGTGCTACTCAAAATATATAAAAAATTTTATGCTCTTAGTAAGACTGTAAATCTTTTGAATGTTCCAATAAAATATTATTTCGCAGTACATATGTGATTAAATTGACTTTTAACTTATTTATTCAGGTTTTTCAAAAAAATAAGTTTTAATTTCATCTATATCCAAGTTCGAGTTTATTGAGAAAAAGAACTTAGTTATGTGCAGAACTTCTCCAATTATCTAAGCCAAACACCATATTGTACCTTGGACTAATTTTTCTTACTTTCTAAAAGATGAATTTTTCTAAAGGTCATGAATCACTTACAAAAAATACATATGTGTACAATGATTTTGCGTACATGCTAAATTGTACATGTCAAAAATCGTACATGGGACTAAAAATAAAATTAAACAGTTGTGATACATCTTCTGAGACGCATAGTTTTCCTATGGGAAAAAAATTTACCTAACCCATTACCATTACCATGCAGATATGTGTTAGCCAAAGTAAACTAAACATTAAAGGGAAAAAAATAATTTTTACTTTTCTGCATTAATAGCATAAGAAGAAAATAAAAATCATTCTCAGTCTCAATTTACATAATTGCTTTTTCTTAATGCAAGTGTTTAATCAGTTTTAATTAAAAACTTTGATTTCAAATACAACTCTTTCCTTGTTGGCTAACTTTTTTCCTCCTTTATAATTTTGAAAATTTAAGACGTTTTAAATTATTAGATTTTTAGAATAATATAGATTTTAAATAAGGAACTGCTTTTAGTTTAAAAGAACCTGGAAAGTCTGTTGTTTTTAGGACCCGTAGTTTCCAAAGTCTCAATGGACTCACTAATATATTAATGCATGTATTTCTCATAAAGTGGCTAAGAACTTTTACATTCTGCATGAAAAAAAATTCGTCCAAGGTAGAATTTTCTCTATTATCATTTATCTTAATTCATTCAACTTGATTAAATACTGCAGTGTATCACAACCTTTTTTACTCCTATAAAAAGTAGTGATGATACCAACCAAATATGTCCCAATATTTGATATTTGGTACACTTTTCTAACCCATTTTATTTTACTCAATTTGATTCCACTTACAGGTTGATTCCAATTTTACTTCAGTCTTGCATTACACATTCATAGCAGTTTCCAACCACATTAATTTAAAAAATAACTTGTTTATTTGTTCTTTTTCTCTTTTTCAGATTTTTACTTGTAAAGGTAAACTATAATCAGAAAATATTTTAGTTATTTGAAATTTTTTTAAGTTTTAAAATAATTTACTTTTTTTTAAAAAAAAAAATATCTTTTCAGTTGCATGATAACTGTCTGTCAGATCTACCTAACAGTGTGGGAGAACTTTTATGCCTTACTAAGTTAAACATTAGGTTAGTTGATTTGATTACTATTTATTGTTATTATTCTTGATTTACTTTTATTATAGCAGATATTATCTACGAATTATTCGTATAACTTTTCAAAGCATTGTTTTTAATTATCTAATATAGCAATCAATGTATTCTCAGATTTTCTAGTCTAGTAAAGATTATGAAATTTTTTTACAATATTGTAACTATTATAATTTATTATTTTGATTTCCTTACTTTCTTAATGTATGCATATTTTCTCTTAAATTCAATAGCATTATATTAATTATGTTAAAAATATTTGCTGTAAACAAATCTAAAAAACAGTGAACTGATTGTCAAGACGCGGTTCCCAGTAGAATACCGAAGTCTGGCATCACTGGCTGTGGTCAGTGTGTGGGTGGATTACCACTTTGATCAGACTGCAAAGAGACCGAAGATGTGCGGTATTGGCCCTCGTTAAACTGCTCTACCGTAAAGTGCTCAACTTCGGGCATAGGTCCTCAGGCTACCAAAATAGGAGAGCTATCCCCTTTGTGAAGGATCAAAATTGTAATGGCATGTCTTTGGATCATCCTTAGGGATGTTTCCCAAACCGTCTCCAATAGCATTCTGCAGCTCTAGTGCAATGTAAATCAACAACAATCAAAAATGAAATATTTGAACATGAAATTGAACAACATGAAACATTTCACACATCATTTTATTGTATTTTCATGACTTTATTATTTAAGCTTAAGAAAAGAAAAATTGGACATATCTGGATAAACTTAAAATAATTTTTCTTTATAATTACTAAAAAAACAAGTTAAAAGTGCGTTAAAGAATTACGCCTATCTCAAGACCATTAATTGATGAACTTTTGTGAATCAAAATTTACAATCCAACGAAATTTTCACCGCAATCTAAAATTTAAAGTAAGAATTAAGTGTTCAATCTAATTTTTTTTTTTTTGTCAGATTTTTATAGTTTTTAATATTTTAAACTATGAAGGAATCCAATAATATCGTGATTCATTTTCACAAAACTGTAACATCAAACATTGATTTTCGTATTCACCCGATTTAAAAGTTACTCATTGTGAATCGCATTCTTGCAATTTAAAAATTGTGCATCGCTATTCGTATTCACGTGATTCTAAAGTTCAATATTGCAATTTGTATTCATGGGATCTAAAAATCAGGCATCGCAATTCACACTCACGCGATTTTAAAACCCAAAATCTCGATTTGTATTTCTGCGTTCTTGAAATCCAATATCGTTACTAATATTCACGCGATTTTAAAATCCTATATCGCTATTCCTGTAAGAATTAAGTTTTTTTTTTTTTTAATTTTCTATAAAAGTGTGTTTTATAGGTAATTTAATAATAAATCTTAATTCAAAAAATTAAATATGAATAGTATATAAATTGATATCTTGTTAACGAGTTTTTGTACATAAAATTTCAGGGTTTTTTACTTTGTATCACAATTACCCCTTTTTTTATTTGTTTAAATATATGACCATCTAAAAATGTATTACCCCAAAAAACATTTTAATATTGCATTTAAACTAGTGAGCATTTAATTCCATAGCAATCAATGTATTTTTTTCTTACAAATTTTGAAATATTTTAATTTAATGTAACATTAAAAAATATTTTAATGTTACATTTGAATTATCTTGAGCATTAAATGCTGCAGCAACTATTTTTCTTTTCTTAAAAATTCTTTTCACACCTCTTTAGATACTTTAAAAAAACTTTCTAGAAGATTTATCATATATTTGTGTTATTTTTTTACTCTATTTTGTCAATTGCAATTTTTATAAAAGAAATTAATTTGTTACTTATTTTATTACAGTCGAAACAACTTCAATAATTTGCCAGAATGTATATTTCTTTTGAAATCTTTACTTATTTTGCAAGCTCAGCATAATAATTTGTGCACTTTAAATGATGATATTGGAAATTTATCCTTGCTTGAAGAATTGGTAAGATTATCATATATATTTTTATCTAATGCTTTAAAGAAAACTTTTCTAAATATATTGCAATTGTTTTTTTCTTTGAATTTTGAGTCTCCTTTTTAGAGTAGTTGTTTGTTATCATAAAATCTCACATTTCAATTATATGCTTGAATTTTCAATGTTGCAAAATAATTTTAATGGCAAAAAAGACATTAAATTTTGTTTAATAATATAAACCTAAATATACCATTGTATAAGATCTTTTAAACAATTTTAAGTATATTCAAAATTAGTTTTTAAGTTAGTTAAAACATAATACACATGTAAATGTTAAAGCTTTGCTCAATATTTATTCTTTTGATAATCAAATTCAACTGTTCTCAAAAGGAACTTTAAAAAGTCATAAAATAACTTGAACAGTAGAGCAGCAAGGCTTAAACTGGCCTTTTGAGTTAGATGTAGTATTTTCAACAAAAAAATAAAGATTAAATGAAAAATTAACTGATTGTTGATACGTGATTATTCCTTCAACATATTCATCTATTTTAAATTATTTGCTTTAATTGAAATTTTATTGTTTCTTTTTCTTCAGAAGATAGATATTTGTTTGAACATGAGAATAAAAACTTGTTTTTATTTTGATCATTAGTTGTATACCTTCTTCATTTTGTAGTTTTTTTAATGCTAAAATATTGTTTCTTGACATTATTTCATTAAATGCATATCATATTTTTATTGATTTTAGGATTTATCAAATAATAAATTGAAGAAACTTCCTCACTGTATTGGGTTTTGTTCGAGGATCACCCACTTTAATATTTCGAATAATGAATTGGTTGTTTTGCCTGTTGAGATTGGAGATATGAGTGGTAATTGATTTAATTTTTTCATGATAGCTAATTTAATATTCCAAGCAATAAGGTGTTTTCAGAATTCTTCTTATTTTATTAGTGATGAGCTAAATCTGCACATGTTCATTATTTCTTGAAGAATTAAATTTATAAAGGATATTTGTCTGATTCCATTTAATTATAGTTTAGCACATTTTATGTAAGCATTGTAAATCCTTTTCCAATCTATCTATTGAGTTTTGTTAATAACAATAATAGAGAACTTGGTATAAGCTTTAACTTAACAAAACTCTTCAACATATAAAAAACTTTGTTGCAAAATTATGTGTAGGTACTTAATTTGCAAATGTTTCTGTACTATGCATGGTAAGCATATTTAGATCCATAGCAATTTAAATTAAAAGTGAAATTTTTGATTGTTGTAATGAATATTGAAAATTCAACATTCATTTTTTAAATAGCATTAAAATTATGAAGTTGTTATTTAATAAGTGGCATTTTTTCTAGAGTTTTTCACACATGAAATATTAATTTAAGTTTCTTTTAAAAAAAGGTCAGAATATCTTCCTTAAAACTTGTATCTTCATTAAAAGGAAAACTTGCTTAATTAATCTGGATTTAATAAAGTGATAGTGAAACGCCTCACATTTAATTTTGTCAGTTCAATTATCAATCATGTAAATAAGGTGTATGGAATAAATAAGCATTTTTTCCATTGTGCTCTTTTAATTATACTAAACATAATATTTATTTAAAAATAATATTTATTTAAAAATAATATTTATTCAAAATGTTAAAAATTTTTCAGTGCAATTACATTTGATTATCAAATATGTACTTGCACAAAAAATACGTAAACAAAATATTTAATAAAATTAACTTTAGATAAGTTAACCCTAAACAGACTCCTCAGTTTTGCTAATTTTGCAAAGTCTAAGTAATAATGTAACACTTCAACAATTATAAAGATTACAAATGTTAAATTGTATCCCTAATTTATATTTAAATATAAGTTCAGTCTTTCTCTTTCGCCATGCTAATTTATTTTATGTAAATGAAGGAAATATAAAAGTAACCCTTCATAAAGATCATAAATTTATTTTAAAATACAATTTCTAAATTATTAACATAATTTCTTATAGTAGCCTATCACAGGTTATGAATAATTTGATAATTATTTTAAAAATATTTAACAGAGTTGAGCTTTATTTAAAATACTAGTTCTTTTAAGTTCACTATAGTATGAATAGTATTGAATATTGTTATCTTAATAAAGTAGCTCCTGAATCAGGATTAAATTTTATTCCTTTAAATTTTTTAGTAATTTCACATTTTACAGGAAAGGTCTCAATCTAATAAGTGTTTTTTTTTTTCCAAAACTCAAATTTTGTTTTTGTAATTCAAAAATAAATTGTCAATTTCATAAATTATTTTGTTTCGCTGTTTATCAGAAAATGCACCGTTTTCTTACTTTGATATTCTGCTTTACTTATATTTAGCTCTAAAACATTTTGATGTATCAAAAAATAAATTGAAGTCCATACCAAGCTCAGTAGGGATGCTTAGCCATTTAGAACAGTTTTACATTCAACATAATAATATTGCAGAGATCCCTCCTCTGTCTTGCTGTTCATCAATAAAGGTAAATACTTGCAACATTTATTATTTTAAATTTCATTATTAAAAAAATGTTCAAGTAATATTAAATATTTTTACTTGAAAATCATTTGTAGAATGTAACGCATACAATATACAGTAAAACCTCTTTTTGTGCGGTCCTTTTTTATGCGATTTTGTTTTTGTGCGATTGGTTTTGTGCGATTTTTTTTATGCGGTATATGAATCTTAGCGGCGTTAGCACCAGTTTATGTTTACTATCAATGTACATATACATGTTGTGGACGAACTCTGATTACGTGGCCTCCTTGACAACGATGTATCTGAACTTCGCGATGCTTTGTTAATTTATTTTAAACAATCTCCTGACAAGGCAGAGTCAGTTACGTACATATTGTCGCTCGATGCAAGAACAGTATACGCTTCGTATTCAGAATTTTATGCACGATTCACGTGATTAAAGATTCATTTTATAGTGAGAATAAAGATAAATAAATTAGTTACTTTTGTTTCTATTTATATGTAGTTTTAATGATTTTTATTTTATTTTTAGACCTAAGTAAATAATAATTGAAATGAATAATTATAGCCAAAAGAAAGTAAAAAGGCAGACAATTTCACTATTTAATGCATAATTTGAAAACTTCTCCAGGTATATGTACAATGAAGAATTAAATATTTTTACAATTTCTTTAGGTCTAACTTAATTATTTCATTCAATTGAAAGCATTCTCTCATCTATTTCATAAATCATTGATGTATTTTCTAAGTCCGACTTTTTTTATGCGGTCCCTATCAACCGCATAAAAAAAGTTTTAGGTAATATATGGTACAAATTTGTTTATTACATGTAAGAATTCATAAAATTTTTGAATTTTTTTGTGCGATTTCTTTTATGCGGTCCCTATCCACCGCACAAAAAAAGGTTTTACTGTATATAATTTGTAAAAACTTTCATGTACAAAAATTAAAAGCTTTCTTCTTTTTGACATGTCAACAGTTAAGTATACAATATTTATTATTATTATCAACAATATTTTAAGCTAATAAGCATGTTTATGAGCCTTGGTTAGTTTTGGCTCTTAATCACAAGCAAGATATATGATTTCTATGTGACTATTGATAAACTTTATTACATTTAGTTTTTAAATTTTCCTCGCTTTTATGTGCAATATTGCTTTTATCTTTAACTTATAAACTTGCGTATTATAAAATCTGTTTGTTAAACCATCACCTTGTGTAATTGTTTTTCATAAAACGTAATGTGTGGCGCAATTTCTATACAAAAAAAAAATTATATAGTTTTATTGCTTTTTGAATAAAAAATCTTGTAGCAAAAGAACGGTCTGGAATTTGATTGACAGCTCTGAAATTTTCCAGGAAAGTTTACATAAGTCTAGGAGTTTTATTTCTGAAATTGAATAGAAATCCTGTAAGGAATCCTGTAAGCCAAATCTTTTAAATGTGTATTATAAAAATAATTGAAATTTAATTTAAAATAATAAATTTTATCCTTGCTGTCTTAAACTTCCCATAACAAGGTATTGCAATGAAGTTTCACAATAATGTGAACAATGCTGAACCGACTAAGAAAATGGCTAAACCTATAACGGGCAATTAATCTGTAAATTTAATTAGGGAAACATATTTAAAACATAAATGGCTGATTTTTTTTTTTAATTATCCAAAACTATTATTTGCCTATTGTGCAATTTTAATTAATATTATTTGCATTTAAAAATATTTCTTCGATATGATTATGTGTCTTAAAAATAATTAACATAATCTCAAAAATATAATAAATTGTGGAATTTCAGTTAGTAATGGGCAAATATTTAAAATTAAATATCAGGTTAACTGTACTAAAGATATATATTTATTTATGTGGACTAAATGCACAATGATTACATTTGGAGATTATAATAAAACAATTCAGATTTTGTAAAGTTTAAGGTAGTATTGAGCAATGAATCCTATGCATCTTATTTGTGGTACATGTACAAATAAATAAGCTTTTTTTTTTTATCTGTGATCTTAATTTAGAATGTAGGAATTCTTAGATGAGGAATGCAAACCTGATTTTTTTGAGAAAAAAATATTCTGGCTTTCAAGTGCTACAACAAAATATGATAATAATTAAATTCTTTTTTAAAGTACAAAAAGCAACATAAATTTAACTTAAAAATTAATAATATATAATAAATTATGTATAATGTTTGTAAATTGTAAATTAAAAGAATTTTAATTGTTTTCTTGTTTGATAAAACTAAATTATAGTAGTTAATTATGAAAAAATAAAGGTTTTAATAGTTTAAATATGAATATTTTAATTTCAAGTGAAAAAATTTTATCATTAGCTATTAAATAAATTCTTGTAATGCATTTGTTTTAAACGCATTTCAAATGCTGAAAATGTACTTTGTATCTCTATAATTTGTAATTTTAATGCTTCAATGGTTAAATATGTGTTTTAAATACATATATTTGTTCAAAAAAAGAGGTTTATTTAAACATTCTATTATTTAAATATTATTTAGTATATAAAATATATTTTACTTTAAACAATTAGATAATGCATGTGATCTGCGAGTTTCAATGGTATAAATCAGTCAACATCCATTGCATTTAAAAAGTGTAAGTTATTTTAAATGTACTATAATAATTTAATATCATTAATGTTTTTAATGTACGTATGTTTTGGCTTTTGTATATTTTTTATTTGTTAAACATAAATTCACAAATATTTTATTGTATTAGAAAATGTGTTTATTATATTAATAGGAAGTCCATGCTGGCTTCAATAACATTATTGAACTATCTCTGCAATTCCTAGAATCTATACCTGGAATAAAAATTCTTGATTTTAGAGACAATAAGCTTTCTCAGTTACCAGATGTAATATGTACCTTACAAAATATTGAGAGACTTGATATTTCCAATAACGGTTTGTCCAGGTTTGTTGCTTTTTTATTTTGATAACCTTTTAATAATTTCATTGAAATGCATTTTCTGCTGCCATTTTTGTTTTTTATTTTCTAATATGTGTTTATTTTGATGAACTCAAATGTTATGCAGTTCAATTACTTATAATGAATACTTAAGTAAGTTTGTGAAAAAACTGTTAAACTTTTTATCACTGATACTGAACTCAGTTGGGGTAATATTTGGTTGCTTTCCACGCAGAAAATAGTTTTCTTTCATGCTATTCAATGGAAAAACTGTTCCAGGGAAAGTCTGCTTTTATTAATGGCGACATTCATCATCCTACATCATCATTTATGTAGTCACTTTGATGAATGTCTTTAATATTTTCAGAAAATCGTTGTTTTGTACTTATATTGGTATTCGATTACAATTAAGGTAAACACTGAGAATCTGTCTTAAATATTGGGAATGTTATTCAATGAACCCCAAATGCCTGTCAAATAATGAGATATTCTTTTAGTTTTATTAATAATTATCACGTCTTTTCATTAGATAAAATACCCACTTTACCAAGTATTCCCTATGCTGGTATTATTATTATTATTAGGTTATTTAAAGATCCAATATACTCTAAATACGAAATATGTGGGTCATTCCCAGATTAAAGAATTTATTCACTTCAAAAATACATAGAAAGGAAATAACAGTTGACATGTTTCAAAACACTTCAAAAATAGGTGCCATTTTCAAGACTTGCCAGGCATGGATAAGAAAAAACAAAAATGATTTGAAATATAAAAATGTAAAGTTGTCAACAAAAATGGAAAAATAAAGATGAGAAACAAAGCTAGAAAAACCATAGTAGCTGAGAGAGAAAAAAAAAAGAACAAGAAAAACCACAGTGGTTGAGAAGAGCAAATCAGGGTAAAATGCATTTCCACATGCTTTGGAGAGGTGGAGTGGAACTAATGTTTTTAACAAAGGAATTAGCATTCGTATTATATACTAATGTTGTTAACAAGAATCAGCATTCATATTATATGCGTGGAAATGCATTTTACTCTGATTTGCCCCTCTGTGATTTTACTTATTCTGTTTTTCCTTCTTTTTTTTCTCTCTCTTGTACTGTGGTTTTTCTAGTTTTGTTTCTCATCTCTAATTTTCCATTTTTCATTGTCAACTTTATGTTTCAAGTCATTTTTGTTTCTTCTCATTAACATCTGGCAAGTCTTGAAAATGAGCACCTATTTTTGAAGAGCTTGAAACATGTCGACTGATCTTTTCCTTTTTGAAGCAAATGAAGTTTTTAATCAGATAAAATATAACCACTTCAGTTTCTTGGGATTATTTATTTAATATTAGTCAATCATTAAAGCATTATGTGAGATTGTTGTTATTCACTTATTTTCATTTTTTCTTTTAGTAAGCTTTTTTTAATCAGCCTATAATCAAATTTTTTTTCCCCATTTATAACTTTAAGTATGTAGGAAAAAATAGAAATGGGCATGCATATTATTTTTTTTCTTTTGAAAGGGACGTTCTTCCCAAAAGGATTGGTCACTCCTGTTCTAAAGTCTAAAATAGCTAAATGCATATTTATGTTTCATAGAAATTTTAATAAAATAAATAGTTTAGTTTTACAATTTTTAGAAAATCTACAACTGCTAAAATATATGATATATTACCAGGGTGCGTAGCGTTTTTAAAAAATGCTTAAATGTGCTTATTTTCGATTTTTTTTTTTTTTTGAAAGCCCTTAAAGGTGCTTTTTTCATTGGGTGTTTTTAAAAAGTTCATAATTTTCCCTTTTTCAAAATGAGACTTTTCCTTTACTATGTTAATTTTCGCTTTGAATTATGCAAAAAGACCGAGTTCACATTGTTCTATTCAACGTTTTCAGAATTAATTCAACCCCAATTTGTTTCGGCGTATAGTCAGTCCGTAGCGTATGAAAACGCCATTCATTTTACATGATTCAAATTTACATGCTTTTTGACAATTTTCAAAAACAATGTCAAAAGTTTTTTTTTTGACATGACGGTTTAAACAAGATAAAACTGTCAATTGTCAAAAATTTTCCAACTCTGCCTAATTCTGATATTTTTTTAAAGTGCTTAAAAATGTATTTTGAGTGCTTAAAAGGTGCTCATTTTTTGTTGAATAATTTGGCTACGCACCCTGATTACAATTTTTAAATATTTTACAATTCCACTTTTTTTATTGCTTAAAAAAATTTTTTCAGCTTGCCATACACTCTTGGCACATTACCACATTTAAAGTTCCTTGCAATTGAAGGAAACCCTATGAGAACCATAAGAAGAGATATTATTCAAGTAAGTTATTTAAATTGATCATTACATATAAATTCAAACAAAGCTATGAAAATTCTAACTAATTTATCTTTGTGCTTTTTCTTTTGGAAAAATGCTCACTTTTTTTAATGAACTTCATGATATATCTATATAATTCTTAGGAAATAAAAAAATAGAAAATCCATATATTTTCAAAACAGAAACTTATTATTAGTAAGCAATTATGAATCAAACATATTTTTGTGAAGAATTTTATTTTTGCTGCGTGTGTATTTTAAGCCTTTTTTATTTCTTCTGAACTTATCAAAGTGCTTTGCATGAAAATTAAGAAAAGTACTATGTACTATTAAAAAATAAAAAATCTGTAAAAGCTCTAAATTTTTCTATTTTTGTTCACAATAAATTATTTTGTGTTTCTCCTACCTTAAAATACAGGGTGTTTATAAAGTCCCAGACCCATTTTGATGTTTAATAACTCATAAAATAATAAAGATAGATTGAAATTAATAACATAAATGGTTAGATAGACTCAAAAAGTTTCATGACCCTTGTCAATAAACTTCCACGTATGCCCCCTTCGTCGCACGGAGAATATATAGTCAATTTCACGCCAGGTAGCGGCAAGCATCCACAGAGGCTATTGCGGTTGCAATTCTGGCTTTTAGGTCATCAATGCTCAACACGATCCTCCTGTAAATATTGTCCCTTTATAAATCCCTAAAGAAAAAAGTCCAGCGGCGTTATATCAGGTGATCTGGGTGGCCAGGGAATTGGACCTCATCGCCCAATCCATATTCCTGGAAAATGGTCATTCAAAGAACTATGAGCGATGATACCCGAATGAGGTGGTGCACCATATTGTTGCAATAAGACATGTGGCTGAAGCTCTTCTTGTTGTGGAAATACGAAGTTTTCCAACATGTCTTAGTATACGACTGATGAGACCGTCTTTTCTGTAAAAAAGACTCGGCCGTGCATTAGTCCACACCACACATTAACCTTTGGGGAATCTCTTTGTGCCTCACGGTATTCATGGGGGTTTTCAGATCTCCATATGCGCACATTATGGCGATTAACAATCTTCGTTCGTAGCTCTTTGAATGACCATTTTTCAGGAAGATGGATTGGGCAAGAAGGTTCAATTCCTTGGCCACCCAGATCACCTGATATAACGCCGCTGGACTTTTTTCTTTGGGCATTTATAAGGGACAATGTTTACAGGAGGATCGTGTCGAACATTGATGACCTAAAAGTCAGAATTACAACCGCAATAGCCTCTGTGGATGCCGACATGCTTGCCGCTACCTAGCGTGAAATTGATTATCGACTTGATATTCTCCGTGCGACAAAGGGGTTCATTGACAAGGGTAATGAAACTTTTTGAGCCTATCTAACCTTTTATGTTCTTAATTTCAATCTATCCTTTTTATTTTATGAGATATTAAACATCAAAATGGGTCCGGGACTTTATAAACACCCTGTAGTTTAAATAATATCTCTAGAGGTCTTAAGTCTCTATATGATAATATATAAATATGAACTAAACTAAACTCATGGGCGCGACAACCCATAGAGGGCCAAGGCCTACTGTGCCCATCTCAGTTTTCTTAACCTTTGGGCTCTGAGGGGCAAGAGCAGATGTTCCGGTTGGGTGGTCAGTCCAACTTGGAACCCCCATATGGAGCATACCCTTTGATTGAATGGGATAAAATTTTGTACATAGTTACTAAGATCTATGAGTTCAAGAATGATTTTAATGATTGCATTGCTCTCATGGTTACAGTTATAGGTTTGGCTGTCCATGAAATTTTCAAATGGCAACACCTACTTTTTGTGATTGAATCATAATCCTTATAGTAAAATAACAATATTTTTAGCACAAGAAACTGCAACACTAGGCTGTAGCTAAGCTTCATGGTTTTTCGAGACCACTAACAAAAAGAGAGTGTGCTAAAAATCTTTAAAAACGGAAAAATTACGACGAAAGCATTTTATGTTTTAACAACGTTTGTCTTGGATGTCCTCTCATGTTCTTAGTTTCTTCTCTATTTTTAAAAGTTTTTATTGCACTCTCTTCTCATTTGTGATCCCAAAAAATGGCGATGCTTAGCTAAAGCCTTGAATCGCAATTTCTTGTGCTAAAAATATCCTTCCAATTCCATTCTGGGTTTTTTACCATAAGAATTATGTTTCAATCATAAACAGTCATTGCCTTTTGAAAATTTAATAATAACTGTAACCATGAGAGCAATTATTTTTATTCCAATTCTTGCACAATTGCACAATTTCTTGTGCTAAAAATATCCTTCCAATTCCATTCTAGGTTTTTTACCATAAGAATTATGTTTCAATCATAAACAGTCATTGCCTTTTGAAAATTTAATAATAACTGTAACCATGAGAGCAATTATTTTTATTCCAATTCTTGCACAATTGCACAATTTCTTGTGCTAAAAATATCCTTCCAATTCCATTCTAGGTTTTTTACCATAAGAATTATGTTTCAATCATAAACAGTCATTGCCTTTTGAAAATTTAATAATAACTGTAACCATGAGAGCAATTATTTTTATTCCAATTCTTGCACAATTGCACAATTTCTTGTGCTAAAAATATCCTTCCAATTCCATTCTAGGTTTTTTACCATAAGAATTATGTTTCAATCATAAACAGTCATTGCCTTTTGAAAATTTAATAATAACTGTAACCATGAGAGCAATTATTTTTATTCCAATTCTTGCACAATTGCACAATTTCTTGTGCTAAAAATATCCTTCCAATTCCATTCTAGGTTTTTTACCATAAGAATTATGTTTCAATCATAAACAGTCATTGCCTTTTGAAAATTTAATAATAACTGTAACCATGAGAGCAATTATTTTTATTCCAATTCTTGCACAATTGCACAATTTCTTGTGCTAAAAATATCCTTCCAATTCCATTCTAGGTTTTTTACCATAAGAATTATGTTTCAATCATAAACAGTCATTGCCTTTTGAAAATTTAATAATAACTGTAACCATGAGAGCAATTATTTTGAACATCATTCTTCAACACATTGTTCACAATACCAATGCACAAAATTTTATTTAGTTCACTCAAACAGTATGCTCTCCGGAGGGTCATATGCTGGCAAAGTTATTTAGAATCAACCTGAATTATGTATTGCCTATATTTCAAATATATGCATCATTTAAACAAAATATTGTTTGTTTTTTTTTAATTTTAGAGAGGCACTGTGCAGCTTTTAAGATGGCTTCGTAGCCGGCTTGAGGATCCTGATGCTGTTAAAAGCATGTCCAACTTATCAACCGAATGTGATGGATCAAATAATTCTTCTGCCTGTGATGTTGATAAATATGTTTTAAAATCTACTAAAGCTTTACCTCTAAGGTATATATGGAAATTCAGTAGACATTCTAATATAATGTTTCAAGTCACATTTGCTGTACAAAACCTAATGCATAAATTTTTGTTTGCCATTCCACTCCCTTTAATGCCCATTATATGTTATTTTTATGCCCAATATATAATGTGAAAATTATAGGCAATTGTTTTCATTTCTTTAATAGTTTCCCCCCTTTTTTGTACTAAAATTTAACGCTAATAATGGTATCTGTGTCTTTAATAAGAGTAAGGTGGCAATATTTTATATTTAAATTATTTAAAACAAGTATAATTTTTATTTATCTGTCAATTTTATTGGCATTATTATTTTTTTTCATTGCAATTTAATTATAAATATTTATAATCTAAAAAAAGTAATGTACTTTTGAAAAACCTTATCATTTTGATTGAAAGACAAATTAATATATTTTTTTTATTTGAAGCAGAAATTTTATTGATATTTATTTTTTTTTTAAATATTCTTATACATTATGTGAAATTTTTTCTTATCATATTCTTTGATAAAAGGGATATATTTTTTTTAAACTTTAATTAAACATGCATATCCTTATTGTTATTATCTGAACGAATCCCATCACCAAAACAGTTTTTGTTCAAGTTATTCATTTTCTTAACACACGTTACTTTTAGGGTGCTTAAATTTTGTGTATATTTTCCATCCGTAAAAAAATATTGTGATTTCTAAAAATAATACTTCTTTGGTACTACTTTAAATACTCTACCTTTTAGAAGATTGCCAAAGTTAACTTGATATAAGTCTGGAGATAGTGTTGTTTAACATTTCCCATTATTAAGACATTCTAGTTTATGTTTCCTATTGTTTAACACTTCCTATTTTACTTTTATTCTAGTTTTACAGAAGTTAAATATGGAAACAAAAAATACAAACAAAATATACAAAAAAAATTTTTTTTAATAAGAATGAAATCATAAAAATTTTAATAAAAATGAATAAAAAGTTTTTCCACAATTTTTTTTAGTTATGTTTCAGTTGAGTTTAGTATGTATGTATTTAGTTTAGTTTTAGTTGATTATTTCATTTATCTTAAAAAAGATTTTTTTTTTTTTTTTCTTTTTGAAAAAAAAATTATTTGTCATTTTTTGAAGTGTTGTTACTTAAATCTTACTATAAAAGGATAACAGTGAAAAGGATAATAAACAGTGGTGAAGAACAAAATTAATTTATTATCAAATTTTATGCAGAAACATGCCAACTTCTTGATATCATTAGCCATTTCTACATATGGTTGAAAAGCTTTAAAATCTTATTACTATAAAAGTTGGTCCTAATTGGCCAATAAAGTTCTTTTTCAGTCTGAAAACTTGGGTCTTTAAATCAACAAGGAACCACCTTCTTTATGATTCTTCTTCTTTATCATTAATAGATAAGTGAACATCATGTTCACTTATCTATTAATGATGTAAAAGGGCCTATCCTGCCTAAATTTAGTTTTCTTTAAACTTTTCATTTGTATAAAAGTTCTAACCTGGAAAAGCATAAAATCTCCTCGCTGGCTGGACATCATTTGAGAATTGATGAACTATTTTACTTAATGAAAAGGGAATGTTCATCATTTGTCTTGCATGAAGACATTTCCTGACCAATAAGAAGCTTCAAACTCCTTTATGACCATTTCATAGGTTTCAAAAGATCGAGGGTTGTTTTTCCAAGAAAAGATTTTAAAGCTCCTTCAATCTTATGACAAATGCTGCATCTTATGGCAATTGTGTCACTGATGCATATACAAAATTATACATATTCTTCAGTATTAAATCTATTTTTTTCTTCATTTTTGTCTCTTTTTTTTTCTATGGTGCAGTTGGATTTGGAAAAAAATATTATTTTAGTATTTTATTTATTTCTTCCTATCTTGTGGTTAATTTTTGTCAGTAGTTTGATTATTTATTTTAAATTTATTTCATTTTCTGAATGATTTTTTTTAAGCAATAAAAAGCTAAGCACCATTCCTAAAGATGTTATTGAAACTGCAGCAGCATCTGATGTGACATCAATAGATTTAAGTAAAAACTGCATTTCTGAAATACCTGAATAGTATGTATGAGCTTTTTAATTTTACTTTCATTGTTTTTTGTTGATATTTTTTTTTATCTGATATGCAAGTTTTCTATCACATTTTTAAATTCAAATTGTGTATAGCATGATAAGTTAATTTTTGCTTTGTTTTGAAATCCCATATTTGCAAGTGGCTTGTAAATACTGTTACAAATATTATGTTATGCGATTTTTCAACCAATAAAATTGGGGAAGATATTATATGATATTCTTCATACTATCAAGTTTTATGTGAGTTATTAATATTCAAGTTGTCTTCTATTAGCCAGTAAGTATTATTATAATATAAGTTATAGTATTATAATAAACATAAGTTATATTCAATAAGTATAGTTATAAGTATTTGTACACCCATTTACATTGGTGATGGTAAAATTTTTAACTGGAGTTGTTTCTCCTGGTATGGATTAGAACTCTTTGTCTAAATTCATAGTAAGCACTACACCTACACTATTTCGGATGACAGAGTGATTCTTAGTTTACTGGTTGAATCCATGTTACTGTCAGGGTGACAAGGTTGGCTGACATTTTATGAGATCCGCCATGGATTTGTTTTGTGACAATGAGAATAACCAAATAGGATGGCTTACCTGAATTCCAGACTTAACCCCAATTTAGAACCTTTGAAAAGATTTAGATAACCAAATTAAACGATGTAACAATCATTCAAAATTAGTAAATGAACTTGCATGTTTTCTCCAAGCCATGTGAACAAAAATTCTAATATCCACCATTCAAAAACTTGCAAAAAACATGCCTTGGATGGATGAGTTGTGGCTATAATTGGCTATTACAGGGGCTCTACCCGTCATAAAATATGAATAAATGTTATTTTTTCTTTTCTATCACAAAAATTTTCTGTTTATTTATCCAAATGCATATTGGTATTTGTTGGAATATTACATTCTTGATACTTTATGTTGTTACACTCTCCTTAATTTCTGAAGTCCTTGTTATAGTTGAGGTCTGGACTCTGGGCAGGTTAATTTGCATGATTGTCATAATAATGATCCATTGTGCACTTTATACCAAAGCATTGTTGTCCTGGAAGTAACAAAACTCCAAATTGAAAAGTTTTAACAATTTAGAAAATACACTATCATTCAAGATAGTGTAATAGATGTCAGCATTTAGCTTGCCATGAATTTGGATCAAAGGTTACAGTATTATAACAGGAGAAACACCTTCAGACTATAATTCCACTTCCCCTAATATAAGAGTGTTCTCTTCTATCAAGAAAATTTCTTTTGAACTACTTTATATTTTGAAAATTCCAGTGCTTTTTTGCAAAAAGCAATATGATATATTTTGGTAGGAGAAAAAATAAATACATGCGTTTGGAATAATCTATTTTATTCGATGTTATAATTTATTTTAGTGTATGGCTCTCTAATTGGTTAATGTTTTACTTTAACCAATAAATTGTTTTTTCCTTGAAAGTACTTTTACATTCTTAAGCATTATTCTGAAATATGCAATCATCTTAAATTTGGACTTAGAAGCTTATATTCACAAATTTGATTATAAATTTTAGATCTTTATGCTTAAAATACCCAAGCACTGTTACTGTAAAACATGATTTGAAACTTTTTAATATTTAGAAGAAGAAGAAGTAGTTCTGAAAACTGCAGATGTAAGGAATGACTTTTGTTTTGTTTGGCATGTATAAAAATCTAAACAAACATTAAAGTTTATTTAACATTAAAACTATGAAAATACCCAGGGTGAACTCATTAAACTGTTTTACCTTAAAGTTCGCACAAGACATTGGGCTACCAAAGCAGGGGAGCCTCAAAATTGTGTTGGCTTGCTTTGGATTACCTACCAGATCATTGATAATTGCCCATTGAGCAGCTCTAGTGCAACATTAAATAATAACTACAACTACTACTCGAATATTGAAACACATTTGCTAAAAAAATTCTTCAAGCATAAATTTTTTTCCAGTTGAAAGTTTTTTAAAAGAAAACATATTATTAAATACTAATGAAAAAATTGAAACCGAGAAATGTCGTCTTTAATGTCCACTTTATGAAAACTACAGTCATAAATCTAAATGAAAGTAGGGCATACTTTACGCTATATATAAATAAAGTAAATATGTTCTTTATTCATGTTGTTTTGCTTTATTTTTGTTGTTTTGCTTTATTCACACAGTTAACATTATTATAACTTTTACTCTTCCTGATTAAGTATTGTATTTTTTTTCGCATATGAACAGATTTTATCATGCATTTTATGCATCAGCAATTTTATTAATACATCAGGCAAAGTTAAAATTTGATTGTAAATTTTTAATTCCAACAAATACAATAAAACCTTAAGTATAGAATAAAACGTCCATAGCGTAGTATAATTTCTATATATTATAATATGTAATATTATTTTTATAGCTTTTCAGTCATATTACCTAAAGCAGTGGAAGTTAATTTGGGCTATAACAAATTAAATAGCATTCCTCCCTTCTTTGGATGTGGTGAACATTTACAATACTTAGATTTCAGGTATTCACTCATGCTATTTTTTTCACAATTATTTAGAACAAAATTAATACAATTTCAAATAAATTGTTATTCTACCAAAATAATTAAAATAGTAATATGCTATAATTATTGTGCAACATGGAGTTGTAATTGTTATTGTATTTAAATGTAAAACTAACAGTTCAAGCTTTGAATTTCACCCCTGATAAAATTAAATAACTTCGTAAAAAAAATTTTAAAAAAAATATGCTTTTTATTAAAACGAAATTATCTTGTCTTCTGCAGGAATAATCAGCTGAACAGTTTGCCTGTTGAAATTGCTAACCTTTCACATTTGCGAGAAATCAATGTATCCTGTAACAGGTATATATTCCAAGGTGTATGTTTAGTTATGCATTTTATATGTTTTTTTTATTTTACACTATAATACAGTATTTGAAATGTATTTCAATATATTTGGAAACTGTATGTGTTTATTTATTGTAAAAATAATCCTACTTGAAATTCTATGTTAAAAGCATGATGTATAGCTGTTACACTCTTACTGCATTTTCCAGGACCCTTATAGTTTCTTATCTAATTTTATTTAAAAAATTTAATTTTTTTAAACCCTTATAAAAAATTTCCTTGTTTTTAAATTGTATTCATTTTATTCAAACATACAGTGCCTGCAACTTATAAATTCTTTGATTAGTTAAACTAGCCACTTTTTATCATATTTAGCCTTTTCAAAAAAAATTCTCATATTTAAATTGTTTTCATTTTATTGAAATATTCTGTGTCTACAGTTCGTAAACTCATTATTTAGTAAAACTAGCTGCATATTTTTATAGAATTTTCAACTACTGGATCATTTACTTATGATAGATTTGAAATTTTTTCCGCTGTTGAACTTAAAAAAACTGAATATCCAAATCAAAACTTATTAGTCAATTATTGGAACTATAGTACGAAAAGTAAGATAAAGCTTTTGATTTAGAGAATTGTCAATTTTAAATTTAATTAAATTAACTTCGAAGAATCTTATTTTATATTTATACTCAATAATGCTGTATAAAACAGAAAAAGTGCTATACTCAATAATGCTGTATAAAAAGGAGAAAGTGCTATCTCATTTCTTATGCAAAGTAGATATTCTCTTAATGGACTCTAAATACTGAGTTTTAATTCCAATATTTAACATAGTTAAAAGACAATTATAATTATCTTTGAATAGTCATATGGATATTTGAATAGTCATTTGGATTACATTTAAACTTAAACAGTAAGCACAGCATTAATTCTTATCCAAGTAAATGTCTTTAACTATAGTAAATGTTACAACTTTATTTGAACTATTATAATAAACTCGTAAATATTTTTATTTGTTTTTAAAATTAATATTATTTTAAATTATATATCAATTTTTTTAATTTTTGTTGCTTATTACTAATTGTTGCATATCACTAATACTAATAGAGATTGTGCATTGTTCGGTAATAAAAACATTGGGGAGGAAACAGTAGTAAGCACTATAATGAATGAAGCTGCTTAGAATTTTTTTTTCACAGAAAACTATATCTAATGTAATTTTTTACATAATTAAGTGAATCATCACATTATTTACCACTAATTCTAAATTGTCTCCAGAATTTGTATATATGTATGCATATTTTGTGTGTATTGTATTTGAGCTGATACATTTTTATGGTTTGAATTTTCAAATTATAAGCCAAGTTATTCCCTGAATAACTGCATATTTCTTATTTTTATAATTAGCTAAGATTGTGGAGCCATTATCTTCATGACCTCTCTGGCTCAAAACAGGCTATTGTGGGAATGCTTTTTTTATTAGCCAGGAATTCCTCTGCTTTTATTTCACATACTTTCTAATAATTGTTATTCAAGAAAAATTCATAAATTTTGACCACACATTTTCTTTTTGTTACTCAGTCCTATTATCTCATCTACTAAGTAAAATGGTCATCATCAGGGTCTAGTTACTCAGATTTTGATGATACTGTTTCTTTTTTCTAAACTTTGTTGCTATACATGTGTAAAACACCCATTACCTTTGTTTTGTTTAGGACTTAATTTATTGTAAATTCCTGTCTTATTATTTATTTCATTATCATATTGATCATCTTTTATGTTTGCTCATTTCTGAATGTTTATTAAATTTCTACCTGTTCTCTGTTTGTGCCCTTCATTAAATGAGCCTGTATCTCATAGAGTCAGTGTTTGTGCTACTTACTTCAGGATGTACAGTTAATACTTCTTTTTGTACAGAGCTGGTGAGCTAGTATTCCTTTTGAGATAAAGTATTTCACAAAGTTTGCTAAGACTCATGTAAATGAACATTCTATTTAGGCTAATAATTTTATCTGCCTCACTTTTGAAACTTTCCTTTTTTTTAAGGTTAACAGCGTTACCAAGTTGTTTATATGGTTTGAAACACCTTGAAATAATATTGGCTTCTGATAATCAGATTGAATTTATTGATGTATCTGGATTATCAAGTTGTCCAGCTCTTGCTGTGCTGGATCTTCATAATAATAGTATTAAAACAGTACCTCCTGAACTTGGGAATTTAAAACAACTTAGGTTTGTAACCTTTAATTTATATCTGAATCTGAAGACTAATTTTGCAATGGTAAAAAATATGCTTTCATAATGCTTCTCAAAATTTGAATGCTATATTAAATATTTCAATGTAATGTATTTCTGATTTTTAATATTGCTTTTTTGTCTTTTACTATTAGCACCAAATTATTGTACTTCTCAATAGATATTATGTATCTGATATATGCTCTAGCGTCAGGGTAGCTACAGTCTGGAAGAATTCAAAAAGTAATAATGAATATTTTATGAGGTTATAAATGCTATAGGCTTTAATTTCACGTCATTTTAAAGAGTTTAGTTGGCTAATTGCGACACAGATATTTAATTTTCAAAAATTTTTTAGTTGATAGTAATTTGTTTAAACATTTTTTTCCCTTGACCCTTATCTTTCAGTTTTTTGTGGAATGCGGCTGCCCTGGCGACAAAGATTTAAACTGTATATCCTTTATTCATGTTTTCTTCTTATTATTATTGTATATACTCTTCCACTCCCTTTGGTTTAATTGTTGTGACAATGTCATACATACAATTTTTTACCACTTTCAAAGAAACTAAATTGCAGTTGTGAATTAAACTTATTTTAATTATTAATTTTATCATCATTTATGAACATCCCACTCAAGAAGTAATGTACCTGAGGCATTAATTTACAGTGCTTTCGTGCACAGGTCGTTGGGCTACCAAAGTAGGGGGACCATCCCCTCTGCAGAGGATCAAAATTGTGATGGCATGTCTTTGAATCATACTCAGGGATTTTTCCCAGACTGTCGCCAATAACCCATTCTGCAGCTCCAGTGCGACGTAAATAAAGTACCTACGTATCTACCTTTATTAATTATCGATTACTACACATTATTCAATTTGTAATAATAGAAAAAAGAAGTTTTTTTGAAAATGTATTTTTGCACAAGCCAAGCAAAGGTAGCTTATATCTGCATATGAAGAATTATGAGTATATTTTGTAAGGATAGCCAGTATTATTTGTTTTTCTTTTTTCTTTTTAAAAAGTTATGTGCTTTTCCACAATTGAGTTTCTTTTTGTGGAAAAATGGTAATTGCAATGAATGACTTATGCTAATACTATCCAAACCGATTTTACCATTGTTACTTTAAAAAGTAATTCACATGAATTTTTCAGATCATTATTGCTGGATGGGAATTTATTTCGCAATCCTAGGCCAGCTATTCTCTGTAAAGGAACACTTGCTTTATTGGAATTTTTGAGAAGTCGTCTTCCACAGAATTAAACTTCTAAAAAATGCTTGTAATTGGTTCAACTCTGTATTATTCTTGTTTTAATTAAAATGTTGATTTTTTTACAATTTGCAATGAAATAAAACAACTTTTATATAAATTTTGTTCTTTGTCCATTCTATAAGTTTGTTAATGAATTCAATTTATTAAAAAAATATTATAAATTCTACTTTATTATAACTTTATCCCATTTTTTATGTTAATATTTAATTAAAATTATTTTTGTTTTGTTTTTAGCAATACTTTCAAATTATATTTTTATAATCCTTAGATTTTTAAACTAATTTATTTAAAAACAATGCAGTTTTTAAAAATTAGTGATAAATAATTTATTTTAGAAAATAAAATAGGGTGTATGTATATTCAAATTTTTAGCACCTGATAAGTCACAGAATTCTCTTGAGTCTTCACCAAAAAAGTTATATTATGGAGAAACAGAATCTCATTGAATAAAATAGGACTTTGAAGTTGATATGATGATATTCTGGCAAATGAGCTGACTAACTATTCTGCTTTTTTTTTCCATAAAATTAATATAAAAATTGAAAATTTTGTAATATGGAGAGAGTGTTGTCATAGACAATGTCAACCTTCATCTATGAAAAGGTACCTCAACATAGAATCGAGTTAACATGTCTTATGTACTAGGAAATCGGAATTGTATCTTGGCAGTGGTAGTTACACTACAGTACTCCCCCACCAGAATTATATCTGTGATAGACTTCGATGAGCAGTTACCACTAGTTCATTCATTGCTGTTTAGTGAGAAGCCAGGTGAGCTATATTAAGATCACCGTACTTTTTGTGTGCTGATTGTGAGAGCTGTATTAAGTTCGTGGTTGTGGTTGTTCCTGTGTTGCCGTTAGCAGTCGAGTGTGTACAGGCCAAAGTTAAGTGTGATCGAGTCTGAGTAGCAACAGTGCGAGGAGGTGGATAATGTCGCATTCATGAGTATCAGGCCAACTGTTCAAAGTCGATCATCCATCGAAGTAGGCGTGTTCAGATCGTAGTGGGCGTTACTGTTAAGACAGGCGTGTTCATATCATATTGTATTTTGGTAGTGGTAGATACACTACAGTAAAGAAACAGAATATTTAAATACAAAACTGAAAATTCTAATGCCATTAGTTTTCTTCTTATTTTTTGCAATTTAATTTTTTTCTGAAATAGAAGAAATTATAACAATATCTTCTTGGTTAAGAGTATTACTTGTTGTTTGTGCTAAATTCGCCATCTGTTCCTTCATATCTTTTTGTATACAAATATTGCTAAAACATTATATTAATTTTTAACTTATTGCCACCTTTTACTGCTGACAGAATTGAAAATTTCTGACAGGCAGATAGGACTTTAATTTTGAGAACGATATAGTTTTATATGTAGGGTTTATTTACGAGCAATTGAGTCATAATTTCAGGTGGGTTTGAATTTTCAATTCCTAAACGCAATTTGGATAAATTTGACTAATAGTGCCACACTAAATGTATAATAGTAAACTATTGGGTTATTATGCCATTTTCACTGCATCCGAGTTTATTGATGTTAATTCTATACCTGTACATTTCACATCAGTATAATATAATTTTCTACCAGAAGGAATGAAAATACACTCTATAACAAAAAAATCGACGCACCAAGGAGTTGTCCGATTGAAACGAAAATTGGTGGATAGGAAGACAATGTGCAGAATAGTAAATGATTAAAATTTCAGAACAATAAGGAAAAGGAACGGTAGCAAAACAGGTCTTAGGATGTCGTCGTCGTACCGCTGTGCAGTAAGTGTACCTCTAATGACGACCAAAGGGGTCCGGCTGTCAAAGGAAATGGCGCCCCAGACCATAATACCTTGTTGAGGGCCGGTGTGACGTGCAATAGTGAAGGCAGGATCCCCCCTCTGCCCTGTGCGTCCTGTCTTCGATGATCGTCAGGACACATTTGGAAGCGGGATTCGTCGCTGAAGACTATACGTCCCCAGTCGGCATCATTCCAGCCTGATCGAGCCATGCACCACTGTAATCTGACTCGGCAGTGTGCGTCGATTTTTTTGTTATAGAGTGTATTTAAGAATCTCGATCAATGTATTCATTTTCAGTGATGATCTTAAAACAATACTGGGGCATGCATTCACTATATGGTGCCACATATAAGATGATGATAGTAATTATTTGGAGATTGTCCCACATTACCTTCATACTCGGCAATGATCTATATACAATACTGTCCTGTATACAATACTGTATACACTATACTATATACAATACTGGCGTGTGCATTCACTAAATGGTGCCACATATTAGATGATGATTGCAATCATTTAGAGATTGTCGCACATTACCTAACCGTGCTTCGACTAAGATTCAGCCTGTCACATTACATTAGGGTACAATTGCATCACTTTCCGGCCCCAGGAGTAGGAGTGAAAGGTGAAGGTATAAAATATCCTAATTCTCCAAATCACTGAAGAAGCCTAAACGTATTATTAGACTAACATGATGTCTCGAGACTAATTACGTTATTATAAAATCTTCAATCAATATAAGGTACCATTTTCTCTTAAATCCGATAGCCTTTCCTAACGATGTGGATGTTTTTAAATTACTACATTTTTAGTGCGTTCATACGTTAATATTACATCGCACTGATGTTTTACAGACCATTACCGCTAACCATATATGATTCAATTTTTAATATCTTGCAGCGACAACCATATGATAAGCTTTTAACTAACGGTTGTGTACACCTTCCTTTATGGTGGCTAGAGCATCCTACTACGGCACCAGGGATCCTTGGTTCTAATCCTGCCAGTAACCAACGAACATCTCTTTCACAATTTCATTAGATACATTAACGATTGACTAAAATCTTTCTAGATCATTTAGTAGTTATTGGTTTTAAACTAATGGTCCACATATTTTGAACCTTCGGACTGGAAAAAATGCAAACCAGATGTTTATGCAATGAATCAACACTGGCAATTGGGCCACTTACTGCTGCATATTTGATTGTAAATAGTGCTGGTTGTCCCTCCTATTTTATTTGCAACGTGCACATCCATACACATAGAGTGCTATAAAAGGAGCCCTACATAAGTAGTTTTTTTTCATATGCATTATCTTATCACATGTGTCGTACCGTACGCAAGCAAACCAGATGTTCACACGCTGTCTGTTAATGTGATACACGCTGGCTGTTGGGGAGCATTCAAGTTGCATCCGACTACCTCAGTCGTGTGTAAGAACGTTTAGATACTATCTAGGATCATTCAAACTGAATACGGTAGCTGCATTTCTCATCGTTGTCATGAGAAAGATGGAACTAAACTGCTAAGTTTTTTCCCGGGACATCATATATCTCCAATCGGGCAGTGATTAACGAAGGTGAGTACATCTTGTGTTATTCTGATGAAGCATTCACACTAGATGCGATTGAGATGCTCGTGTGAGGGCTGAGAAACGATTGGCGATCGCAACACTCGAATACGCCATCTGGGGAGAGACCGGTTTCATGCCTTTAGCCCTTCTCCCTTCCCTCGCCTCCTCTTTTCAGTTGTATAAGAATGTTCTACGATATTTTCTCTTTTCTTAATATTTTACCTTTTTACTAAATAAAAATATTTTTTTAAATTCCTGTGATACTTTTCCTTAGAACTATGTTTAATGTAGTTTTCAGTTCCATATAGTTTTCCAACTTAAAAGATTTTAATCTGTATGAAAATCAAGAGAGAAACTAACGTACTTCCTCCCTCTATGACTTTCCACACGCTAATGGGGAAAGCATGTGAAGTGTTGCCATAGGTAGAGCGTTCTGCTCTACGCCACCTGCAGCCCATTTCGATCGCCAATACGTAAGACGAACTGCCTCGCAAGACCGATCCGTGCCGATTTTCAAGTGCAAGATAAATATTTTTGGAGACCTCTTACTTTAAGGATAATAATAAATGTGTGCGGAGTAAAATTAATTTTATTCATAATTTTAGTCAGTCCGCAAATTTTATTTATTTATTATTTTTTTCATAAAAATGCGGTACAAGCTACTCATATAATGTACTTATATTTAAATTCGATAGAGCAAAGAAATGTCCTTCCCTTATCAATTTCAGTAGAGCAATCAAAATATTAGATATGTATTATATCTACATTTTTATCTACTTATGATTTATGCCTGGTATTCTCAAATGAAAAAGTACAGTTTGCATACAATTATATAAATCTTACCTTTTTATGTTTTGAAATTACTTTATTTGATAATGATAAAAATAATTGGATAATAAATTATATTAATAATTTTGTTTTACTTCATTATGACGAAATACAAGACATAAACAAAATATTGCAAACAAAATTGCCCAAATTATACATTGGATTATTCAGGTGTATACAGATGTTTCATTCAAATATTTCTTATTTGATTATGTGAATTCACTGCTAAATATTTATTATAAACATTAGTATATTTCTTTATCTCATTCGTCCATCCCCATTTATAATTTTTTCATGTGCTATTTCGTACAGCGCGTCTTGAATAATGGTGTAAAATTTAATGAATAAAGGTAGGATCACTTCAAACACATATTACAATTGACCGACTTTAAAAAAATCAGATTTCCATGCATTCTGATCAGTATAACATTTCAAAAATATCTGTTTCTGATATTTTGCTCAAAAATAAAAATGATTTTTATCAATCTGACATTTCAATTTTGTAAACTAGGTAGCAAGGAATTTTTAATAACTTGGACATTTACATAAATGATTAAAACAAAAACTAGTTATTGTACAATTGTATGTAAAAAATACAATGCAATTTTTTTTACAATATATTGTACAATTTGATGTAAAAAAATGACATTTCCGGCAAATGATAATTGATCACTGAATCTTAATGAATTAATAAAAATAAAGATTAATGTGATAAATGTCATAAAAATAATTGTCCTAATGTCTCAAAAATAAAGTCAAAATTTGACGCTTTTAAAAATTTTTATGGAATGTAAAGAAAAAAAAATACAGTTACATAATTTTTAATATGTTAGTATTTCGGACATTTTTAAAAAAATTACTATTAAGAGAAAATTTTTAAGAAAACGAAAATAAACTTACTAAAATATAAAATGTAATCACTACATTTTGAAACGGGAAAAATTAAAGATAAAAACAATGTGTTTAACTTTTTTTTTTTCTAAAATTATCATCTATTTAAGATTATAATTTATCGATAGGTAAGGTTAAAAACAATATTATAATTTCTAATTTTTTCAAATTTGACACAATTGTAAGTTAAATATTAGGAAAATTACAAACAAGGAAAATTAAAACACAAAAATATAGAAACACATAAAATTTTGAAATCTCCCGGATAAAATTATGAAATTAAAGAATATTAAAGAATAAGAATACCAATGATTTCAATTTAAATTAGAAATATTTGAAATCACAAAAAAAAAAGAAAACACAATAGATGAAGAAAAAAGACATAATTAAATAATTAATTTAAAAAAATCTATACTAATCTAACAAGTTCGCATTATTTCATACTAATTTTTAAGTTTTCGAAATTTTTCTAACTAAAATTAAAGCATTATAAACAAATAATATAATGATAAAATAAAAGAAAACGATATGTTTATAAAGCTTTTAATTTAAGTGAAAATTTATAAAATTATTATTTACTTGAAGGAAAGTAATACATTTTGTATTTACTTTTAGATGGAAGCAGAAAGTAACTTGAATCTGAAATTGCTGATATACTCTCAGAATTTGAAAAACTAATAAAAATTTTAGATGGATATTTTCTTTAAAAGCACTATGCAGCAGGAAATTCAAAAAGTGTCTGTTACGTCCTCTAATTGTTAATTTATGTTAAAGTTAATGAAATAACATGCCATGGTGATTGATAATTTTTCTGAAAAATTCGAAGCTCCTTTCACTTGTTTATTTTCTTTTGAAATTCCGTATTAATTATTATATATATATATATATATATATATATATATATATATATATATATATATATATATATATATATATATATATATATATATATATATATATATATATATATATATATATATATATAAGCTAGCTAAAAAATTGAGAAAAAATAGAGGGAAAAAAAATATTAAAAATCCGGAAAACAAAATTGTTTTCCGGATTTTTAATATTTTTTTCCCCCTCCATTTTTTCTCAATTTTTTAGCTTATTTTATGAGTTCTATATAGTTACAGCTTATGCGCAGTTAATATAACTTGTTAATTTTCTTCGTTTTTCTCTTTTTTTCTCTTTGTTTTTATGTGCTATATATATATATATATAGTATATATATATATATATTATTATTATTATTATTTGGAGGAAATAGACCAGTGCACAAGGTTGCACCAATAATTGCGATTCCCCATTTTTCTTTTTAAAAAAAGCGCTTACCTTCAAAAAATAATTTTTGTTAGAACGTTTTGGGAAATGAAAGTGCTATAAGCAAGTAGCTCCTTCCTCTTCAAAAGTTTTTTTTTTTTTTTTTTTTGCAGAAACATTAAGGAAACTTAACATTTGAGTGGTCGCTATCTGCAGATCGTAAATTATGAGGGCAAAATATCATCGGCACTCTTGAAAAAATCTGAGACAAGGAATGCTACATTGCTATCCAATGTTTGAAGGGTTATTTTGTTACCAGACAGTCTGGTAACAAAATAATCCTTCAAATTATGTTGAAATATATCTAATAATCTGGTCCAGACTATTAGATATATTTCAACATTTTATTATAAGAAAATAAGTACATTGTAACTTTTATTTTTCAGCAAGCAAGCGAAAAAAAAAAAAAAAAAAAAAAAAAAAACAAGATTTTATAAGGAAAGAAAAAAAAAAAAAAAAAAAAAAACGTAAAAAGTTTTATTATTATTATTATATAATTCTTGACTTAGGCACACCCTTACTCGGCATCCTACGCAGCCGTTTACTGGGCTTATACCTCGGACCGGTTCATACGCATGCGAGAATCACTTTATACATATGTTAGAGCCGTGATAGCTCAGGGGATACAATTTTCGCCTTCCAATAAAGTGAACCGGGTTCGAATTCCACTGATGGCGTGTCAATACGAATTTCGCATACGGCTTGCACCAAATACAGTGCTGACGCAAAATATCCTCAATGGTTGACGGATCATGGGTTAGAGCCCCCTTGCCGTAAGGCTAACCGTAAGAGGTTTTTGTGATTTTCCTCTTCATGGAACGCAACACGGGTTAGTTCCGTCCTCCATGAAGGTAAGTTTCTCCCAAAACTTGTTCCAAGAGTTCCTTTGTTTTCTGGATTAGGATCCCATAACAAATCAATACCTCTGGCGGGACTGGATCAGACATTGATCATGCTCTGGATCTGGTTAAAATTATTATCTTCGAATGAATGGATGTGGTATGTGAATGTGTCTTCCTTATAAAACTGGATGTGACGCATGTATTTCGTCTCCGAGAGTCAATCTGGTTTGTAAATAAAAGTATGTACCATGCATAGGCGAAAATATTTTAATCAGTAAAAACAGTGCATAAATGTGCTCATGCTGTTTTTTTTTTATTTTTTACAGTTAACTGTAACTTTGTTTAAAAAGGTTTCGTTTTCTGAATTTCGTCGTAAACCCCGTAAAAATATTATAATAACGCAAAATGCTTTGAACTTATTATTTATTTACCTCAAAAATGTTGCGTACTTTTACTCTCGATTGTTTTTATTTAATGTGTACATAGTAATTCTTTCTTTCTGATCTCATTATTTAGAAAAATTGTTTTAATTGTTGATGTTATACCTGCTTTCTCCCGAAAGCTTGCATAGGTAAATTTTTAAATGTGCCTTTTTCAAATTTTATTCTATTTCCTTTTTGTTGTTTTTGAGTATATCACAGTAAAACTGCTGTGTTAATACAAAATATTTTCTTCATGCTTCTATGACTTAGGCTCTATTTATTTTTATTCTTTGGCTGTAGATATGTTTCACTACATTCTATACAATTTATTTTATGCATTCTATGTTATGAAATCTGTCGAAAATGCTTAGTAATATTGAAATTATCTTTAATTATTCTATTCTGTTTCTCTAAGTCTAAATTTACTTTCGTTAGTCTCCTGTCGGTTTATTATACTCGATTTTTTTTTTTTAAATTAAAACTGCTTCAAGTTTTCTAAAACTGCTTATATCGAAAATATCGCAGATATCTTGTTCACTTGTTGTTATTCATGATAAGTAATTTGCATGGTTGTAGCGGCAAATTCAGTGGGTGAATGCTAAAAACTGTAACATATATGTATGTTAATCAAATTTTTTGGGAAGATTTTCATATTGTTATCGATGCCAAAATAATCACTAGGATTTGAAGCGAGAAACTGAAAAGACAACACAGAAGGGGAGAAATTCAAAAAGTATAACTCATAACCTCCCCCATACCAACTTCTACAACTTTCTTTTTTAAATTTGCAAGTTTAAAACTAATTTGGCACCATGATAGTTATAGTTGGAGCAATTGATCATGGTATGAAAATGTTCTCCAATTTTTTTAAAACTGCATTTGGTTTAAAATGTTCTACATCAAAAGTAAAGTTTTAACTATTCACTTTAAATTCATAACAAAGTTTTGTGGAGTCTTAAAAATATAAAATAAAAAGTTTGTTATTAACAAATCATGGTTATCATGCATCATCAGTGTTGTGTGTAGGGATTGGCGAACTAGATCACCACCCGGGGCCTCTAAAAATTCATGACTGATTAACAGTTTTATTAAAAGTTTTTCTTTGCATTTTCTAGATCTTGTATATATTCTTACCATTCCTTGAATGTATAATTCATACAAGTTATTATAAGTTATATTTCTAAATGTGTTTAATTTTATTTCAGTTAATGTTCCTTTTTATCAGAAATGTACTTTTTGAAATAATAGCATGTAACTTTTTGTTAACTTTCAACTTTTATGTCATAGAAATTTATTGTATTAAAAATTACAACTATTACCAATTTGTGAGTTTGTGTGAGAAGGAAAATCTATAAGAACTGCTGCAGAAAATATCAAGAAAAGTAATAAGCAGGGTTGGCATGTTTTGAATCTATGTAATTAAAGTAAATCATTGATTTTAATCTTATGATTTTTTAAAAGTCATAAATTTATACAGTACTGCATTATATAATATATTATACTACATGATAATAAACCACTGATATCAAATCTCTGATAATAAATGTTTTATTCATAGAATTAAGGAGTAAGTTAATAAATTTAAAAAGAAAAAAAATTATCTTTTTTATTTTGTTTGTTTGTTCAAGAGCTTACTTTTAAATTATAGTTATTCATTTCATATCAGTTTCATATTGTAATGTGCTCTTTGTAGTATGCAAAATAATTTGCTGTTTTATTAATTATCAATAAATATACACAATTATACTCCTTTAATTATATACAGATTTATTTCAATACAAGTAATTTTAAAACTTATTAAATGTGTAGTTAGGCTATTTACTTGTAAATAAAGAATAAAAACTTGTTTTGTCAAGAATATTTTATTTTTAAAAAATTTTTCAGATCAAAATGAAATATTTTTTTATTTGACAAGTTTGTTCTTGGCTTTGGTTTTGTTGCATTAATGTTTTTAGTTTGATGAAAGAATAATAACTGATTTAATTTATTCAGTTATTAGTCGCAATAATTAAGTAATATTAACCTTTTTATTATTAGTGGCATTAAGGATTATAATTGCAGTATTATTGTTAAATAGTAAGAAGTATTATTTATACATTTTGTCAGAATTTTAATCGTTTAATGCGAAAACAATTTTAACAATTAGATGTGGTGCATAAATTCTTGGCAGGTGTCTGAGTATTTTGCATTAAATGTGCTTCAAACAATTTTAAGAAATAATATTGCACATAAAACTTTAAAAAAAAACTTTAAAAATCTAAAATCTAATATATATCTAATATATATATATATCTAATATATAATAAATATTGAAGCAAATGAATTTCACAACAAATGCTACAATTATTTTAATTACACTTTAATGTTTATAAGAATGTAATTTTATTAAAAAAACAATGTAGGTATGTTATTACCTTTACCCTTCTAGTTGTTCACAACCTGTAGTTTATGTTAATATAAATCTCACTTATGATAGTTAATTTAAAAAGAAAATGTATGAAAAATATTTTGCAAATGCAATAAATGCACCAAGAAAAAGTTTTGCTCTAAACTGCTTTGGCATTTTTTGTTTTTGGCAAAATTTTTATTTCTATCTTAATTAATCTCAACATATAGCTTTCTGCCAAACATTAAAATAACATGATGTAGATTATTAACCAATTAAAAATTAATACTTTTCATGGCTGTCAATGTCAGGAGAATATTATTTTGTTACAAATGAATTATTTAAAAAAATTTTAAGGGAAAAAGAATTCCTTTTTTATTTCAGGTTATTGTCCTATATGGATCTCCCTTATTTAATGAATTTGATATTTTATGACTTTGATATTAGAGTATATTTAATTATATTTTTGTACTGATAAGTTGTGGTGATAAGTTTCTTTATTATATTATCTATATATTTGTTTGTATTATTTCAGTCAGGATCTGGTGCTTTCATGTTTTATCAGCTGTCTCTATGTTCATTCAGGTGGAACCTGTCAGAGCCTCAGTTCTGGATGTATTAGTCTGTTGTGTAGATATGGTTGTGAGTAAATTCTATTTATAACAATTGTGAATCTTTAGCATGCATTTAACTCTAAAATTCCTAAAGCAATAGGTGATTTAAGTGCTAAATTATTTTGAAATGCAATCATAAATTTCTTTTAATTAAATAACGTGTGAGAATAAGTTTATACTGTATTAGAGTCAGGGATCTGGCTAGACTTGTGAAAGGTCCTGTTTTTGCAAAATTGCGGAAAAAAAAACTATTCATAATATGTGAATATAAAGTCACATTCTTTCAACCAGAGTCCTGCTTTTGTGAATTTGTGCAAATAGTTATTGCAAAAATTGCTGAAAACCTTTTCAAGAAGTTTTTAAATTGTAAATTGATAAAAGATTCTGCTACTAAATTAGAGATGAAACATATAAATATTTGGTATTTAGCCTATACTGCTCAACACAGAATATTCATTTCGGACGAATAATGGAAACAAATCACTCACATTTTTAATAATTTCAATTGACATATTTTAAATAACATGACTTAGTTATGTATAACTTTTAATGTGTTATGCATTAAATAAACTTAAACAATTCTTAAATTTATAATATTTTATTTAAAAAATTGCCAGAAATTTTTTTTTATTTACTTAATATTCTATTAATTAATTTTATGAATAAATATAAATTATCAATTATTTATTTACAAAAAAAAAACATCATTTAATATTAATAAGATGTTTCACGATGTTTGTAAAAGTAGAAATATTTTCTTAGAATACTTCATTTAGAATATAAACTTAGGGAAACTTAGTTTGTCTTGAACCCTCTTTCTCTCCCCCTCCTTTCCGGGAGAGTTCATTCGATTAGCAAAACAACAATGAAGATAAACAAATTTGTGAAGGGTCCAATTAAAAGATAAATTATTTTGTGAAGGATCCGTTTTTAAGAAAAGATATTTTGTGAAGGGTCCTGTTAATGGACCCAAATTTCTTCTAAACAGACCCTTGAGAGTCATTAAGGCACTTAATAAAGGACTGGGTTTCTATCCATAGTAGTTGTTTAAGGCCTGCCCAGTTTTAAATCAATGGGCACCAGCTTGTGTTGGAAGTAAAGGAGGTTGATGTTCTATGCTGACCTCACTTTATGTGCACCCGATTTTGTAACCCTCAGGATATGGTAACAAAACTTTTAATCTTGATTATTCTCCTTGTCTATATTGACCTGATGGGGAAGCGCTTTCCTTTTTTTTTTACAGCTGGAAATCAAGTTTGTTATTAGTGGTTAATTAATAAACCATAAGTACACGTTCAAGTACACTTTTCGTCTGTAAACTTTTTGTGTAATTACTGTAATCAAAATGAGTGAGAAGGAATATGAAATAGTATTAATGTCATGACAGTTACTCTTGAAATGTCACTATATTTATCTTTGTATTGTTTCACTTATATTTACATAATTTTTTTTTATCTATGACATATAATTATGATATTGAAGCAACTTGAAACATGAGGCTTTGCTTTTTTTTAAATAGAATTTTGCGTTATATAGAACATTTCACATATCTTTAGTCTTATATCTACTAAACATGGCAAATTTATTAGTCTAAGACAGATTAATCCTAAAATGTTTGAAAATAATTTTTAGATCATTTAGTATCATTCCCCCCCCCCCCCAAAAAAAAAAAAAAAAATAATTTAAATTTCCTAGATTTCCTAGAATACATTAGAACTTATAATAAGTTTATCAATTTTAATTTAGTTAACTTTTGAAATTGTAACCTCTTAACAAGTAATATAATGCTTAATGTAAAAAATGTTAAGTTCTTGATTAGTTACAGAAATTTATTCAATGGGATTGTTATTGTTTACACACACATAGTCAATGTGTTTTATGGAAGATTGTAGTTTCTAGAATTGTGTTATATAGATCTTCTACTCTATTATATTTTTGTATTTTATGTAGTGTAATTTAAAAGCTCACTATAGGTGGGTTTTTTCAGCTTAACACCGAATGGGTGCAGATTGAAGCAATAGACTTAAATAGTGATGGTTCTTCTTGGGGATTTGGTATAACTGGTGGTCGGAGCACTGGTGTTGTGGTGAAAACTATAGTTCCTGGCAGTGTTGCTGATAAAGTAATTCTTTGTTTCATTTATAATTTATATGAAAGTTAAGTTATATGAAATTTTAACCACTATGTCACTTGATTAATACTATTTAAGTATGCAGATAACATCAAATGGAATTTCTCATATAGCTACTTTTATTCCCTAACTTGTTGTGCTATGCGTATTATATATTTAAGCTTGCTTGCTTAATAAAGGCATGTCTGATACACAACAAATGCTACAAACATTTTGGGAGTCATTTCGATATATAATTTCAATTATATCTATGGAACTAATTGAATGTCACTAATTAAAATGTATATTAGGATGGTTCTTAATTTTATAAAACAGTCAATTCCTAATCAGAAAATAGTGAAAATAGCCATTATTATACTTAGAAATTGTTTTTTTTTTCTTCTTTGTTATACACTTTTTGTTAAGAAATTAAGTGTAAAAGAAGTAATTTCTAATAAATTTTAAACTGTGAAGAGTTAGTAAATAATTTTTAAATCAAACTTCTAACCTTCTGGGGGTTTAAGAAACTAGTCACATTTTAATACTTTTGACAATTTAATAGTTAAACAATGTGGTATTTATTATGAGTATATTCTAGCTTTGTATAACAATTTAAAAGCAATAAATATAAATCTTGGAACATAAATGAAATACTTTGACTTTTTCTCTTTCAGGATGGCAGATTGCAGATAGGCGATCACATTATCCAAATTGGAGACATAAGTCTTCGAGGTATGGGTTCAGATCAAGCTGCCATGGTTTTAAGACAATGTGGTTGTCAAGTCCATCTTATTGTTGCTAGACCTGTTGAATCTAACCCCCCTAAGGAAAATCTAATTTCAAGTGCTTCTGCTATTGTTCCTACCCGTATTCTTAATGAACCAGAAGAGTTAGAACAACAACTTAATTTATACCAATCTGGATCAAATGGTTTTCCTGATTCTATGTTGACAGATATGTATTGTCAGGAAACTCCGGCCTTAGTGAGTGTTTTCTTTGATGTATAGTCATCTAAAAAGTAGGCAGGGGTTTCTTAATGGTAACATGTTGTGCTTTTAGCTGGTATCAAACGCTAGTTCATTATTAAAAATGAAAATGAATCTAAGCTGTGTTACTTTTTGAGTAATTTGTGCTGGAAATAAGAGAAAGTCAGGAACTGAGGAAATTACAATACCTAGATGCATAATGTGCTTTTTATGATATTTCAAACTCTTCTTTGCCGAGCTAAACTTTTAGATGTATTTTTTTATTCCGAAAATATAGTTCGTAATTTTTCTAAACATTTGTATTTTCCCCATTTATTGTGGAGACGGCTATGAAAAAGATTTATATAATTTTAAATGTTTTTTTCAATCATTGCTATTTAATAAATATTTTTAATATTAATTAAAAGAAACTGTCATTTTCAAAAACTTATTAATACTTTTAAACAGATTGGAGGTATACATTTTATGTTTATATGTTTTCTGTTATGAATTTATTTAAAGATAAATGACGTAAAAACATAACATGATTTCATAAAAAATATTTGCTTTTTCTTTGTGGTCTTTTTTTGATCTAAACAATTAATGATTCAATTTATAAATTTTCTCACTTGTAACAGGTTTTCAATTATTTTTTTAGACTCAGTAATGTATAATTATGTGTAATGTATGAGTTCTCAATCAAAATTAAAAGTATTGAGTAATTTAGTAATTAAAGTATACCTGGTTATATGAATATAAATTCAAAGTTTTTGATATTTTTTGTTTAAAGTAAATTGTGACAAAGTTTAGTTGGTAAATGAAATTGTTAAAAACTTTATAATTTTATATTCTTAGGTTCATAGAGATTCTATAATATATAGAGGTAGAAGTGATAAAATGGATATGGAAAGTTTTGAAGTCAACTTGGTGAAGGATCATCAGGGATTAGGCATTATTGTTGCTGGCTATGTATGTGAACGAGGTAAATTCAGATACTATACTTGTTAAAAACAAAATATTTCCTTTTGATAGATTTATTTTTGCTGTGATAATCTATTGTTTATTTTTATAACTATATACTTTTAATAAAGTTCGTATCACATATATTATATTTATAATAAAGTCAAACCTTGCTTCTGGAATTTTTCAATGACTTGGAGAAAAAATTTCCTTTGCACTCATTTTCAAAAACCTTATGTTCTTTTCCCAATAACTTCAGTTTTTTTTTTACAACAATTGAAATAGTTTTTTTATCCTAAAGGGGAAAATAAAGGAACAAGTTTTTAAAATATTGGAAAGCTGTTCAAAAATACCTTAGCTCAACATGGCATCAACTTTAGACAGTACTGATGAAATGACTGCAAACTACACTATTAAAAGCTACAATTCTATTGATTTAATAAGACAGAATTTTTGTTTTCTTATATCAGCTAATTGACATGTATATGCTGTGAACATGCACCATTTCTATTGTTTCTTTATACTATAAGATTCTGGAGTGGATGGAGTTTATCCTTTTCAAGACAGTTTTTTCTTTTCCAATAAAAAGACAAATTACAACTTTAGTAGATCGAATTAGGTTAAAATAACAATATTCTTCCAAAATAAAATAAAAAATTCATTTTGGGCAATTAGGACACTGGGACTTATGTGACTTACCATTTTTTTTATGCTGAACACAGCAGCAGTGTTTCGCCTATGGAACATATATGTCCCAATGATACCGAAAAGGTTAAAAAAATACGGAGTATAGGCAGGAATAAGGGGGATGGTTTTAAGTCAATCGATTGAATGTTTGTTAAAAGGGAATCCTCTTGACTGACTTTAAAGATGCCTATCGAATTTGTATAATCCTATTTATTGCAACAAGAGTAAAAAAAGGGTTTTAATTCATGCACGTGCTGCCTCACATGCAAACTGTCTACTGTTGCACCCGAAAAAGTTAAAATTATTCAACTTAAGCACTCCTGCTGCTGTTTAACATGAAATTATATGATTTTGTTTCTATTAATGCTGATTGAGTTTTATGAAGACTGGAGGATCTCTATGATTTTCCACCAACATTATTTGCTATGAGTACATTAAGAAAACCCATTGAAAGTCAACTAAATGTGTAGAAGCTATTGACTGCTAAGAAGATCTGGTTTATAAAATATTTTCTTCTCTTAAGCAAACAACAATGAATTTTTTTAAAGTAATATTTTTTGTGCATAGTATTTATTTTAATAATGGAAAGGATCACTTTTTATGAAAAAATATAATAAAAAGTTTTTTTTTTTTTTTTTGAAAAAAATTATCCTGTTGATAGTATGTGACTTTTGATTACTTGAATTTTTAATAGTTCATTTTTTTCTTCAAATTTTTTATATTGAAGCTTGACGGTAATAAAAAAGTTATTGATTTAAATATTGATTAAATGAAAATATAGTTTAAGTCATGTGCATTGTAAGGGCTTAAAATGATCAGAAAACGATAGCCAAATTTTTTAATGTACATTGCGTCATGAATAATACAAGCAAAAGCATTTAAGTATTGTAACAGTACAACTTAGTGCCTCTCTGCTTTTTTTTGTTTTTTTTTTTACTTTTTCACTAATAGCATGCAAAACTAATATGATAACATGTAGCTATTGTTTGTTGCGACCATTTATTTCTGTATCAAAGATATTTTACGCAAAAAAAGTAAAAATATATTTTTAGCTCATGGTCGAAAAATGAGCATTGTAGGGCAAAGTTTTGACCATTTCTTTATTTTATACAAAATATACATATCGTTAGGTACGCAATATGTTACAACTATGTGTTCATCTTGTATCAACTGATAAATATTATTTCATCTTAGTTTCGTGCTGTTAATTACTGCATTAAATATATTTGTATTGTTGTGTACTTTTTAGAGGACATATCTGGCATCTTTGTTAAAAGTATAGCTAAAGGAAGTGTTGCAGACTTATGTGGCCAGATACGAGTTCATGATCAGGTTGTAGAGGTAACAACAAATGTCAATATATTTATTTAAAGAACAATTATTCTTATACAAGGTGTTACTAAAGTCTGCTAATAAAACAGGAAACATCATAATAAACAATTTAGTATGGAAAACATGACTCTTTAATTCATTAATTAAATCAGAAAAAAATAACTCTTTAATTGTTTAAGAAATGAGTATTTACAACTTATGTTTAACTTTGAAGAGATAATGTTGCTGTCTAAAATGTAGTTCTAGAATGTTGTTCGCTATCAAATTGGCAAAGTTCTCTAAACTGATATATTGTGTCTCAAACAAAAAAGTTCTGTTCAGTTTTCTGTGCTAAATGATTTTAAACACATGTTTCTTAAGAGAAATGTATATATCCCTTTTTATTAGCTGAATTCAAGAATATCTTATGTGCAGTATAACTGATTTGGTGATAAAATAAAGCTTATACTTAAATTTTATTGATTTCACATTTAGGTTGATGGCCACCCTTTAAAAGGTTATTCTAACTGTGAGGCTGTGGAAATTTTAAGGAATACTGGAAAGTATGTTAAACTTCAACTAGCTCGGTACAATCATGGTTCAAAGTTTGAGCATTTGCAAGAGGCAATGGGTATATTATAAAAACACTTTTTTCATTTTTATAGTTTTTTTTTTACTTACTATATTCATGATATTAATTCTAAAATTATTTCAACATTTGATCTAGTATAAAGACAGAATTACTTTATTCCGATTTATTTTATGATTCACTTAAGAAAATTGTTTTTAATATTTATGTATTTTTTCTAAACTCTTTGAATTATTAACTAAAAATGTTTTTTATTACATAGCTACTAATTTTGAGCTAACAAAAACATTACCTCAGATTTCTTTCCATTAATGTTCATTAAGGTTCAATAAAAGTCATTAACATTAGGTATTTTACTTATTGCTTTAATTTAGGAGCTGAAAGAATACATAATGCATATGATTGTACAACTTATAGGAAATCATTAACTACTTCTATTTCTGATAATAGTACGTATTCAAAACACATTTTTTCTATGTATTTCTTTTTATTTCTTTCAAAATGTTTCTTTTTTCACATTTATGTATGCTATGCAAATAATGATGCATATATTTTTATGTGTAGAAAATCAATAAAAACTTTATTATATAATAATAAAATACTAAATATTTTTGCCACAAGATGTTAGTTTTTAAAGGTAGTTATATTTTTATAAGTTATAATTTTAAATCACATTATTTTAAGCTACATTTTTAAATTATAATGTTTAGACACAAATTTAAACAAAAAAAAATGCAATGATCAATTGGGCTAATTTTGTGTTTTTTTTTCATTTGTATTTTACTTAAAATCTTTTTTTTTTTTTAAATTTTAATTTTTTTTAACTGCAGACTTTCTTGTGCAATTTCCAGTTGAAGAAATAAAATCAAAGTGGGAAAAATTGCTAGGACCTCGAAGTGAAGTTATTGTAAGTTACTACTTAATAGTGTTAATAAAAATTAGATTTTTTTAAACTTTTATGTCTGCAAGATAGATAATGACTATTTCTCATTCATTGTAGCTTAACTACAAAATAACTACACACATATGTGTAGACATGATAATAGTTATTTCATATCTATTTTAGGTTAGTACTTTGCAAAAAAATGACAACGAAATAGGGTTTGGACTAAATGTTGAAACTAAATGGGATGGCTGTTCTTCTCTTCACCATTTTATTTCAGATATTTGTAAAGATTATTCTGTTGATAGGAGTGGGATGTTTTTTATTGGCGATGAACTATTAGAGGTATTTTTATTAACCATTTCTAATTTCTTATATATGTATTTGAAATATTAAATATAAGCCCTGAATCATTTGCTTTGTGTTATATGCGCAGGTTTATTATCCTTTTTTCATTACAACTCAGAACATAGTTTAGAAACAACATATTAAATATTAAATTGTATTTTTCATTAGACATTTTAATAATTTTTTTTTAATTACACCAAAAAATTCACAACAAAAAGTTTTGAATAAAGTTTAACATTTAGCAGATGTTTTATAGAAGATATTGTATGTCAATCCTTTTCTGCAAACCAACTGTACTAAATCATTAAGCAAAAATTTTTGGCCAAAGGGCCAACATTTAAGTGAAGAATGTGAAGGTTTTGATCAAAATGAACTTCAATGCCTACTCTAAGGTCGGCTGAAAGAAACACAGTCTTAAAAGAATATTTTAAAATGTGATGTTGAACATATAATTTTAAAAAAATCCTCACCAGTTATAAACTTCTGGTTCCCTGACATTTTCCCAGCCTTGATAAGAAAATATACTTTCGAATTTATCTGTTTTAATTAATAATTGGCCAAATAGTCCTCAAGCCAGATAGATCGCAGATTGGAATGTATTTATATTAATAAAAAACACACGAAAGACAAAAAAAAATAAATGAAAGAGAAGTTAGATTAAAGAAGAAAATAAAGAAAAATAATAAGTTTCATTTACTGCACAGAAGCTGTTTATACATAGATCACGTAAAATAAGTAAAAATATGAAGAAGACATAGAAAAAAATGTATAGATTTAAAGAGAAGAAGGAAAATCAATAAATAAATCATTTTTAAAAAAATATTTAAAAATTAAAAAAATTTAAAAAGCCAGAAAACAATATAGGGAGAAGATATAATCTCTCCATCAGCTCACACGATTAGATCTGCAAAAAAGAGTGCATTTTAATATTGTATTAATTTAGAGAAAACAAAATATATCAATACAATAGTGTTAAGAGCACCAAAAAGTTGTTACAAAAATAGAACATATTAAGTGAAAAACAGAAAATAAAAATCCAAGAAAATAAAGAATAAAACACAAAATGTAATGTTTAAAGTGAGTAATCATTTCAAATGTACTTACACTTTCATTTGAGAAATAGTTATAAACATAAAATAAAATAAAAAATAATGTTTTAATTATCTTCAAAATAGGTATACTTATTCATTTTCTTACCAACATAATATAAGCAAATGGGTCAATTCTTTACACTTTTATGTACAAATTAAATTCATTTTTTAAACAGCAACTACTGGTGATAAAATTCTTTACACTATTTTGAATACCCTGGTAGGTTTATTCTCTGATCATGTTTTAAAAAAGTTGATTCATAAATTATATATTAAAAAAAAACACAGAGAAAGCTTGTTAAAAATTTTCATTTTATCCTTTTGCCACAATTTAAGTTACCTAAATATGGTTGAGATTCAGTGATAAAATCTCATGGATGGAAATCCCAGCATATAGTAGAAATTGGTAATGCAAAAGGTATTTCTCATTTTGAAATACTTTTATCATGTATTTATTATTCCATTAAAAATATGTTTTGAGATGTGTTTAAACTTTTTCTCTTATGGCAGATGTAGTTGATTTTTGGAAAATTAGAAATTAAAATATCAAGCAAATTCTGTTGTTGTTGTTGCTAATCTCAGAATCGTCTAGCAGCGCTAGACGACTCCCATGAATCCGAACACCTCCAAAAAGTCCATAAAAAGACAGGAGTCTCGCAGGACCTCATCTTTACCGAACCCCAAACAAGTCAGAATATGCACAGGGGAGGCCATGTTCAACAGAATGAAATAAATTGTAAAATCTTACATGAAATAAATTGTAAAAAAATAATATAAATATCCAATTTTAGTTTTTTAAAAAACGTGTTTATAAATTATTTGAATTTATATTGAGTAAACAGAACATTTTTCTGAGAAAATATAAAATTCACTATAAATAGTCAATTCTTTTTTTTTCCCTTAAAAAAAAAAAAAAAAAAAACTAAGTATTCCTGTTTGAATTGAAATGTTTGTTTGTTGTTAGCTTGTTATTTTCTTGTATGTTGTAGTTTGCTTCTTTGTACAAATGGAGTGTTTAGTTTTTATTAGGAAAATTCATTTGCAAATAAAAGTGAATTAAATATTTCATTTTCATTATTTTGAAAACATATATATCATATTTAAATAAGTGTTAAATTATTTATTTTGATTGTTATTAAAAAATTATAAAATAAATTTTTTTAGTTAAAATATTTTCTAAAGATATTTCAAAGTCAAATATATATACGTTTTAAAAATGTTCATTTTTAAATGGAAATTTTCTTTTAATTTTTATGATAACATTTGCTTTCAGCTTATTAATTCAGAATAATAATAAGTGTTTAGTTTTAAATAGTTCTCTTTAATTCAGCCTGTAGAACTGTAATTTCATGCACAATACATGATATGAAAATTAGTTTCTTACATGTTTGCTATTGAATTTAAAAAGCAGAAACGACTTACATTGATAAATGAGTAATTTATTTAATTACTTTTCCTTTATGCTTGATATACAAATTTGTTTATTTTTAATTAATTACTTTTCCTTAATGCTTAATATACAAATTTGTTTATTCTTATTCAATTACTTTTCCTTTATGCTTAATATACAAATTTGTTTATTCTTATTGTGACGCTTATCGTCACTTAATTCAGAATCACAATAAAACATTTAAAATAGATTTATCGTAAATTCCGAAATAATTGATTAGATTTAAAATACTGTGGAAACTTCCATTAGTACATAGAACCTTAGCATATACAAATAAACACTCTTGACTAAAGTTAAGAAATACGTGTCGAAAAGGGTTAATCACAAGTCTATAGTCCAAGTTTGATCTCTTATGTGACCTTCCAGAATTTAGCAATAGTTTTATCGAGCAAAAAGTTTAGTATAAAAGATAAAAAAAAGACAACAAAAATATAGAGTAGTAGAGTAGATCTGAGTCATCGGAGTTTCACCAACTTTCAATATGAACTTCAGTATGGGTAAGTTCTCTCCATGCCAATTAGTTTATTTGTTACTAATCAAAGCCTTTAAATTAATTTAATTTTATATTTAAATTTGTTATAGATTAAAGCATTATCAATTTAAGTATTTTAAATCATTATAGCATATTAAATGTATAGTAAATTAAATGCATATATATATATATATATTTATATATATATATATATAAATAAACGATCATAGGTTAACATTTATAAGTTGTAGTTTGTGTCTGTAAACCACCATAACATTATTCAACTGCATATTTTCAATTATTTTTTTTAGGTGAACGGTCATCAGTTGCGGAATGCTGAATATTCAGAAGTGCTTTCCATTTTTAAGTCACTGCCCCCAAACATATATTTAGTGTGTGGGAGATCACATCATTGGACTAGTAATTTGTCTCTCATTCCATGGTCAGAAAGAATGGTGAAAGCAAAGTCCGACTCCTCCCTCTTAACCAAAAAGTTCTGTGAAACTGATTATAACAACATGAACAGAAGATCATTGGAAGTTTTGTCATCTCTTGCAACATGGAGCAGTGATCCACACTTCATTGATCTTATTAAGGGAGAGGAAGGGTTGGGATTCTCTATAGTGGAATACAAGGTTTGAAGTTGATTCAATTTTATTTAGCTTACTGTGGTTTAAAATTATAACATAGTGATTTTATGCAATGATGGGCACCAAATTCAAATTATTCCTCCTCTTTGACTTACCCTTCAAAAATAAGATGGTAGTAAGAAAATAATTATTTTTCTTCACTAAATAAAACAACTTTATATTCTACAGATAAAAATTATATTTTTGAATATGTTTTTTTTTTCCCTAAAGAATTTATAAATTTGATTAAAATGTATTCAAATCCATTTTAATAGAAGGAAAGGATTATTAAAACATTTGAGTATCAAAAACGAAATGTACTATTTATTTTAAAATTTATCCAATTTAATTAAATGCCATTTTTGTGTTTTATTTTATATATTTTATTTTTTATTTTAGTATTTTTAAAAATTTGTATATGAAAATTTAGAAATTTTTGAAACAATTTGCACCTAACTGTAGAAATTTTAAGAACCGATGTATATTACTGATAAAATTTCATTACTGATCATAGATTATGATTAGAAACTCATTCACATGACTTACTTTAAAAGGGGAAAAATTGATAGAAATAGACAATTTTTAGTGTCTAGTAATTATTAGAAAAGGAATGCACGAAACTATATTAGTGAATTATTGGCAACCTTTAATGCATTTGGTTGTATTATATTAAGGGTATGCTTTCTTTTTTTTTATTATCTATCTTTTTTTAGATGCAGGTTCAAACCTGTATTTAAAGAAGAATATTTTAATGGTAAAGAAATTAAAAACAAAAATCTTTTATAAAGATTATTATCAGTACAGTTTAAAAAATTTTTGATTAAAGATATTTTTTCAATGTATGCTTATTTTCATACATTCTATTTCTTTCACTTAAAGTTTATTTACAAGGTTTTAATCCACTTTGTACTATGCTTTTTGATTGTAACAGTTCTTATACATAACAATTTTTAAGTACAGAAATAGGAGGATTAATATTACAGATTTGAAAAGTACACCCTAAAAACTTTTTTAAAAAAGGGAACCTATTATTGCTTTGCTGCAGTTTAAATTGTCAGTGTTTAATAGCCTGACAAATGTAAATTGGTTGAATGTAGACATGATTTATTGAAGTGTGTTAAATTAGTTAAATTTAAAATGACATATAGTTGAAAACTGAAAAGATAAAAACAGATGAAGCTACTTATAATTCATGTTTTAGCACCAAAATGAAAGAAAAAATCCATTATCATTTATTTTAGTGAAATTTAAATCTTGTGCAATTTAATAAAAAGATATTAAATGGATTTGAAATTTATGATTATTTCTGAAAACCTTTTTTTACATAATATATTTTTACAATTATAATATATAACATATTTTATCTTTTTTCTCAAGTACTAAAATCTCATTGTTAAGGAATTTTATTTTTAAATCTTTCTTTTTTATTATTTTGAAATTTTACATTTAGAGCTAGCATAATAGTCTTTTATTAAAGCATAAATAGTTTTTAAAATTTTTCATTATACATGGTGAATATACATAATAATTTAAATAAGTATTGATTCATTTTTGGGGGCATAAAAAACTATTACCATATTACCTATATACTTAAATTAATTATCTGTCACCTAGTGCCAAAATACCGGTAGCCCCTATTATCATAATCAAGCATCACTAGGCCGGGATAGCCTGGTCGGTAGGGCGCTGGGCCCATATCCTAGAGGTCGTGGGTTCGATCCTCGCCGGCAGAAGACTCCCCGTGCAGTAAATGGTGACTGATGCACGTTAAATCTGTCGAGTCTCAAAGTCCTCCATGTTCCCATAACAAATCAATACCTCTGGGGGTACTGATCCAGGAGTTTCCTTGTCTTCTGGATTGGTTCAAAATTACAAGGCTACGGAGTTGAACATTAGTAGTCGTAAACCCATGAAATTGGGTCGGCTGTTCAACGACGGTTATAAAATAAAAAATCAAGCATCACTTGCAATGATAGTAATTTGCTGATTTTTTTAAAGCATTTTGAATCAGATTAGTACCTTTAAATGAAATCGACTAGTTTTTTGGAAAAAAGTTTTTTTCGATCTGACTAAAATTATATTATTAATAAAAGTAGCTCAAGATATTTAAATTTTACTCATGATATCAATAATTGTTAAGTGAATTTTTTAATAAATATTTTCAATTACAATTACTAAAAATAACAGCAGTGTACTAACTTAGCACAACATTATATATTCAATCCTATGCACAAATTCACATATCAGACATGAATTTAAATAGTTTTGTCCACTAATGCTGAAATCCAAAAATGAAAAAAGTAATTGTGTTGCATGCTATTAAAGGCTAGAATACAGGATGAAACTCAATTTCATTATTCAAATTTTTCATTTGCTTACAAAAACATTACAATTTTGTGTTTAACTAAAATCTGCACATGGCTTACTTAGAAAGTAGCCATGTGCTTTAAATGACAGCTAGAACTCTTATTTTAATCTTGTTTTTAATTTTTTAAAAAAAAGAGCTTGTTGAAGTATACTTTATGAATATGTAATTATAATTATATTTGTCAGTGTGTTTACTTACCTTGATCAGGAAAATTTTTAAATTCTAAAGAAATGCAGGTAAATTTTAAGTCTTAAAAGAAAAGAAAAACATATCAAATATCAGAAAAAAACCCATTTATTTTACTCTTATGCAATGAATTCATTTTACTCACGTCATCTCTCCGTATTGATTTTTACCCTCTAAAATTTAAGTTTCACCTGATCATTTTTTAATTAGTTGTTATGAGGTAAGGAAACTTCAGTAATAACTTCGATTTTCTTTGTATTTATAATTTTTAAGGCATGCAAGATGGCATTTTTTAACAGCATGATTTTAATTGTATTTTTTGGTTTATTCATATGTTGCATGCATTTTTTTATTGAATTCTTTATATCTTGACTTATTATTTTGTGCATGGATCTCTTGTTTAGTATGTGCGCAAATGCTGGCTTGAACTATTTTGATTATGTCTTGAATGTTTAAATTTTTGTTTTTATATACTATTATATATTTCACCTTTAGGTTGCATTGATATGGTTGGCTTTGACTTGTTAGCTGTTCATAAATTTTCGGCATCTGACTATATTGTTTGGTATATTTTATTTTTTATTTACTATGCAATTTTATTATTTTATTTTTTAAAATTTTAAATCACTTTAAAAAGAAATGCTGGCTTTTGCTTAAAAAAAGTATTTTTGTTTTATCAGATGCTTTTCTGTAGGCCTTCATTTTAAGTGTTTGAAAGATAAGCATAACACATGTTTAAAATAATTGGAATGTGTAGATTATAAATAATTTGCTTAATTCATGTCTTTTTCATTGTAAATGCAATTTTTATTACACTTTTCTTCAAAATGTGTATTTTGTTTAGTTGAAAATCTTTTTATTTAAGTTTACTATGTACAGTTTTAATTAAAAAAAATTTTCAAAACTATAAATTATAGTTTTTTAATTTTTTATTAAATTAAAGTTTTTTAATTTTTCCAAAACTAAGAAATAATATTAATCTGTACTGTAAAATTAAGCACATTAATAAATAACAGTCTTTGTTTTAGCTAAAAATATTTTAATCTTTATTGTTTTCTCCACTATGTGCATATTTTTTTGTAAAAATAAAACCTTACTCTATTATTATTTATGAATAGTCCATTTTTTTGTTTCTATTTTTGTTTTCTACTTGTGTAATGTTTTCTCCTAATTACAAGACAGATTTTTTAAGGGTTTCTTTTTGTAGTTATTTGAATTAAATAGATACTCAAAATAGAACTCAAATGTATAAATATGTGTATTTTCATGATATGAAATGTATTATTACCATTTAACCATTACCATAGTTAAAGTTAGCATTTATGAGCAGCCTGCATCAAAAATTATGCCATGGAAATTCATTAAAATCAAGTAATGGTTTTATTACATTGTGAGAATTTTATTGCTTAAGATTTATCTTCTATTTGTATTTTATTTAAGGCATTATAAAAAAAAGAAAAACAGTTTATAAAATATTATTAAAAAAAATAAAATAAGACCTATTTCTTTAAAAAATACTTAAGAAAAAATGTATAAAAATATTTTCTATTAAAGTATGAGACTCCATTTGTTAAATTAAGTGGCTTATTTATTAAAAAATATTACTATACATTTTTTAATGCTTATTCGATCATATATAAAATTATATGTAAAACTCTAATTGATTTTGAATCACTATTAGGCATTTTGAGACACCTGAACTTATGTTTTTAATAGTATGCTTTGAACTTCATTTAACTTTAACTTTAATTCGTATAATGTTGAATTTCTAGGACAATTTAGCTCCTACTGTCCAAGATGAAAATGTAATCATAATTTGGAGCTTAGTACCAGGAGCTGCAGCTCAACGAGATGGTCGACTCTTGCCTGGAGACAGGCTCCTATCAGTAAACAACATAAATTTCCGACATACCAATGTTGATATGGCTACTCAAGTATTAAAACACCTACCTAAAGGGATTGTACGCTTAGGAATTGCTAAGCCTACCACTTTATCCAAAAGTGTTCCTTGTAAGGTTTGTATTTTATTTGTGATTTTAAAAAAAAATTTTTTTTTGTCTAATATTTTAGTATTTTATGACTTTTTTTATGCATTTGGAGTTATTTTAAGAATATATATATATATATGTTCTTGACTGTTTTATGGTATAATTTTGTATTTTATTTACACTTTTATTGAAGGTATCTTAAAAAAAGAAAATACTTAATTGGGTATCTTATCCATTAAATTGTGCTGACGATTAATAAATTTTTTGAAAATTTCGTTTAATTTTTTAATTAATTCTTAATGTTTTGACCAGGAAATACTACATTTTGGAAAAGGGGGTTAAAATGTTATTTTGAATGCATAAATTTTATTTTATATTAACATGACAGAATAATATTAAGTATGACATTTTAAGAGTGTAAGCCTCAAAATCTTATAGCCAGCTTTTACTGTACTAAATTCTTTTTACTTTTTGTAATAAATTAATTACTGAGCAATCTTAAAGTGAAATTTATTCTTCACTCATTTAAAAAGTTAATTTTTTATTTTCAATTACTTGGACTTATTCCTTAAATATACTAATTATTAGTGCAAACGATATTTTAAGTTACAAAATCTGGCTGAAGGATGGATTTTCTCTGATTAAACTTACCTTTTTTATGAATTCTGACTCAAAATATGGAGGCTAAATGCAGTCTGAAAAATATGGTTAAAATAGTATGTTAAGAAAGACGATCGAAAGTTTGGGCCCGTTAATATTTATTTAATTTTTTTTTTGGTATAACACCACTTTAAAGAAGTCTTATTTCTAAATTTTTATTTCTCAATAATTATTCGACTTATTCTGTTCAAATTATGGATTTTGTCATTTGAAATTACTTAGATTAAATTGTTATACATTTTTTATACTTAACAATCAAAAATTTTTTCCATTAATAAATCAAACAATATGAAATAACCCTTTGTATATGATTACCTTGATGATTCCATAAAAAGAAGTATTCTAATTAGCTATAATTTTCAGTTTATTGTTAATTAAAAGCAATTTGCAATAAATACATAATTTAATTGTATAAAATGAATATTCATTTTGTCAATAAATGTTTTGAGGCATATTTAATGAATACTAGATTTTCAATAAAAATTTCTTCACTATTTATTATTAATTGTTATGTACAAAATATGGGACAATTCATCTTCTTACAGATATCTTTTAAAGAACCAATTGAAACCAAACGTGAATATCTACCAAATGGATCTTCTCTGCGAGTTTTTGTAAGTGAAAAACACTCGCCTTTTTGTTTTAAACCCTTTTTTTATGCATCCCAGTTTAGTTATATTAATTTGTAGCATAATAATATACATTACTTTTGTTAGCTTTTTATAGCAAATCTTCAGTTTTGAGTAATAAATCTTTGCTAGTATCAAACCCTCGTTTTTTTAAAATCCTATTAAATTTTTTGATTTTCTGCATTACGAGGCAATACTTTTTGTCAGCTTTAAACAGCAGGATGTTTAAAACTTCAGTTTTCTGAATGGTAAACGTATTATAAGCTTATTTTTATTTATTTTTTTAAGAAAGATGTATAGATATTTTTTAACCCATCATTTAACTGTATGCTTTAGTTGAGTTTCAGTGTCTTGTATTTAGTTGCATCTGTCTATTAATCTAGATTTGTTATTCCTCATTCAATTTATTTATATTCATTAATTTGTTTATTTGGATTTTTATGTTTTTGTACTACAGTAAGTATGTATGTATGATGTATGTAAGTATGATGTATGTAAGTATGATTTTTATGTTTTTGTACTACAGTTTTGTACTACATTTCAGCCTGGGAATTTTTTTAAAAAAACTTTATTTATCGAGTTATTTTAAAGAACATCTATTATAGTTATTTTTTTGTATTTTGCCTTTAATATTTTTCTATAAGTAGTAAGTTCGATAAATCTTTTAGTTTTTTTATAAAAGGTATTTATTATAGTGATATATTTTCTAGTAGCAATATCTTTACTAAAAAAACGTTAAACTTGTTTGCTTTACTAATTTTTGGTGTTAAAACAAATGTTTTTCTTCAAATTATTAAAACAGTTACTCTTTTAGTAAGAATCAAGAAATAAAAATAAAATTTTCCATCTCTTTCTCTTCTAAATTTTTATTTTGCAATTTAAATTTTTTTTGTTTGCTTTTAATAGTTTTTATGGGCAATTATAGCCTAAAAGATAATAAGCATCGGTACGCTTAATGATCACAAAAGCTTCAACGCACTTGAAAAAATCGGAGTATTCCAGATAATAGAGCTTTCTCTGTATTTTGCATTTTTTATTATGGTGTTGAATTTCAGTTGTTTTCACTAATTTTTATGTTCCATAGGAGTACAATGGTGTTTGTCATACTTATGAGGAGCCTTTAACTTCGTATGGAACACGGTCTCAAACTCCTTCCTCTTTATTCTCCTTTGGAAATGATTCTCGTTGCTCAACTCCTTTTAGCAGTCCTGGATTGTCATCATCTGGAAAACTTTGGGCTTTTGATGTGCCTATCTTGCCAGCTGCCCTTGAAAGAATTGTAAAAATTAAAAAAGGAAATAATAAACTTGGTAATTTTCTTACATTTTTAATACAGAAGTGTGAAATAGCATTTTCAGATGTCGTAACAATATAAAATGTTTGCTTTGCCATTAAAAAAATCAGCTGAGAGAAAAGAATTTAACTACAAAACTTTATTAATTACTACTGAGAATTTAAAAATATTATTCTTTAATATACCTCTTATAAGAATAGTAAAGATTAAAAAATAAATACTGTATGTATCGTTGTATAAGTAAGCTCTTCAAGATTTAAGATTTTGCGCAAACAATTGGGATTACTTATACACCGGTAATAAAGTTGGACATTTGTCGATCACAACATACCGAATCATTATAGATATGAATAATTTGATTTGCCTCTTTCAAAAACTATTTTTAATATGTTATATGCAGTTAATTTTGCATTATTCTTTCATAAATTTATTTTTACACATATGTTTTATTTTATTTTTTTTTTTTTTTTTTTTTTTAGAAATGGTATTTTAAATTTTGTTCAGAAAAAAAATTAAGGAAAGTTATGCTAATTTATTCAAGAGTAGAAACAGTACTTTGAATTTTGTTCAGAAAAAAAAATAGGAATAGGAAAAGTTACGATAATTTATTCAAAAGTATTTTAAAAATATAACAAAATTAAAAATATTAAAACTTACCATACAATTACAAATTTCAAGATTCAATGACGTTAGCAGTGTTATCATCCTGATCCCGTCGTACGGATTCTACATCTTCCTCATCTGCAGTGTCCCACAAAAATAAATTTTCACCCCCATCCAAAGAATTCAAAATTCCACATTTTGTAAAGATCTTAAGATAACATTTGAATTTGTATAATTTATCACATGACATTTATAAATTTTCTTTTTTTGTAAGTATTTTTGATGTGAGATATTTTTAACTTGAGATAATTTTTGTAGACTTCATAATTTTTTTTCTGTTTTTTTAAATTTTAGAAATTTTTATATTGTATATATTTTTTTCAGCTGTTGACTTATACACCAGATGTACCAAATATTTGTTATATCATAATAAAAAAATAGGGGGTTGACCAATGTTTACTGAAATATTTGATTAAAATAAAAACTTGATTAAATATAAAATTAGTTAACTGAAATAAAAATGCAGATTTCAACACTTTATATCATTCTTTTCTATTTAATTCTTCATTTTCTTCTTTTGCTCATGAAGGAGTTGTAAAGATTAAAAAAGGAAATAATGAATTTGGCAATTTCTATTTATTTTTGACAACTGTGGGAGTGCTATAGAATGTTTGCTGTGATGTTAGAAAAATTAGTTGAGGACAAAAAATACAGCAACAGTAACTATGATTTAAATTTTGAATTATTTTGTTTTGTAGGTCTTATTCTTGATATAGCTGATAGAGGGCAAAATGGCATGATTGTAAAATCTATCCGTCCTGCAAGTGCTGTTGACAAAGATGGAAGTATTCAGATAGGTGATTACATTTTAGGTGTAAACTCCGAAAATATGCGAAATATAACTAGATCGCAAGCAAGAGCTATAATAAGGCGAGCAGAATTAACCAGTTCTGATATTGTGTAAGTTTGCTTCATACATACGTATTGAATTTATTATCGTTTTATTATTTAGTGTGAGCTTTCTCATACAAAATTTAATTTATGCAGTTTGAAGCATCAAATGTATTTTTTTTCTCTTAGGGTCAAATACATACCAGCTGGTGATGCTGCTGTACATCAACAGTCTGCAGTTTTAGCAAAAATCCATGAAGGTTCTGTTTCCCCTACACCTTCAATTATATCACGTCAACCATCACCAAGGTACCTTTTATTTGTTTTTATATATCTACTCATTTTACAGAAGGAAGCGTATTTTTTGTTGATGCTTATCAATCTTTTTATAATTTATTAAATTTATTTTTAATATTGTTCACACTTTAAATTTTTTTTTGAATGGTATTTAAATATTTTTAATTTATTCTTAGTTTGGAAATTATAAAAGAACATTTAGAATTTCCTTTGGGTCTTAAGCATTAAAAGACACAAAAATGTATATTAGGAATATTCTTGTATGGTTTAACAAACCTCTCTATGTTGAAAGTAAAACTTGATTTTTAAGAATATTAATCTTCAAGTAATTTTTGAATCTGTAATAGAGTATAATGGAACATTGGCATCATACCAAAACCACAAATTTTCTCCCTTGGCCATTGGAAAATTAGGCATACCATCCAATCATGGTCAAGCACCTAGCGCTATTTTTAGGGCTCCATCTTTTAACGACCATTGAGGAAATGGACATATTTTTTACCCTGATCAGATGATCCACAAACATACATGCTGATTGTTTTGTCGGATGCCAGGATTGAACTCACAACCCCCAGCTCTCCAGCCAGCGAGGACTGGAGATAGTCTCGTGCTTTAGGAATAGCGCCAATGATATATATGTATCATTAAAATTGTTTGTTACTATATAATGTTATCTTCTTAATGTAAGTTGTGACATTCTGTCAATAATTATTTACATTTTAATGCTCTGTTATTTTTAAAATTTGAATGTTTTTTTTCTTGGAATAACTTAAATTTTTGATAAAGCACTATAAATTTTCTAATTTCTTTCTTATTACCATGCCTTAAATTGGAATAAAATGCTCTTCTTTAAAAATATGATTTTCTTTTCATTTCTTTTTTAAGTTTTCAATTTAAATTATGTACTTTTAAGTTTTAAAAATTGACACGACACATATTTAGCTAAAAAAAAAAAGCTGTTTTCAGCCTCAATTATTTGCATAAAAAATATAAAAATTGTCATTTCTTTATGCTTTAGAAAATTTTAATCTCTTTTTATTAACAAATTATTATTCACAGTTACCTTTTAAGTAGACTTCCAAAAATGTATCCTCTCACATAAATTGCTTTATTGTTAAAACAATTTCTGTGAGTAAAAATTTTATAGATTGAATTTCTTTAAATTAATAAAATTACAAAGTTACACTTTCTTTAAAATTTTATCTATGTCGTGGCATATCAGAGGTTCAGGGGAAAATGCAGTTTTTTTTATTTTCATGTCCAACATAAAAATATTCTTCCAAATATTTTAAAAGAAATGTGCTAAGTGTTTTTATTTATAGATTTATTTTCAACAAATGTCTTAATAAATTCAGTGCTAAACTATTTTCCTTGAGATATCAAACTTTATTTTAAATTTTGATAGTTTTGTGATATTCTATATTCCAAATAAGAATTTTACAAATTTTTCCACATTTTTATATAAAGCAAAAATTTTATAGGTTGAATTTCTTTAAATTAATAATAATATACAGGGTATTATTTAAAAATTGCTATACATACATCAGTAGGTTGATTAGATTTGATTAGATTTGATTTTCTTAGATTTGATTTTCAACATTCATTTAATAATTGAAATTTGAAGACTTTCAATAAATTATAATGAAGTGTAAAATGTTTAAAAATATTTATTAAACAAAAAAAAAAAAAAAAGATTTCTAACCAAATGAAATAAGAAATTCCAATTCAAACAAGCTTTATTACTAATGCATTAAAACACTTACTGTGGGAAAATAGTGAATAAAAAAGTTCAAATGTGTAGTGAAACTTAGATGAATTTAGTGAAATACCTTGTTTAGTTCATATTACATTTTCGAACCTAATAAATTCTTAAGCTGTTTCATTTTCTGAAGTTCATATAAGATTAAATACTTAAAATTTGATAAAATATTAGCCTTACATTTTCTAAAGTTATTCCTCAGTTTTAATTGTAAAAATTAAATAAAAATTAATTTAAAAAAAAAAACTTATATTGATTTTTAAAATATTTTATGTTAAAATAATTTTCAAGTTTAGAATATTGTTAGCCTATTAAATTTTTCAACTTTTGTAATGTTTAAAAAAGTTTAAATCAACCTTTGAATTCTTTCAAAGAATATCAAATAATTTATAATAAAGTCAAATAATAAAGATTTTTTTATCCCTTTAGCATTTCCATTCTTTTTTGTGGAATTTATATATGTTCTTTAACTGTAATATTTGAATTTATTTTTCATTTTCTAATTTTAAAATTCATAGCTTAATTCATTAATTTATTTCGTGGTCAACTCTCTAATTATTTGTGGCACTAATTCAAAATTTCAAATATTTTATGCAAGTAGTAAGTTTTATTTTGTTTATAGCAAAAAGCTGATTTCTTTAATACAGCATATTCTTAAAACTTGACATTTTTGAGCATAAAAGTTATTATTTTTAATTTTTTAATTAAATTTTTCAAAAAAAAAAAATAAATTTTAAAAAAAATCTATATTTTTTTTTAATTGATTTTTCATAAAAGGAATCTTATTTGAGACAAAAAGTACTGTAAGAAGCCTTATAAGTGCTTTGTCTTTTTCACTTTTCCTTACCCTCTTCTATCACTAATGGGATTAAGTTATTGGATTGTCTGCCTTTGCACTTCTGTGTGTCTCTTTAAAGTGATAATGTTTATGATCTTTTCCTTGTCTTCCTAAATTTTCATTTTTTTATAATATTAATTACCTAGTTTTAATTAACAATTTTCTTTTTGCAGAGTGTTCCCAGCATATTACAGGTAAGCATTTATGTATATTTTTTACATTGCTGTCCCTGCAAAAATATTATTTAAAAAAATTTAATAAATAAACTTTTTTTTTAATTTGCTAAGTTTCTCCTTTTTTTTTTTAATTGAGGCTAATTTCCCAAATATTTTCCCAAAAGAAATTTTTCATTGCTCTGTAGATTTTCTTTTCTTAGTTTTTCTGTGAAAGTCCTATTAGAAATGTGGAAAACAAAATACTTGAAATCTATCTTATTTCAATGTGATACAAACTTTAATGATTCTTTAGGTCTCCATATTTTCCTCACAAGAGTTCAAAAAGCACACCTGACCGTGATGATGCTGATGGCCAAATTTCTCCCTTCAGCTTCCTGAGTGAAGATGATGTTTTAGCCACTCCTTCATCTTTATACACTGACAATTTTGATTCTTCTTCGGATGATCTCTTGCTAGATCAATCTTCTGATGGTGGGATGAAGGAAAACGAGCAGAGTGAAGCATTTCCTGGAGTTGAAGATAGGATACTACTCTTTCAGGGAAGTAAACATCAAGTGCCTTCAAAATTCAGCAGAATGTCAACTTCACCCACAGTGTCTCCAGTACAAGGTTAGGAAATTATTAAATGCTGGTTAATAAATTTGCCAAACACAAAATTAGCCATCCTTAGAGAAGTCACGATAAACTTCTTTGAAACGAAAATGTGCCTGTGATTTGAATAGTTTTGGGGTGTCCTTCTTATTTTGGATTGAGCCTACTCACTTCTTATTTTGGATTGAGCCTCACTACTTGAGCGCACTACTTGGGGACTACTAACATGAACTAGTATGTTTATTTTAATACTCTGGGTGATCAGGTGTTTTACTAGAGCAATGGTTCCCAAATGGTGTTCTATGGAACCCTAGGGTTCCGTGGAAGGGTCACAGGGTGCATAGAGTTTCGGCTCTCGTTTTAACCAGTTATGATTTTTGAAATGAATAATTTACATCTAATTAATAATGCATTACTTATTTAATATTTATGCTATTTTATGAATTTATTTAAGTAAGATGCTTTCATAGAAAGAAATTCAAAACAGATTTTCTATTAACATAATAACCAATGAATTATGAATGGATATGCATTTATGAAAAACTGCATTAGTATTTCGTATCAAATAAAAATAAGACTTACTTTTTAATTAGTTATGATTTTTAAAACCTGGAATATAATTCCTATCAATAACGCATTACTTATTTAATATTTCTGCTATTTCTATGAAATTATTTAATTAAGATGCTTGTATGGAAAGAAATTCAAACTAAAGTTTTTTTTTAATAGCAATATAATGAATGAATTATGAATGAATATGCATTTATGAAAAACAATATTAGTATTTCACATCGAATAAAAATAAGCAAATTCAGCAAAGGAGAAGTATGTCTCTCTGATAGTCACTTTCTACGTTTATATCCGCCTTCTTTTGTTTTTATTTAAACAGAAATCATATTTCAGCTCAATCATTTTTCAGTTTATGCATGCACTAAAATCAACTTAAGAACTAATATAGATACCACCTTAGACCAGTTAATTCAACTGTATAACATGAAACCTAATTTTTAAGACTATTTTAAAAAAAAGAAAAAAAAATATTTTGAACGAATTTCATTCTTCACTTTCTTTGGATTACAAAATGAGCTCAACTTCTACAGCAGGGGTTTCCAACTTACATGAGGCCGGGGGCCACAATTAAAAACACAAACCATATGGCGGGTCGCAACTTTATCAAAATTTTATGTAGGACTATTTTATGTTTGAAGGAACATTAAATATTACTGTCAGATTTTTATCAAGTTGTACTAAAATATTGAATTACAAATTAAAATAAGAAGCAGATTTTTAAAAATATTTAATTGCATATTAAAAAATTCGGGTTACAATAACTTTAATGTGCACCCATGTATTAAATAATTAATGTGCAACAGATATCTAATTGTGAAGATATAAAACTTTAAAAAGGTTGGCATTAAAACTTACATAGTAGCACACAAAATGTTCAATGACAAAATTGAGGTTTGTCTGCTGCCACCACCAGAGAATAGATATTTACATTTTAAATTTAAAATTTACAAATGTGTGTGTAAATATTTTCGTCCAAAACGTGTGGTTTCAAAAAGTTAAATCGGAAAATTTCTGATACATACATGCTAAATTATATTCACAAAATACAAAAAAAAAAATAAGCAACATACACAATTAATTTTGTATTTGAATAAATATTTTCTTGGATGCAAAACCTGAGAAAATTTTTTTTTGCACCGTTGGTATGATAAATTTCACAGAAACGAAGAAATTAGGTTTTTATTAACGAGAAAAGTATTTTAAACCCATATAGGTTTTCTACGAAAATTGTCCGCAAAAAAATGACAACTAATATACTTTAACTCACGGGCCACGATAAAAGGCTTCATGGACCGAATGCGGCCCCCAGGCCGCCAGTTGGAAACACTGTACTGCAGTATGAGCAGTATATTAGCTTATTCATGTTTTTTTTTGTCATGAGTAAGATTTAAAGTTTTATTGAAAATAAGTCTGCAATTAAATAACCTTTCAATTAAAAGTTTTCCTATTGATTGTTGCATTAAATGTTGGTATTAAATTTTATATCTAATTGTATCTTAAAGAGGAAATAACGTGAGAAAATGAGCTAAAAGTTAAGTAAAAAATCATTTAGATCTGATTATAAATTGAACTAATTTTAAAATTTAACTAATTATAAATTCAACTTTTTTTAAAAAGTTTTCAAATTTTATTTTAAAAACTTGTGGCATTTTAAATAAAATTAAGGTTAACTAAATAAATTAATTATATTTTTCAATATTCATATTTTTTATTGTTGCCCTGCCAGTATAGTATATATGATTTAAAAATTTTTATAATTTAAGTTATCTGTTTATTCAGTTTAAATTTTTTAATTTAGGATGAGATAATTTTCACAATTCTCCTTTTTTATTCTTATTTTATGAAAAATTATACCATTATCTTCCACCTGAGAGAAATGAAGTGAAATAATATTTGTATTAAAAATGATAACTATAATTGATTTTAGATAAACATCTACATTTCTTAACTTTAAATTTTAAGAGTGATTTGCAAGAAGTGTCTTGTTGAAATCATTTTCAATATTATTGTCATTGGTTTAATTTTTTCCCCATGATATGAAACATGAATTTAAGATGTTTTTAAATGATTGGGGAAGTTGTTCTTTGGGTAAGATTTTGAAATTAATAATGCAGCAAGCTGCAGAATGCTATAAAAATTTTTTTTTTTTTTTTTTTAGATGAATCACCTCAACAACAAATAAGTCCTGAACTACTAAGTCCTGACTCAATTCCAGAGCATCCATTACCTGAATCATCATCTATGATTGTAAACTCTGAAGTAACAAGTCCAGTAGTTACTTCTGTTGGATGCAGTTGGGGAGTGAATAAAACAGTTGAGCTTGAGCGTGAGCCTGGTCAAGAAATTGGAATTGGTGTTGTCATGGGATGTATTGATGTACAAGAAGAAGATCAACCTGGAATTCCCTTGTCTGGAATATTTATCAAGCATATTGTTCCAGACAGTATTGCTGGAAGGCTTGGAACCATTAATCGAGGAGATCGTATTGTTGCAGTTAGTTGATAGCTTGATTATCTTTATTTTGATTATCATCCTACATTGTCTTATATATTTTTTTTATTTATTTATATGCACTTTTGTAATTTGGCATTTATCAGTTTATTTAGATTTTCATCATAGAAAAATCAAATACTCTGATTAATATATATTTAATTTAATATTTTAATCATAAACAATTTACTATTATTAACAATATAGGGAAGTAACAGTAAACAAAACAATCATAATGAAATAATCTTTGAATTAGATTATGCAGTGTATGGCATTTTTGGTTTATTTAAATTTTCTTCTTAGAAAAATCAAATAATATAATTAATATGTATTTAATTTAATATTTTAGTCACAACCAATTTACTATTAACAGTTACAATTTATTAATTATGTCGTAAGCAATCATAATGAAATAATTCGTAAATTAGCTTATGTTGTCTTTACAAATTTCAATATTGTAAATATCATGATTCAAATATTTTAAAATTACATAAAAGAGGAACAACCGTTAAATTATTATGTATTTTAGGTAATCTATGTATAAAAAGGTTGTTCTTTACAAAAAATTATTACTAAATACTTATAGTATGATTATAATGTAATATTTTTGTTTTACGGGAAATAAAATATAATCTGGACTTTGTTAAAAGTAGATAAAAAATATTATGTGCTTTTAAAAAATTAATGAAGGCCACTAATTTTATGTGCTAATAATAAAGGATATGTGTAACCAATGCCTTGACCCATAATTAACTTTTGAACCTTTCTAGTTCACCTTTTTTATTGAGTTAAATTGTCTTATTCAAAATTGTCTAGTTGTTCTATGTTTCTTTTATAATTTTCCTTGCAGAATAAAAATTTTTTTGTTTAATACTATAATTTATGAAAGAAATTTTAAATACATAACATTTTTTCTAAGATCTTTTTTTTAAAACAATTATTGTTAATATATTTAAGGGAACTATATAAAATATTGAATATTATTTTTAATTTAATTTTGAAATCCTAGGTCAATGGAATTGACTTACAGAATGCCTCTTATAATGAAGCTATTGATATTATTCAAAATTCCGAAAATCCTATTCGTCTTACTGTGCAGAGTTTAGTGCCTTGGGTATGTAACAACATTTTTCTTTCTTTTTAACTAATTGCAAGTTATAATTATAGTAATTGTATTAAATAAATAATCCTGAGAAATTGAATCAGTGAGAAATTACTTAATTAAAAACTTCATCCCCTTCAAAAATATATAAATTGAAAATAACGAATTTCGAACCATTGAAACATATTGACTATTATTTCCAATTTGTATATTTTTGAAGTGAATGAAGTTTTTAATTAAGTGATATAGTTACTTGTATTATTAAACTAATTTCAGATTAGACGTTTATAACCATCTGAAATTGAAGTTAGAATTCAATTATCCAAAAATTGAGATCTTGGCCAAATAATTTGGAAAAGTACTTTTTCTTAGCGATATATGAAATTAAGTTATTACCTATTAATTAATGATTTGAAATTCAGTGTTATTTTATTTGGAGTTTTTGTTTACTCCTTACCACTTAAATTTAACAGAAATTCTATCTACCATGAATGCAGTTTTTACTTAAAATTATATCCACTACTGAATAACGGAAATCTTACTCTATTTATTTTCGGCATTATAAATTATGAAAAAAGGTCAATGATTGACGTTTACATTTAAAAACTATTTATGTTTTTCACTTTTATTTATGTTTTGACATAGTTAAAATGTTCTATTTTTAGATTTTTTTCTATAATTGAAACTTTGATTTTTATTTAAATTATTTTTTCATTTAATGGACTGTTTGAATCTTTATTAAGTTACCTTTTTATTTGTAAAAACTTAAAATATATCTAAACTTTTATATTAGTATTTATCATTATTTCTCACTATAGCTTCCATCTAGCAATGAAAATATAGCACAAAATCCATCCCCCGAGCCAATATCTAGCCCACTTCCAAGCCCTCGAGCATCTTTCCATGCTGAGAAGTTAAAACAACGTTCAATGTCTGAAGATGAAGATCAAATACTTGATACTGATTTTCAAGGAAAAGTATACACTTCTAAAGGAGTTGAGGTATGTATATTTTTTTCAATGGTTTATGTTTGTGATAGTGTAATTGAAATTATATTTTAATGACATAAATGTTTTGTTTATTAATGTACTTTAAAATTTTCTTGTAATTTATATTGTTGAATATTGGTGGTAAGGGGATGCTATGCAATTTCCTTATGATGTGCCCTATCTCTTTTCAAAATTTGCACATCAAGTTCAGAAGCAGCCAATATAAAATTTTTTCATTTAATTGTCATTTGATATTTTTTAAATTCTGAGAGAAAAGTATTTATTAAAATGTATAATTTCATAAAATCAAATCATTTTTTTCCAATATTACTGCTTGATACACTATAGTGTTATCATTATTTTTTCAAATCAGTAATATTATGATGTCAGGGGCGGATTAAGCGTACACGGGGCCCTGGGCCATTCAAATTTTTGGGGCCCTTAGATTAAATTTTTTTCTCATATATTTTTTCTTTATTCAAATATAAAAGTATTTATATATCTCTTCATTTAAGAAAGCATATTTAAAATTAAAATAAATAATATCCTGGACCTCTTAAACGGTGACAATTTCAATATATAAAATTTTATTGACCAGTTGAATGAGTTTTTTTAGAGTATATAAAACAATAAACAAACACTTACCTTTTAGTAAAATATTTTGTAATTATTTATTGATCAAATAGAATTACGGACACTAAATAATTATAAAACACTAAAAAAATTATGAGACACTTCAGCTGAGGTACTTAAATAACTTCTTTTTAATTTAAAACGTCTCAATAATGTCAACAACATTTAATTCTTTGCTTTTTGTTTAAACAAGTCTCAGCTCGCTATAGTACTGCTTTAAATTTTTTTGTGGGCAAATCAAAAGAACAAATTTGAACTTTCAAAAACATTGATAAATATTATAATACATAAACTATATTAATATTTATAAATAATAACTAAAATAAGTAATAAATAAATATGTAAAAAATTATGTAATAATTATCTGAAAAATTTTTCGTATTTTATTAATATATATTTGAAATTGATTTTTTTTTAAAGCATTGTTTTTCTTAATTTTTTAAAATTTATTTTAAAATTTTTTTTAAGGGGGCCCCTAATCATTGGGGGCCCTAGGCCATGGCCCAGTCTGGCCCAATGGGTAATCCGGCACTGTATGATGTTTCAAACTCAATTTATTTTAAAGAAATCCTGCACCTTACTAACTCTAATTGACTTGTTAAATTATAAATTCATTGTTCCACATAAAGTTCAAATAGCAATTGTTTATATAATAGAACAAAAAAACATGTATTCTTCTGTAAAATATTATTTTTATATATAATTTTTTATTCTCTGAATATGATATAATTTCATTATTTCCCGTTAGCATTTTAATATTTTTACAAAATCTTTTTTAAATTATACAAGATACAGTACTTTATAGTGTTGTAATATTGCTTGATAAAGCCCGCATTTTCTGGAAGAGAATTAGCTGTGTTGCTGTTTATTCGTGAGTTGTTCCACTAAGAGATTGAAAGTTATATGGCACCCGATCAGTTCTGAACTTTTCATTCTGAATATATGAACTTTTATTTCTCAACACTTTTATGAAATATGTATGCGCTATTTTTTTCTTAACCATTCATTGTTTACTTGATTTATATGTAGAACAAAGATTTTTGTTGTTTGAATAAAATGTATACACATATATGAATGCATTTGAAAATTATTTGTGTTTGAACCTTATTTTATGAGTTTTTTTTTACTATCTGGGTTTCTTTTTTACCCGAGCTCTTTCCTCCCAACTCTGCGAATTATCTGTGCTCTGTGATTTTTTTACAATAGTTTTGTAAAACTTTTTATCAATTGTAATTGCTCTAAATGTTTTAGATTGATCGTAATAGTGCTGGATATCTTAAAATATCTGATGATGATGAAGAAGAGGATGAATTTGGCTATACTAACAGTATGAAGAATTTTTTATACATGTTTTTACTTCATTATCAAACTGTTTAATAATTTTTAAAGAAAGATTTTTTGACCAAACTGTTGCATTTGATTTTGATAGATATTTATACCTGACTATTAGATGACATTGTATTTATTGAATTATTTTTTTTAATTTTTTTTTTTTTTTAATTTTAATCAAATTTTTGAAATTTATATTCCGTTTTATTAGAATCATTCTTAAACTAACAAAATTCTAAATACTTTTTTTCATCTTTTACAAATTTCAAACTTGTGTGAATATTTTTTTTCTTATACACTATTTCAGAAAATTGGAGAAACTGGTCTGCTGTGCACAAAAGCATGCAGATTAAAATATAATTTTCTATGTAGTATAATGAGAATTTTTTTTTTTTATCAAATTATATTCGACCCTCGAGTAGTCAGCAACAAAATGGAGTTCCTTATTAGTAACTGTTCCTTTAGTATTAAATGCGTGTAACTAAAATAAAAATATGATACAATTTATTATTTTTATTGTATGCCTTTACGTTTCTTAAATATTTCTTTTAAATTTTTAATTTAATTTCTTTTTTCTAGGAAAAGTTCAAAGAAAGTATGGTGATTTTAAAGGTAGTGTGATGTTAGTTGAAATTGAAAAGGGTGCTAATGGATTAGGTGTTAGTTTAGCAGGTAATAAAAATCGCTCTAAGATGAGTACTTTTGTTTGTGGACTGTTTCCAAATGGGAATGCTGCAAGAACAGGTACAATTTTAGTTGGCGATGAATTGTTAGAGGTAAGATAAATTCAATTGAAATAATTAATAGGATTAATTTTATCTGAAACATAATTATACCCTTTGAAATACAAAAATTAAAGAATGTTATTTTTAGTTTTAATTTCTTTCTATTTTAAGTAATGTTTTAAACCATATTCTTTAAATGTTTTAATCTAAGTGTCATACATTTATGCCTTTTAAATATTTTGACCCAAAAATTTCGTAAAAATTAGTACAATATTCTATAATTTTAAAAATTTATATCTTTTTAATTTTATAACCCATTACAGTGTAGAGAAAATGTAATTTCATTGATTGGTTATGTTAAATCATAATGTAGATTGTCAAAAAATGACCAATGACAGATAACTTTTAAAAATTTTCATTTCAATACATTTTTTGAAAACATTACCCATTTTTTTTTCTTTGTGATTGGGGTTTTTGGTAGTAATGTCTTATTATTTCTATAAAACTTATATTTTTCCCTTCTTTGTAAATCATTTAATTTTTAGTATTCTTGACAGAATTTATATTCATTAAGATATATATTTATGTTACAGTTTATGTATTGTTTTATTAATAATCATTATGTTTTTTAAGTAATTATTTAAAAATTCTCATATTTCTTTATTTTGAAACTGAAAAACATATATTTTAAATGAGAAGGGAAAATATAATTCACAACTTAATGAAGTTGGTCACAGCTTCTTCTATATAATTGAAAATTATTTTAGATAACTTTTTGTAAATACAATAGATAATTAAAAAAAAATTGTATAACTTTGTAAATTAATTAAAATAATTTTATGCCTAAAACTAACAGGTGTTTAAATGAGAAAGAAATATTTAGGTCATAGCTAAATGTACCACTGTTTTCTATACATTAATTAGAAATGTCTTAGAATAATTTCACATAAATAATTCTTATATGTGTAATTGTTTTGAGATATTTAACAGTCGAAAAATAAATATTACCAGGTTTGATAAAATACTAGATACTTTGCAATTTTCAAAGTTATATATCCAATATCTTCCTCTGCAGTTTTCAATTTCTTATTTATTAATTTTGCAATTTCAGTCATCTTAAATTTGACTCAAATTCTGCATTATAGGTGAATGGAATTGTGTTATACAATCGGTGTCATTTGAATGTTTCGGCTACAATTAGAGGGATAATGACAAAAACATGCAAGTTTGTTATTTTGAGGTAAGTGTATTCTACAACTTTATTTACTGTAATTCTTTTTTGTTTTATTTAGAACCTGCAAAAATGTTTACACCCTTTGATCTAACACATGAAGTAATTATTAGTGGCTGAAAAGTTTGTATTGTAACATTCATAATAAGTTTAATTCAAATTATTAAATAGACAGGTTAATGGGTACCAATAAGAGCCAGATAAAAGGAAATTAATAGGCAGATAAATCAAAATAATAGATAAATGGGTATCAACAGTTTTTTTATGATGTGTAAATATTTAGCTTTGAGACTCCTGATTTCTTGGACTTAATTATGAAATGAAGAGAAACTTATTGAAATGACGATAAGAAAATGAGACGCTAGTAATTTGGCACACATTCTTTTGATTGGTATACATCTTTATACTTGTACTCAAACTTAACTTGTACTCACAGTATATAGGTACTTAAATTTCTGCTTTATTTCATATATCTTGGAATTAAGTCAGAAAAAATGTGTATTTTAGCAAGAAGTCTTCATTCATGTTGCCTTTCAGCCATATTTTAAGTAAAATGTTGGATATTTTTAAGCATCTTGGAGAATTTAATGTGTTGTGTAATATTTTGACTTTTTCTATTTTCTAAAATTTTTATAAAAAAACGCCCTTTAAAATTTATATTCAATCTTGTTTTAAATTTAAGTTACTTAGTTATTATTTTTGATGTGCCACCATCTAGTTTGGCCATTAGCTTATAATTTCAGTATTTGTAATTGCAATGCTACTAAATGAAATTTATCAACATTTTATGAGTTTGAGTCCCCATGATGATATGATGAGCTAACTAAGGAATGGTTTTCTCCTGCTCATGGTTTTCATATTTTTTTTCCTTCATGTAATGTAAATGTGGATTAGTTCCACAAAAAATCCTTCATTAAGGCTAGTTTGTCCCAATGCTTAATCCAAGAGTTTCCTTGTTTTCTGAATTGGGTTCCAAATGGCTAGGCTATGGAGTTGAACATTGATTGTCATAAACTCAGAATTTGGTCGACTCTTTAACGCTAGTTTTAAAAATAAAATGAAGTGTAAACTATTGCAATAAAAAAAATTATTATTGATGTTCGCAAATGAAGGGCTTGAGGCAATATAACGATGAGCCATATTTTTAAATAGAGCAGGTAAGTATTTTTTTTTAAAAAGCCGTTTTGATAAGAAACATGATTTTCAAATAGGCAATAAGATGTTCATGTGTTTTATATTATTATTTTTTGGAAATTCTAGAAACTTAGTTTGATTTAGTAGTTAGCTTTATTCTTCAATTATACTTATTTGCTTTTGGTGCTAGCTTGGAATTAATCCTTTTTGATGGTCTAAAGATGTGCATGTGCTCCTTACCACACCACAACAGGATTTTCAAATAGTCAATAAGATGTTCCTGTGTTTTATATTATTATTTTGTGGAAATTCTAGAAACTAAGTTTGATTTAGTAGTTAGCTTTATTCTTCAGCTATACTTATTTGCTTTTGGTGCTAGCTTGGAATTCATCCTTTTGATGATGTGCACATGCTCCTTACGACACCAAAATTTAGACAGGTTGACAGGCGGTTTCAGAAAGGAGTAAAGTACCTATCTGAAAATAATACTAAAGAACAGTTTGTAAAAAAATGTCACATTCAAGAAAAGTGTGACTTATCACTTTGTTGCCCTTCAAATACATATGTATATTTTTGCAAACAATTTATGTTTTGAACTTTTTAGGAAAGAAAATAGTATTGAGGAAATGGCTGTCAAACCTCTTACACATTTCCCTATGGACTTAGAAAATGAGGTATGATTTTTCACTGAACTTATTGTTTTTAACTCTGCTTTTCTGATTAAGGTGAAAATTATAAACTAGAATAACCAAAAAGTAAAGAAAGTTTGTGTTTGATGCTGCATTACATACAGTCATTTCACAAAATTGATCACATAGTTGCCCTTGAGTAGTGCTCCTTGTCTTATAGTTTCAGTGCTGTGTGCTCATTTTTCAATTTAGAGACTATTTTTGAAATTGCAGGAGAAATCTCTTAATTCATTTGAAATATTTGTTTAATGAGTTTGTCTTCAAAATGTTTTGAAAAATTGAAGCTGTTGTTGGTTTCTTACTAAAAAAAGTAGAGATATTTGTTTAGTAAGTTTCTTTGAATATAATCTACTATTTTTCTCACAAAAGGCTTATTAATTGAACAAGTTTATGGTAAAAACCATATTCCTGCTAGTTTATAAATTTCTGTAGAATTAAAAAGAAAAATATTTTTACATTTTAGAATTTCTGTTCTTTTTTCATTTTAATTATTTTATGTATTTTTTTATTTTATTACTTTTTTCTATTTCTGTTAATTATGTAGTTCTTTTATATAGAATTAATGCATATTCTTGTATAACATTTTGAAAATTGAAAAACCAAATGGCAATCATTTTAAAGTTTGAAGAATAGGAATTAAAAAAATTGCTTGTATAGTAATGAAATTTAGCTTCAAATTAGATGGGTGGTGCAGTATACCAGCAATCACATACTTCACATAGCATAGTGTATAGCTGTTTTTTTTTTTTTTTTTTTTTTTTTTTTGTATTATTCAAGTTAAAATAAGTTACATTTCTGTATTTATGCATAATTCTCAGATGTGTATTAAAATTTATTTACATTTTTGTTCACTTAAATTAAAAAAATTTTCCCATTTTTATATTTAATATGTTTTTCATGTATTGAAAATGCAAGTGTACACAACTTTAAATATATATTGTTTTACTACATTCATTGTTTTATTACATTTATTGTTTAATCACATTAATTGTTTTATTGCATACATTGTTTTTAGAAAATGGAAGATATTATAGCTGCACATCCAGGAGTGCGGATGATTACAACCAAAAAGGTGAATTATTAAAAAAATTTTTTTAACTTCAATTGTGCATTGAAATGCTTCTTAGCATTTAAAAATCATTTTCATGAAATTATGTATTTACAAACTTTAGAAAAAATGCTTTTATCTCTTCAGGGTGACTGTGGTTTAGGAATCATGATTTTAGAAGGAAAACATGCAGAATTAGGTCGAGGTATTTTTATATCTGATATGCAGAAAGGTAGTCCTGCTGAAAAGGTATGCTTATATTTCCTAAACTGTTTATTTTTTTACTATTTATTTTGGAAATAACAATAAGTTTTTTTTATTTTGTATGACTCTCAGTTTTTATTTTGATTTTTGCATATTTTTATTGCAGTCTGGGCTTAGTGTTGGTGATATGATATTAGCTGTTAACAAAATGAAACTTATTGGTGCTGATTATGAGTTGGTATGTCTTTTTATTTTAAGTTTATAAAGTAAATTTTTAAATGCTGTTTAGTTGAGTTAGAATAAATTTTGAAAACTTATATTCTAAAACAAGCCGTGATCGCTCTGTGTTTCGGTCACTGAAATATCGTTATAAGGAACTGGGGTTCGATCCCCAGCTGCAACTTGGAAGTCCACTCCAGCTTCAGATCCATGGGTATCAACTAGTCTAGGAAGTAAAAGTGGCCTGTCCTGCAATGGGGACCACATTGTCACAATTATGCCATTGGTCATAATATTGGATCCCTAACCTCTATTACCCACAAGGCTCATTGCAGGATTTAGCTAGAATACTTTTTATGTATTCTAAAACTAGATACTTTTCTTAATTTAGTAATTTGATGCTACAATAGGCATTATATATTTCTTAACTTTTAAAATTTCTTTAATTTCTTAAACTTATTTTTTTAATCATACTTAACCAAGTTTTAATTAAATTAAACCAATTATTTAATTTTTATTAAAATTTATAAAAAGAGAATATAAAATATTTTATTCTTTTCTTAACGATCAACGTAACGGCTAACTTTTGATTTCAATATTAATGCAACACTCATTAATTCACTGTTGCGACCAAATCGAAAACAAAAATCTATTTAGATCTCTTTATACTTTATTTCTTACCCCAAAAATATTTCTGTTACACGGTTATACTAATTCTAACAGTCTTTTTGGTGATTCATTTTCACCAAAATATTTTCAAATTTAATATTGGTTATGGGGTGTTGGCTTCATTTTTGGCTATGTTATCTTTCGATAAATCACCAACCTTGGATCTCTTCTCATGCTCCTAACTGTCTGTTGGGAACTATTCAATCACTTTTTGATTAGGCAGGTCATGGGGGATTTATCTCCCAGGGCCCTTTTAGTCCTTATTAATATTATTGTTCAAAATTTATTATTTAACTTAGAAAGTCTTATTATGGATAAAATATAATTTTGTATCTCGAGTGCTACAAATACTAAATAAAAGTTTTATTATAATTATGATCCAGTTTTCATCTTCAACTGTTATTTTCATTATCCTATTTTCACCACGATCTTCAATTAGTCAATTATACAACTCCAAAAATACTTAATTTTATCATTATTTAAATAATACTGGAGAAAACTCTTAAATTATATTTCAAATAGTTTCCTACAAATATTCATATTTTTAATGTTTGCATTTTCTATCGATCACACTCCAGCCTGTGATATGATAACCAATAAAGTAGCACCATTCCACGCTGGTGGTAAATTGGCAATAAATGATGTGTTAGAAGTAGAAAAGTTTCAAATTTGTTGATGACACAAGACAAAATATTTGTACACAACATTTCATCATTTGTAGGTTAAAATATCATTATCTAATACCTAGATAAGAGCCTTGATAACTCAGTGATTAAGATAATGAACTGCCATTAGGAAGAACTGAGCTTTGTTCACTGATGGCGGCCTGAATCCTGACCATCTTTAGATCGATGGGTGCCAGCTTGTCTGGTAAGTAAGGGCGGTTGGTGCACAATGCTTCCAACATTACCAGCATCATGATGTTGGTCATGAAATTGTGGACTCTTAACCTCCATGACCTCTATGGCCAACAATGATCTGTTTTAGGAATGCTTTAATTTAATACCTAAATATTCAAAAATTCTCTTTAAACGTTTAAATGCTTTAAGCTTTCTGTACAACCAATAATAGAATGTGTGAAGTAATTTTAAGTTTAAAATTAGGCTATTTTTTAAAAATATGAATATTATTATAAGGCCAAGTGCATTAAAATGTGTTTGATCTGTAAAATTAATTTCACCGAGGCTTCCTAATAATTTAAAATTTTTAACTTTTAGGCTGCTTCTGTCTTAAGGAATGAAGATGGCCCTATAACTTTTCTAGTTGTTAATTCACAAAAACCTGGTTCTTCCTCCAGCCCAGTGCACAATGATATCAATCACGAAAAGAAACCCAGAAATAGCTTAATACCTCTACCTGAAACAAATGGCCGTCGTAAAAGTAAGTATTTTTATGGCTGAGTTATTCTTTTTTTATTATTATAATTTTACCTGAGAAAAAAATAATTAGAAAAAAAAACTAATATATTCAGGCTTGATTTATTTCTCTTTAAATGCTAAAGTATGATAATTTCCATAGGTTTTTATTTTAATTCATCATGCATTATCAATTTAATACATCATTTTTTAAAAGTGATTTGTGCTTTATAAAAGCATACATATTCATCCAAATTCAGTGGATTAATGTAATTTGCTGTGTTGTTCACAGTATAAATTTTTTAAAGTTAAATTTAAATAGTTGAACTTTATTGACCTTATGGTACAATCACAAATGAGTGGATTATTTTGTACATCCACTAATGTATGAGTGATTGGTTTGTCATGCTGAGAATCATGAAGACTAAAATGTTATTTTCGACATTCAGAGGATTGAACATGAATTGCATTAAAACAGCTACAGTCCTTATTGTCATTTTAACATGGTTTATTTCTTTTTTCGAATTAAAGTTCATAGTTTAATATGGCTCTACTTAACTTTTGTATGCATAAATTTTATTTCTACTGCACAAATAGATTTTAATAAAATATTATTACATTTAATGAGGGAGATACATTTTAATACATATCTTAAGGGTTTAATAACAATGAGTAATAGTTATTTCAAATGCTTGGATGTTCTTATGTCAAAAGAATTAATCTAATTAGCTATTTATTGGAGATTAGCATGTGTTTCTACATCTTGAGATTAGATGATGACAATTACTTTAGGTTGGTTAATTACTTTTTAATTTTTGGTACTGTGGGTTTTTATGTATGTATGTAAAAATATAATGAAGATGGAAAATGTTATGTTTTTTTAAATTAATTACTTTGTCTTAATAAGTAATTCTACAGAAAAAGATGGAAAAAAAAGTTTGTTTTTTAAATATTTCATAGCTATGGAAAATTTAAATAAATGCTTTTGTTATATTTAATTGAATTCTCCATTTATTCAGTATTAAGAAAGGGAAAAACTTAACCTTCCAAATATAGAGTCTCTGTATAAAAGTGTATGGAAATTTCCTGTTATAAATTAGTCTCCCATTGAATAACATGGGGGAAATCAGTTTTTTTATACAGGAAAGCTTGCAGCTAGAAGTTCGGGAAAAGCTGCGAATAACGCTGACAGAGTTAAAAGTGGTTTCTTCCTTTGTGTCTCAATTGTATTCTTAGTTGCAATATAAAGTTTAATACAAAGCATATGTGAAATTGTTTTTGAATCAGGGCTCAAAAAACCCACAAAATGCATTCCCTAAGCTTAAAGCTTTATGTGACCAATTGGTTTTTTTTCTTTGAATGCATATTGATAAAAATATGTGACTGTATTTATTATTAATCTGACAAAAGAAAAAACTTTAACAACATTATATTTACAGTAACCTTTTTATTTTAAGCATTCGGTATTATTAATGAAAAAAATATTAATTATAAATAAGTATTGAAGGAGTTACCTGAGTGGATACTTCAATCGCTTCAAAAATAAACAAATAGAAAATAACAGTCAACATGTTTCAAGCGCTTCAGAAATAGGTGCCCATTTTCAAGACTTGCCAGACAAAAAGTAAAGAAAACAAAAAGGTTTTGAAATAAAAGACCTAAAATTCCCAATGAAAAAAGGAAAAATAAAGGTGAGAAACGAAACAAGAAAAACCATAGAAGGCGAGAGAAAAAAAGGTAAAAAACAGAACAAGAAAAATCGCAGTGGCCGAGAGGCAATCAAAACCTATTTTTGAAGCACTTGAAACATGTCGACTTATTTCAAATTGGTTTATTTTTGAAGCCAATGAAGCTTACAATAATTTAATATCTTACTACTACAGTTTCTTGGGATTATTTATTTAATATTGAAAGAGTTGTATTGCATTGCTTATTGGTAGTTTTATACAAAATATGCATTGATTGAATAAATACAGAGCATTATTATTAAGAAAATAAGTATAAGTAGATAAATGCCTTCTATGTTCCTATTTTCTTTTGTACAAACTAAAAAATGTTCAATTTTAGCTAATGGAGGAAATTTTGAAAATTCTTCTTTTCAATCGATTTTTATTATTGTTTTTTTCAATGGTTAAACTGCATAGCATCGGGATTTTAATTCAAAATGTTACATTGAATCCTTTCTCATAAGTGGATTCTGATAAAATATGTACATACTTACCAGTCATGTGAAATATACTGGAAAAATAACCACTTACCATCTGGTAACTTAAATAAACAACTGGTCACTTTTTCCTTTCTTTTTTTTGAAAATTGTTTAATGATAAAAGTACATCAACAGAGAAAGATTCTGGAAAACAGAATTTTCATTAAAATGTTCATAGTCTCCATTTAAAATTTTGATTCTTCAGAATCTCTCAATTTATGATGGAAAGATTCATGTGGACAGTATATTTAACTAAATTATGACACTGGCTTATTAGGTTTGAGGAAAAAGCGGCTACTAAATTTTAAGAGAAGCTACCGGCCACTGGTTACCAACTGAAAATTTAAATTTTTAGGTCTAATATGAATGCTTAGCTGCTATATAAAGTCTAAATTTTTACCTGTATAGCTATTTAATTTTCAAAAATTCTTTTGCAGTAGTGTATATAAAAATATAATTTTTTTTTTAGTATCTAAGTAGCTAAGGCAATTTTGAGTGGTTTGTTTGTTCATTAAAATCATTGTTTCTTTAGGTTCAACCCCTTCTTCCACCTGTCCATCACCTTCTCCAAACAGTGTATCACCAAATTTGCCTGTTTGTCCTATTCCTCCCCCTGCTGAGTTTTCTGATCCGTGTGTTACATTAGATTCTGTTGGAAAGGAGATGGTAATTGATATACACCGTGAAAAAAATGGCCTTGGTTTGGGTATAGTTGGTGGATCAGACACCCCTTTAGTAAGTGTATAAATGAAGTGCTTACTTGAACATGTTTATAAAATTTTCAAAACAATATGTTCTTAAGAATATATCATATAATACATAGAACACTTAATTTAATTATGTTTTGGAATTCATAGATTTTGTATAAGAATGTGTTACGAAATATGTTATAAAAATAAAGAACATATGTAAAATAATTTATTCTAACAAGTCATTAAATGGTTTTTAATGAAAGAATCAAAGTCTTATTGTTTTTGTTTGAAATCAATTCTTTTTTTAAAATTGATTTGAAAAAGTTCTATTTAGTCTATCTTAATCTGATCTCCTAAAATACTTCTTATACATCAAGATTAATATTATGTCGAGTATTCTGAAATTCCCATTCTTAATATGTATTGTTAAAATCCTTCGCAAAAAAATATTTAATCTTGCATTTTTCATTTATTTACTTAGGTGTTTACTAGTTTGTTAAAGTTTTTTAAGCATGTGAATTTGCAAGCTGGATTTGTATAAAATGTTTAGAAATAGTTCCTTATTTTTCTGTTTTCTAAATAGGGTTGTGTAATAGTCCATGAAATTTATGCTAATGGCGCCGCTGCTCTAGATGGAAGGTTAAAACCAGGTGATCAGATCCTTGAGGTAATGCCTTCTATTTATTAATAATAGTAAAATAATAGATTTATTTGTAAATTTTTTGAAGCAGTTTTTCTTTTTTGAAGTTCTATATTGTTATGGAGAAGACTATGGTGAATTAGTCTAAGTTAATTAAAAAGCTTTGCTTAATGTAATGTAATTGGCTAATTATTTTAATTTAATAACCAATTTAATTAGCTTAGACTGTTTAGTTTTATAGCCAATGTAATTGACTTATGTTTTTCATTAATGTTTACTGTGCGTTATGTTAAAATGTGATTTATTTTTATGATAGTGTCTTACTTTGAATTTAAATCTATTTATTTGAAATTTTTTTTATTTATCATTTTCTAGGTTTAAAATTTTTTTTTCTCAAGTGTTTTTATTTTTATAGATATGTGTGTGTCACAATTTGTCTACTTACTTAAATTTGATTTTTTTTACCAATTTGTATCAAACTTTGATTAGTCTAATTATCTTTCTTTTTTGGCCAAAATTATAGATTTCAAAAACCAGCATTACTTTTTTCTAAAAAATGTCATACTTATTGAATGGACAATTGCCTTTACCTGCTGTTGTAACTCAATTAATAGGCCAAACATTTATAACTGCCTTTTTTAATATTTAAAAAAATATTTATGAGAAGTAAAATTATTTTTATTAATAATTAATAATACAATAAATTGTTTTAGCATACATTCAACTTTATTTGTATCTTAAAATAATTTTTTAACGTACAAGTTACCTTTTCAAAGTAAAGTTTAATGTGTGCTAGAATGATTCATTGTACATTGCGTTGCTAAGAATTTTTATGAACAGGAATTCAAGTTTTTTTATATTTTAATTTTATTCACAATATGAATTTCTGTAAAAAATAAAAATTTTCTTTCTTTCTTTTTATTTTTACTTTCTACTTTCTCATAATACATAGTAAAATATTGTTTTAATTTTGTCACCTATTCAGTGGTACGATGTTAATTTAACAAATAATTGTTTTTTTTTATTCTTTAAATAAAATAAGACTTGTAATATGTCCTTTGAAAAAATATTGAGCCCGAGTATATTTAGTACAGTTTTATTATTATTTATAGTACAATTATATATTATTATTATACTAAATCAAAGAGTATTGAAATAGTATTGTCATGCATTTTAGATTAATAAACATGATGTTAGAGGAGCTACTCATGTAGAAGCCATTAATTTACTCAGGCATTCCATACCAGTTGTAGAATTACGCATTTATAGGCATAAAGAAACTAGTGAAGTTTCATTGTTGGCCGAGTTTTCTGTAGAACTTTTCAAGAAACCAGGTCGTGGTCTGGGATTAAGTATTGTTGGAAAACATAATGCTCCAGGAGTTTATATTTCAGAAGTGGTCAGTAGCATTTTTTATGTCTTAAATAAAGTTCAAATTTTAAAATTTCTGTTTTTCATGCACTGGGAATAATATTTTTTTTATTGTGATAAATTTCAAGTGTTGTAAGTTTCCAAGCAAAATTATTTTTATTTTTAAATTATTAGCTAAAAAGTAAACACCAGTATTTACAGAGCAGAGAATTGATTTTAAAATGTGTTTTCTTTAATCAGTGTAATTATTTACAATTTTACTTAACGTAATACTCTTTTCTTTTACCTCTTGATCCATAAGTTGGTCATTCTTAGAGAAATTTTGCATACATAATTCGTCTCACTGCGAGGCGGTTGCAATGTTACAACTCAACATGACTTTCTGGCTGGACATCTTTTTTAAAATTGGTGTCTTTTCTGTGTCTAAAATTGGTGTCATACTGTTGTACCCTTTGTAGGAAACACATCATTGTGGATAGTCATTAATTTTTCCTTGAAATTTTTCTTTTAGAAATGAAATAATAGTTTCAAAATCATAGAAATCTTCAGTCTTACCAAAATAGAATCGAACAAAATTAAAAATTTTTTTCACATTGAATTAAGCCCAACCTTATTTTATTAAATAGCTTTTATCAGTTTCAATGAATAGAACTTGATTAAATATTAAAAAGAAATTATAATATTTAATTTTTGCGTCTTTACGCAAAAAAAATGACTCATTAGTTTTTCCTAGCAGCATAAAATTTATATTAAAAAATTATTGAAATGAAATTTATAAGAAAACTTGAAGGATATCTTTTTATTTATTGAATTAAATAAAAAAAATTTAATATTGTAAATGATGGAATCAGTTGTGAAATTAGTTATACTAATTTTTACTTTCATTTTGTTGAGAAATATATGAAGTTTGGAACTATTTGGCTGAATACTATACTAATTTAATCTTTGTTAAATTCATACTTTTTACTTTCAAAATTATGGCCACTATTTACCAATATTAACCAATTAAATTTTTAACTTTGATCATGGAAGAGAAAATACAATTCTGCTTGGAGAACATGAATTTTCTTTTTTTTATTATTAATTTGTTAATAATGTATCTTTTAAATAGTAATTTTTAATCATTGCTTGTGCTGAAATGTTAATTTTAGATTAAAGGTGGTGTTGCTGATGTGGATGGGAGTCTAATGATAGGGGACCAAATTTTAGAAGTAAATGGGCAAAACTTAAGGGAAACTGATCAAGAAATCGCTGCTATTTTATTAAAGGTAAACTTAAATAACATACATCCTTTATATCCTTTAGGTATTGTTGATTAATTAATATATTTCACCCTTTCTGATAAATTATTTTTATAAATTGCTTACTCGTCCTTATGTTCTAATTGACCTTAAAATTTAATTAATTAACTCAATTTTATTAATAAACTATTAACATAAAGGATTACGATTGCAAGAATAAAATAAGGAGTAATGATGTTCGTTTTTCACTTTTCTGTATTGATACCAAATGTAAATATAAATGTCTTCATATTATAAACTTTTTTGTATAATATTTCTCCCTTAAATATAATTTTTTTTTTATTTTTCTTTCTCTCTTAATAAAAATAAACTAACTACTTGTTGTAAAAATGCAATTTTTTTATCTTTAATATTATTAGTATTTTGACAGTGACTTTGATTCTTGTAATAGCAGGCTTCCCTTAACATGCTGCACTCGTTCCATAAGGCATTTACTTTATCCAAAATTTAAATTAATATTGCACACAAATACAATTATATCTGCTTATTAATTCAGAAAAAATGATAATGAGATTTAGAGTAAGCTGTTTTTCTTTATGGAGTTATACTTAAAATTAGTTTATTTGTTATATATGAAAAGAATTATTCTTCCTTATTTTAATGGAAATTTTTTAAATCATTAAACTTGTGTAGTAAATTTTTCTCTAAATTAGTTTATTTGTGAATATTTTTTATATTGCTGTCATGTGATGTATCCAAATTGCCTTAATGTTTATCTTGAACAGCTTTGTGATATTACTAACAAAATATTATTATAATAATAAATTCCTTATAATTATTTCTATATTTTTATTGAAAGTAAAGCATAATGTCTATAATTTAAAATTTCTCTTCCCCCCATTATAAATTTATTTCAAACTTTATATTTTAATTTTTCAGACTTGTGTAGGAAATATTAATATGAAAATCGGGAGACTAAAATGTGAAATAAATCTTCCACCTAGAAGATCGATGCACTAAAAAAATGCTTCTTATAAGTAAGTGATTTATACTCATTGCTTGTTTGTTTAAATTTTATTATTTTTTATACTATAGTCTAGCTTGGAAAATTCTAAGTTGAATGAACCAAATTAGAAATTCTAAATATCTAAAAAATTAGATAATCTCTCAAACAAACAAATTAGTCAGAGATTACTTCTTTAATCAAGGATGTAGCCAATAAACTTCATCTAAGTGCCCAGTAGTAAAATTTTTGTGATTAATCTGCAGCAAAATCATTATAAATTCAAATTTGTCTGAGATCTTAACACTGTCAGACAAAGACTATAATTCTAAAAATTAAGCTTTGTGTAGCATGTGTACAGTAAAATCAGCACTTAAATAATTCAATCGTAAAAGCTTTCCGCAAAATTATAAATAAAAAAAATTTAAAATTAAATTTATTATTTTAAAATTTATTATTTTAAAATTTATTATTCTAATTAATATTTTTTGTGCACACTTAAAAATGAATAGAATAATATAAAATTAAAAAATTTTTAAGTCTCCACGCAAGCAACTACAAATATCAATTAAAGCTTTTAAAAATTAAGAATTTGTATTTTTTTCTTGTTTTTTTAAATTTTTAATTTTCAAAATCCATTAATTTAAGGTAACTTTGTTCCTTTTTTTTCTTCTTTTAAATTTGAGATGAAAATTTATCTGCTGTTGATGATTATTTAAAAAAAATTTTTTTTGAAAAGTAGTTTGCAGCTGTGCTGGAAGATTTCTACTGCATTTTTTTTCTTAAAATCTAATTTTTTATACCATCTTAACTAATTATCACTTTAAAAAAAGGCAAATGTTTTTTATTACTACATTGGTTCACTGATTTTTTATTACTTCATACTTACTAGGTTTGAGTCGTAGCATTTGACTCAAAAATTCTGATTTCTGGGTATTTTTAATAACAAAATGTGAAGAAATCAGTTTAAACTTGTTTAAAAGTAATTTAGTATTACCACTATGTGGGCTTTGGAATAATATCTAACCTGCACAATCATGCAAGCTCAGTCTTAAAGGGATAAGGAAGGGGACCTCGTTTAGTTTTCATTGGAAAGACGTTTTTAGGAACAATTATTGCAAAAGCACCATGACCAGAAATTTAGCATTTTAAAAATAAATGACTGAAAATAGAACAAAAGCATTATAAATAAAATTAGTTCTGTTCGGTCATAGTCCATGAAGAAGAATAGCCAGTGCTTCTTTAAACTGTAACTGTTTAACATAAATTTCTTTGGAAGATTGAATTATTTTTGTTTATTTTCTAAAAGAGATTGAAGCACTGAATCAGTTTAAGGTAATTATGCAAATAATTTGAATTATCCAAAGTAAAATTTAAGTTATCACCATTGTTTTAATATTATTTTTATACAGAATTCTACATACTGAGAAAAATTCTAATTATACAAAATTATTAATTAATTAAGTTCAACTTATGAATTACTGGTACACTATATGGTATAATACAGTATAATATAATGTACACTATATGTAATGTGAATATTTTTTATGCTTGATATTTTACCCTTAAGAACACTATTTTCTTATAAACTCTTATTTTCTAACAGTATTATATTATGAGATGAAATATATTATGAGTTTTTCAAATTTTTGATAATTTAAAACTCTTATATTGTTAATAATTAACGAATTATTTAATTTTATTTGTGTTCTCGTAGAAAGATTAAGTAATCTTACAGTTTTTTTTATACTATAAATTTTTAAATATCAAACATATATCAAGTGTTAAATAAAACGCAATTTAAATAAAACTACTGTAATGCTATTGTATTGTCGTTTATATCAAACAAATATATCAATTTGTATTTTGCTTGAAAATTATTTTCAGATGTATAGCACCCAAGTACCTTATATTGATATCCTGTGACTATGCAACTTTTCATCCCTATGCAGATAAAGGAAAAAAAAAATGATTTTTAGACATTTTAAAAAAATATACTACTTTATAATTTCCACAACTTTTTCCAGTTCAAATTGTAATGAAAATTTCCAGTTTTATAGAACAATAGATTGTATGAATCTTAATCTCGAATTTGTTAATTTTATCTTCTTACAGATGAAAATAGTACTGAATCCTACTACTTGATATTCAAGTACTTTTAATGACTAATCTAGTTTATCAATTAATGTTGCAATGATGAAGTTTTGAGATATTTATATACTGTTTTGTTATTTTCAAGTTATTTCTAGTCTTCAATTATTGAATGTTTGTTTATATATATTGCTAGTTCATTTTTACATTAATATGAACTCTCTATATTATCACCTCTACTTTTTGATAGTTGTATTTAAACATCCTTGATAGAAGGTGGATTTTTTATTTAAAAATAATTATTAAAATTACAAAATAAATATAATTTGCTTTTTGCAAAAGAAGAGCATTTCAAAGAATATTACTTCTATCAATGATAATTGCATTGAATTCATAAATTCATTACAACTCTTAATATTTATAATTTATACTAAATATATGAATTTTTGGTATGTCTCTTAATTTTTGGTTTAGGTTATATGACTGACTTTTCTGAATGCAAACTATTTTGTCTCATAAAAAATATAATTATAATATACATTTTTAAAAACTTTCAATTCTATAAAATTTTTAGTGAAATAAATGTAATCCGCTTTCTCCAAAGAAAGAGCGTTATAAATAAAAAATTACCTACTTCTATCAATGATAATTGATTGATATTAATTTCATAAATTCATTATAATTGTTAATATTTATAATAAATGTTAACAAATATTTGCGATGAATAATATATATCACACAAATAATATATGTATAATAATAAATTTTAGCAAATGTCAGTTCTATGCAATTTAAAAATCTGAAATTAAATATGAATGCTTGCTTTAAAAAAAAGCATTATGAATAAAAAGTTACTTCTATCAATAACTGTGTTATATTTTTATATACTGACTTAAAAAAGGGATGCAAACTGTTTTTTAATTTTTGAGTTTATGAATTGTTTTTATCACATAGATTATGTGATAGTCATTTTGTTGACATAAAAAAAATTTTAGTTATAGAATCTTTTTAAATTATTTATTTATTATATTTTCTAGTTTTTCGTTTTAGTCAAGTTTATTGAATCTCAATCATTTTTAACGTTTTATGTGTGTTAAAATTTGTGCCATGTAGCGTACAATTTGACTTCTTGTATTTGATAACTGATTGTCTGCCAAATGACAACTATTCCCATCAATGAAATAAGTTGAAAATGCTAATTTTTTTAAATTTTATTTTCATGCAAAAAAAAGATGAAGTTGTATATAGCAAAACGAATAAATATATAACTTTGTATGATTTAAGTGTAGAACCGCTGAGTATTTTTTCCCCCTTCCTATTTGACTCTTGTCAAGATTTCAGTTATCTCAGTGATAAATATTGAATTGAAAATGATTTTCTGTTACTCATTCAGAGTTTTTTTAAGATCTCATGACAGAGTCCCATCAATCCATTTTATAACATTATCAAAGAGTGATATTTTTTCCTTATTCAATGGTTAAATTATTTAGTTTGATCAGAAACATTGTAATTCTGGATTTTTAAATGCTACTGCGGTTCTTGAATGTCATGAATTACGTCATAAAATTTAGTCTTTCTTATTAATTTCAATTTGTTGTTTATAAAATTTAGAGTGTCTTAATTTTCCATTTTTTCACATCTTATGAAATAGTTTTTGCTACTTTTTATTCCTTGTAGTATTGATCCTTAAGTCCCCTTTTAAATTAATATTTAGAATTGTTTAAAAGTACTTATATTACACTGTACAACATGAAAAATGTCCTTTAGATAAAAATATGTATTTTTTGTATATTTTCGGTTGAAAATAACAAATCTGTAAAATAATTTTTTTTATTCGTTTTCACACACCATTTCCTCTAAAAACCTTATTTTAGCTTTGCGACTTAACGTATTTTAATAACACATAATAACAATTTTCGGGCAAAGGAAATGCTCTCATTGACTCTGAGACCTCAGATCTCAGAAGCCTTATCTACCTTTCTGAAGTTTCAACGCTAGGGATTAAAAGTCGAGACAGTAAGGTGATGGGCCTTTTTGGTTTTAAAATATGAATCGAGCGCTTTCTGTAATAAAGAATCACCCAGTTTCAGCTATTGGACCGTAAAAATGTTCAAATTTGTTGTACAGTGTTATTATTATTTAGTTTTCCTATAATAAATATTTTTAGAATGCTTTAACATGGATTATGCTTATAGAAAGGGTGCTTATACACAATGTTTATGTCAATGTTATCTAGTTGAAAGAAGTAGTGTAAATATACTAATTCAGAATAGAACTATATAACAATGTGCACTCTTATAACAGAGCATGTTTTTAAAGTAAAATAATTTTTTCCCATTATTTATTCAATAGAATAGAGTCTGTAAAACACTGTGATTTGTGAGACCTATAAAGCAAAATTTCAATTGCTCAAATTAAATATTTTCCAGGGAGTTTATAAAGACAACTTAAAAGTCATGAAAATGTATATATTTGAGCTTGTGATTAATGATTTCTTCTCTTAGCATTTTTTAAAAATTATACTAAAAAAGTACTAATGTTTCACATTTATTTTTCTTCACTTATTTTGCATTTTTGAATGCATATGTTGTAATTTTAATGACAAAAATTCAAAATATTTTTTCTATCTATGTATTAAATTTCCATTATACTTTTTAAAATGATACTAATCAATGAGAAAAATTTAAAAAAATTACAATTTTGCTTAAACACTGCCTAGTTCTCTGTAAAGAACTTTATTTTCGTAGAACAATTGAAATACCAGTATTAAGTATATTTTCACTGGTTTTTTAGTGTTGTCTAAAATTGTTGTCAGTATTAGTGAAGCATAATTGAATTCATTCCGCCCACATTGAATCTAATACTATGCAATCTACCAATATTGAATTAGACCATCATCATTCTAAATGTTAAGATATTATGTAGTTGGGCAATAATAATTGCCAAACATCTGAAACACACACAGTTTTTTCATTATAACATTTGATTTTACTTGGCGTTTCCCCCCATTTATTAGGAACTACTTGCTCTTTCTTTATTCTGAAATAATTTTATCTTTGAATATTATCAAAACGTGTTCAAGTGAAATTTTTTTATTTAAAATAAGCAAAATACTTTATTAACTTTAGACCTAATGATCGGATTATCACATACTAGTGCTTAATCTTAATTTCTGTTAATTAATTAGTGCAGATGTTATTTTAAGATAAGAAATCAGATATAAAAATGTACTTTCTCTGAATTAATATCCATTTATTCAACAGATTTGAATTCTAAACCTTTAAAGTAGGGGGCATTACCAATCTGGAAAATATGATCCCAGTTATTTAGGTAAGAAAGTTAGCACCCATTATGTTAATTTCACTCTTTTTTTCTTATATCAAATTTTTGAATTTTTTGTATTTTGAATTTTTATTTCTTTCTTACTATTTAACTTATTTCCTTCAAATTGTGATTTCCGTCATTTAAAATTATGTTCATTAAATTGGTGTAAAAACTTGTTTACATTACAATAAAAATTTTTTGGTAAAATAATAAAGAATACTAAATAGTAGTATAATAAATAGTAGTATAATAAATAGTAATAATAATAAGTAATACTAGTATAGAATGAATAATTATAATTTTTTTTATTTGGATTTATTTTAGAATAAATGACTATTATAATTGTGTGTAAAACTTTTCAATTCAAAGTTCCCGAGATCTGACAATATGTGCAAAAAGTAAAACTAACATTAAAGGGTACAAACTTTCAACGACTCTCCTGCCTAAACAATCAGGACCATATTTTTGAGATTGCAGCTACCACTTGCTCTTAAGGGTCAAGAATCAACACCCATGTAAAAAAAAGTATGTTTATTTAGAGAAAATGTGTTTTTGTGTCTGATTTTGTAGTTTAATATATTCTCTGTACAAATTGATTTGCTTATTTAAGATCAGGAACTCAAGCAATTATGTTCAAGTCCTGACGTGTGAAAATCCGATTATTAGTTTTTAAAAAAAATTATTACGGTGCTCGCTTGCCTATTTTGTGTACTGTACAATGGCGTATAAAACTTTTGTCAAGTACTTTCCTTGCTAATTAAAAAGATTTCTAATTTACCATTTAAGAATGTTATAAAACATTACTTTTTTCAGACATTTGATTAGATGTACTGCATATGGGATGGCAAAAGTATATATACATAAAAAATAAATAAATAGAAAAAACTATATTTTAACTCACTCAAATATATTTAAATGACTCTGTTAATTGTCATTAAATAAATAGACTAAGGATATGTATGTGAGTGTACTTCATTAAATTACTGTACCTTTAATTTTTTTAAATCAAGGTAAGTTTGTTTTTGTAATAAAAAAATCATGTTTTTAGTGTATAGTAATAGGCAAAAGTTTATGTATGTGCCAAATCCTTATAAATTCAAAATTTTATTTACATAATCAATTAGAATTTTTAATATGTTTATTTCATGTTTCAGTAATTTCTGTGTCCAAAATATAATGCAAATATAAAAACTAACTCATTGTGCACTGTTTTTTAAATAATCATGGAAAGAAGATGTATGAATATTTCATTGTTAGATTAGGACAAACTTTTATTTATTTATTTGAATAGTAAGTTCATCTAATAAAAAATAAGTCACCCCTAGTGAAATCATTAAAAGCATAATTTATACTATGCAAATCCGGTTCTGGACTTGATGAACGCCTAGATTTTATTAGGATGTGAATCCACCAGTACTGCTGATGCTGTCTAAACCACTTGGTAAGCGTTTGGTCTTGCAAATTTAGCCTTTTGTGAAGATGTTGATTTCAGCGTATTAACAATTGTTCTAATATGTCTCGCAGATTTTTGATGAGATTCAAGTCAGGTGCTTTTTCAGGCCGGTTGAGATGGATGTGTGGATGACATTACTTACATATTCTACCAGAATAATAAATTTTGCTACTGTCGTCTTAAAAAATCAATATAGAACAAACTCGTCTTGAAGTTATTGACTCAAAGGCAACACTTAATAACCCAGAATGTTGAAATAAAAATACTTTAAATGTTAAATATTTGTTTATCATCAAACATTAACGCAAGGTGCTGCTATAAGTACACTAACAGTGTAAATGAAAGGAATGGTCGTTTAAAACTACTGATTAAAGAACTTTTTTGATTTTTATCCTGAAGTATTTTTTTACTGTTATTTTAAGTTGTAACCAATAATACGAAAAATCATCAATTGCTGCACATTGTAGAAATTTTGTTCATAAATGTAATTTCAACAATGTCAAAATTATTTCTACTCCAATCACATCAGCCTATCTTGTTTTATTCATATGAATGCCGATTCCCTTGTTAACGACACTTGTTCCTCACCACCTCTACATAGCGCGTGAAAATGCATTTTACCCTCACTTACCTCTCTTGGCTACTGTGGATTTTCTTGTTTTGTTTCTTATCTTTATTTTCCAATTTATTCATTAACAACTTTAAGTTCTATATGTCAAATCACTTTTGTTTCTCCTAATTTACGCCTGGTAAGTCTTGAAAATGGATGTCTGTTTTTGAACGTTAGAAACATATTGATTTTTCAATTAATAGTTTTTTTAATTTTTTTTGTTTTTGTTTGAAGCAAACAAAATTTTTAATCTTGCAATAGAGTCTTGTTCATCTTGATGTAAAGTTAATTGGTCTTATCTTTAATAAGAAAATCTTTTAACATTACAGCTTGAGTTCTGAAAAACAATACAAATTTATTTCATTGTTTCTCTGGGGTGATTAATTTTTTGTCTGGTGTGCTTATTTACCTTATTGTAAGATGTTTTTTAGTTGAAATCAAACTGAAATTTATGTGCCAAGTACTTTGTGTAAAATTCATTGGATTTAAATAATAGGCGATCATTTCTTCATTTAAATATAAAGGCATTCTTCCACTTTAAACTGATGCTACTTTTTTAATCTAATGAGACTTAGAAGAGGGGTACATAAATGATTCCCCCCCCCCGAAAACGTCATTTATTTTTATTTTCAAATCTTTGCCCTATTTCTTTTCTTGTTAAATCTAAGTATCAAATTTTGAAAGTTAACTGGTAGAAATTGAAGTAACACACTGTAAAGTTGTTATCTATTGAATACTATAGAATTGCTTAAAAATAATGCAAAATACTTTGGAGTTTGACTTGTAAAATATAAAAAGAAATTAACTACTAGAATAATAGTTAATTTGTATTATTTAGACAAACTTTGAAACCTAGAATATTCATGCAAAATGAATTGCAATTATATGTTATTATATTGAATTTTAATTAGATGATTATAATAAACTAATGATTATATTGAACTAATGATTATGATTTAATATTAGTAATTAGTTTTTTAAAGTGGTGGTACAGTAATTTTTTTTTGTAATTTTGTTCTTTTATTTGATTAAATAAATGAGAAAAATGTTCCGATTTACGCTATCATTCCAGTAATGGAACGAAAAAATGCAAGATGTTAATACTGTAAGAAACCCTAACTTTTGAAATTTCTCCTGGCTAAGCTATTGGATCACAAAAGTTATATTTATTCTGACACGCTACATTTTTTGTCTAATTTCATACCTTGCGTCAACATTGTGTGAAAATCTGATTACCATGTCAAAAGTTTTGTAGGGTGATTTTGAATCTAAAAGAAAACACGTTATTCATTGAATTATTTATTGTTGAATAATTCATTTGATTTACTAAATTTAGTACTTTTTTTTCTTCTATTTCACAACAAAATTAGCAAAACAAAAAGGACAAAAGTCTTCAAAAATGTACTACCATCTTAAATAGATATGGCAAAATAAAATTTTTTTCTAATGAACTAAAATGAAAATTTGTTTTTAGCTAATAATTAACCCAATTTACATAAAAATGGCATTTAACAGAAATTAGTGTCTACTATAAATATAAGAAGTGTAAGTATTTGATGAAATTAAAATTAATCAGAAAATATTACTTAAATGTTTTCAAACTGTAATACTCTTTTAGGCATAATAATGAAACCGTATCATAGTTATCCGTGTCATAAACATAAGTGTTTATTATTTTTAGTTGTCTTTAAAACTTATAAGCGTTTTTATATCATTTGCATTAATACATTCTTTTGTAAAAGTTTGTATGTGTTTATTTTTGTATCCACAAATATGCATTAAAATATTTGTATCATATATGTATGTAATTTTTCTAACAAAAATTAACTGCAATGGTAATTATTAATCAAGTTCTATCTCTTGCTTTCAAATAATTGTAATTGAAAGAATGTAGTTATCATGCTTTTATTGTTAGTTGTTGTTTGTTTCTCTACTTGAGTTTGAGAATGTTTTCATAGCTTGTATATAAGCCAAGTTGTTTCATTCTTATCATTGACATAAGTATAAACATATTTCTGTAATGAGCGCCAAATAAATTTAAGTGTACTTTATTAATTTTAGACCTTTACCGTGCATGGTGTTTCAATATTCTTACAAAGTATATGCTTGATATTAGAGAGTACATTGAACTGTTATTTAAAAAAAAATATTAATGTTGATTCTTAATTTAAAAATAATTTTACTTGTTAGGCTTTTGGCTCCAAAAATATTTCAAAGTTTTAAAAAATTTTGCTAAAAAGATTTATGGAATTAAACATTGAAGTACACTTTTGAAATGGAAATAGAATTTTAATACCCACTTTAAAATGTTAAGAAATGAAAACCATTTGTATATTTTTGGAGTCCTAGGCTGATATGGCTCTGTATATAAGCTGTTAATGGCTGTATGTATATAGATCTTTCAATGCCTTCTTTAAATCTGGTTTAAGTTTTTAAGTAGTTTCAGTTCATAACTATGCAATGTAAATGAGATCTTTTCCCCCTCCTCTTCTTTATATCTAGTGATGCCTATTAAAATATAGGTTCTTTACATTCTGGCATCACTAGTTTCATCTGTAGAAATGCATTCGTGTGATGATATGTGTGCAAAATGCATCTGATGAGATGCAATCATGAAGCTGAAAAGTGTTTTATCATTTGTTTAATAAATAATGATTTTTAAAATTACACTGAATCTTTTTTTACGCTTGTTCATTATTATTTACAAATTGAAAAGGTTGTTGTTTCCAATGTGACTTGCTAATATCGGTAAACCTGCACGGTGAAACCAAGCAAATATTTAAAGCCGAGGGTATGTCCTTGTTTTTCAGTGGCGCCATCTATGGCTAAGAATACGACTTCAGCCACACACACCTCACAAACCGTTTTATACAGCTGACCTATTCATATATCATTTATTCACAGATCCCGCTCATTTGTCCACAAATTGTAATTTTGACCTAAACCAGAGAACGATCCATCTCCAATTCAGTACCCCAAGAGGTATAATTTGTTATGGGAACTTGAAGAACTTTGTGACCCGACAGATTTGACGTGCACCAATCACCATTTACTGCACGAGGAGTCTTCGGCCGGCGGGGATCGAATCCACGAGCTCCTGGACATGGGTCCTATGCCCTACCTACCAGGCCATTCTGGCCACATTGTAAAGCTTCTCTGAAAGGGTAAAATAAATTTGTATTTTATTTTATAACCGGCTTTTAACAGCAGACCCTTTTTCGGGTTTACTACGATTGTCACTGTTCAATTCTGTAGCCTTGTAATTTTGAATCCAATTCAGAAGACAAGGAACTTCAGGATCAAATACTTGCTAGCCTTCTAACTATCCTTTGTGGAGGACATTTTGAAGGAACTAACGCTCATAGACCACCATGGAGTATTCTCTCCAACTTTTGAAATTTTTTTTCACCTGTTGTGTAACATATAAGTATTTAAAACAGAACTTTCATAAAACTTTTGGGAGAACTTAAAAACATAACCATTTGATCTGGCCTTTAATGTGTGTAAATAAATGTTAAAATAATATGTAAGAATTTTAAAATTAAAGTTTCATAACAAAATAAGATAATATTTCTATGTATTTATAATATGAGTCCTCTTAATATCCGTTAAAGTTAATCCAGCAATGTTAATCATCTAAACTGGCAGTTTACTATATCCTTTTAACTCTAGAGCTATTTGATACAGTTTTGAGACGTAATTGATAAACAGTTGAATAGTTTGCGTTTACTCGTTTTCTTTCTTATGTTTATGATTTTAAATAACTGAAACTGAAAAGAAATTCGCATCGAGTCTCCCACTGGTGACCAACGATTTATAAGAAAATAACGAAATATGAAAAGAGATGGAAGTTATAGTTTGCTGCGTTCTTCTTAGAAAATTAGATTTTTATTCGCAAGAAGTTTCAAAATTAGTTACAAAGTTTATCAACAGATGGCAGTGATACTGTTGCTTGTAAAACATGTTTTCTGCTGCATTTCAACAGACACTTTTGCATTACTATCTGTTAATTTTATCATCTAATTGTGCAACCTTGCCAAGAGTGGTTTTATCCTCTAATTGTGCAAGTGGTTTTATTTAAAGCATTGTTTTAACCTTTTTTCAGTCAAACGAGTCATCTGCTGGTGAATTTGGTAGCCAATTTTAAAATTTGCTGGGAATAAATTCTGTTTTCCAATACAGAAAGCAGCAAACAATACATTTCCAATTTGAAATTTTTTTATCGTAATTCTTGGTGATTTTGAAACACTTTCTAGGCTAGCAATGCACAACACGAGTGCACACACAAAACCTCTGAAGTGTTTTGATTTGTCTCTTAAATATGGCGATCTTCGAAGCAAGGAAAGTGGTTTAACCAGGCTTTGCTTTGTCTATTTATGAGGAAGGTAAAACCTCCTCAGCACGCTTCACAACCGGTTTTTGTTCACATTCAGAGCAAAATCAGTGGCTTTTATGAGGAAAATATTTACGTTTTGTCTTAAAGCTCGGTTAACTGAGCTACGTCACAAAATGAAACTTTCGACTAGTTGTCCATTTTGAATTGATGCGTTGATTACATCGCAATGTGTGTACTACACCATTCGATAATTTCGTATAAATGAATTCTTAAAATTCAGCAAAACATAAAGAATTTAATTTTTAATAAAAATTTAGATTTCTGAAGAGACAATGGTAATTAGTTGCAAATCATCGAAAAACCATATCACGCAAATACCTCTTACAATATATACACAGTTTATAAATATCAAATATTTTTGGTATAATTTACCACGCTACATTTTACTTCATCCATGCTTCAAACTGTTGTTACGCGACTAGTGATTGTAATGTATTGGATGTTGGACGCTGGTGGGGATGGCTCAGAGTCTGTACTATGTCCTGCATGAGACCTGTCTGCTTGTACAACTGGAATTAAAGGCTCCAGTAGAAGTATTGCACCAGAATTAGATTGTAATGTAAGAGATTCTTCTGAAGTTATTGGTGAAGATTCTAGTGATATTTGTCTGTCAACCACTTGCACGTTCCAGCTACGATTTCTCCACCTTCTCCATATCATGATATGATATCTAACAACAACAAAAAATATATTTATCGTTTTTATTCTGTTAAAAGGACGATGCACAATAGCAGATGAAATTGTTGTTACTGCGAACTTTTTCAGATGAGCAAATACACATATTTATTTAGTGTTAAAAAAATTTAATGAAAAGTCTCAAAAACGTAATCAAGAACAAGTTGCCAAAAGTTATGCAAAGTTTTTGCGAGAATTAAGAAAAAATGAAAATGCAATAGCTTTTGATGCCATCGTTAATGCGGAATGTTGTTTTTAATAATAAGCTGTTGATATGGAAAATTAGAGGTCAAGAAAAAGCGAATTCTTTTGCAGTGTGAAGCAGAAATCCTGAAAATAGCATAAGATGTTTTTTGTAAGAACGAAATTAACTTTTTCTTTGGTTACCCACGCATGTTTGCTTCAATATGCATAAAGGGAATGTAAGATGGAATGAGGGTGAAATTATGCTCGTTTTTTTTTTTTTTTTTTTTTTTTTTTTTTTTTCAGTATAAATAAAAATGTCTTCCATTTTGACCTTATATGTTTAACATTACTCATTTAATTAGCATTAAAGTATATTTACCTCAATTTTTTTTGTCTCAATAGCAGAATGCTAGTAATATTTAATCGTTATGAACATAAAAATTTTCTAAAGTTAGTTTCGGTTTTAAAAAGCTTTGTTTGCGCTTGGTTATCCAAAATAAGTAGAATTGGAGTTCATATCTTAATGTATGATAATTAAAAAAAATTTCTTGTTATTTTTTCTTATTCTTAAAACAAGACAGAAAAACTAAAAACATCAAACATTTTTTCCATCTCAAAAAAAGTTTTTAAAGAAAGAGCTAAAAACTTTTTTAGTTAGTGTAATTTTTACCGTGCGCATAAGACAATCCATGTGAAATAGGCAAAAATTAGGAATATCGCCAGTATCACCAGGGCAACTGTTTCCACTGTTGAGTTTTTCACCTTGAAATAATATACAGCACCTTCAATGCATAACCAAAACGTGGCAACGCCTAATGGAGTTAGAAATATGCAGCATGTACAGTCTCCAGCTAAGTTTCTTCGGTCATTCTGAGTGTCTTCTTGTTTCCACCATTCCCAGCAACTCTAATAATAAATATTTTCATATTAAATAACTGGCCGTGGTAGGCTAGTCTAAAAAGAATCGCACTCGGGTCTGAAGAGACCGGAGTTCGATCCTCGACTCCGTTAAGTTCCACCGTGTACACGCGATATACGAGCTTGTAAAATCTGTGGAATCGGAAGTCCTGTGATCCGTTGCTGAGCAGCACCATAGGTACACAGGGATCTCAAGAAAATTTCCTTCCCCTTCAGATCTATGTCTAAATAGAGGAGAGAAAGTGACCTAACGAATAAATGGTGCTACCATCTATCAATGGCATTTTGAGCTAATTCGAACTTTCATCATTCTAGTGCTCTCTTTCTAAATGTAAGGCGCACTTTTTTCACGTATTTGGCAAAAGGCCAATTGCTGGCGAGTTTGGCTTGTCCAAGTGTCATTCAAAACAACAAATTAAATAACTTCCGAAAACGATGAAATGTGACTCGGTTTTAATTTTTTAAAAATGGGTCATTCTCCTGTTATGCACGGGGCATTTGCAGGCTTTTGACGTATATAAAAATAGTAAAATAATGGGGTAATTAATTTTTTTTACAATTAAATTCAAAACAAGTCTGTTTCTTAAAGATTGCATAGAAAAAAAAATCAAAAATTAAAGTTTAAATACTTGAAAAGGGATTTAATATAGTCGTTATGCACGGGACTCAGAAAAAAGATTAATTTCTACCCTGATTTCTATTTTTCATAAACTCTGTGAATTTAGAACTTGTATATTGTTATTATATTTTTTTCTTAGCTGATAAATATTACTTCTATTAAATTATGCTACATGTTTTTCAAATACATTATTTGATAAAATTCTAAATTTATTTTTCTTGTGTTATGCACGGGACATACCTAATGTTATGCACGGGACATGTCTGCAATTTATTACACACGGAAGCATGCACTTGATTTCATTATGTTTATTTTGAAGTGGCAACACTAATTCATAGTTTGAATTTAGTTTGGTGATTTGGATTAGAAACTTTATAAATCATTATAAAGGATAACTATATCGCCAAATAAAGAAAACAGAGTTTAGGAATAATATACCACCAAGAAGCCAAATTAAAAATGCCTACAAGATTTTTCAAGCTTTCAGAAAAGCAATGAGAAAAATCATCAAAATCTTTACCTAAATCTCCAACAAAAAAAAAAAAAAAAAAAAGCAGTAGTTTTTGCAATTCGCGATCGCAACACTCGATACGCCATCTAGCGGAAGACTGTAAATATCGGGCATTAGTTCCCACATAACCATTGGCAATGACGGACGCCATTTTCTTAGCAGCAAATAGGAAGCAAAATTTCCCTAAAGAAAAGGTAAAACTTCTTGAAAAAACTAATCAGAACATGCCAAACATTGAAGCAGAACACGCCAAGCATTTGAAGAACAACTTCTCAATAATTTTTACCTTTCTATTACCAACAATATAACATGGTTTCATTATCACTTGCTGTTACAGATGTGTGTATTGCGGTAAAATAATTTTTCTGTCTTCAATTCATTACTAGTTAAAATGAAGTCAACATTGCTTTCGTCATTCCAATGAATAAATGTGTTCCAATGGATTCCATACAGAACTGTAATAGTTATAGAATATTCTTCTTCTTCATAGAAATGTATATATTTCTGTATTTACATAATTCAGCAAACAACAATAAAGAATAATCCGTATTATTTGAAAAAGTATCTTTTGTGCTGATTATAAATTTTTTTTTTTTATCGTTTTCTTGGTAAGTGTTTTTTAGTTTTGAAAGAATTTCAACTAGAATTCAGCTATTCTGTTTTTAAGCTACATATTAAAATTCATATCGAGATCTTACAATTATAAAATTTTGATGTGTGGTATGTTACCTAAAAGTAATGAAGGGATAAACTATGTATATGTTATTTGAGAATAAAGTTCGTTTTTATCCTAAGAATTCTTTATTTTACGCTTTTTAGTTAATAATTTTTTGATAAAATTGTTGTCAAAATACTCTTTTTGAAAAATTAAATGGTATTAAATTATGTGTTTATGTATACTTCTTGCATATTCTAATATTTGAAGTAATATGATTCAGAAAAGTACGGAAGAAAAATTCGGTACTTACCACAGTTACAGATTTGGCAGATTTTTAGTGCCGCCAATCTACACTTAAAATTTTTGGAAAAAATCTTAAAATGAAACACTTTGTTTAAAATCAAAGTAGTCAATCGGATTTCGGTGGAAAATGGGCCAATATAGAGTTTAGCATAGATCAAAACAAACTTTTCTCTCACCTGATTCTATAGCCATTATGAACTCTAATAAATAAGATTCAAAATGAAATAACATTTCCAAAACGGACGCTTACTAAGATAAAGTTTCATGTTATGGACTTTGGTACATTTTCGTTATATTTCACTCCTAAAAAAATAAAATTGCATCTTGTTTTGTTTTTGGCAACTCCCAAAGACGCATTTTCGTAACACTAAAAAATGGCGACAAAAAAGAATGGTTCTTTTTTTTCTTTTTGTTTCGTAAGCATTCTTTATTTTACGTTAAAATTTAAATGGGCCTTTCATGTTATACCATTAAATTTAGTAAAACTATTTCTTAGGCATTGGGTTTGAACTCTTATAAGAATATACCTATTTTTTTCTCTTTATTTACAAATATTTTTCCGATGTGTTCTGAATGTTCCTTCTCTAAAAAAAAAAGAAAAAAAAAGAGATACCATTTTGTTTTCGTTTGCATAAGAAAGAAAACAAAAATTTTTCTTTTTTAAATTTAATCAGCCACAATAAAGATGGAACGTTACAATGCTACATTAAAGACGTCTCCAGTGTAATTGAATGACTGTTCATATGGAAATCGCAGGGATTCGGCACATACAACAACGCCCCCTATAGTTCGTTGCGATCGCGAATTGCAACAAATTTTGGCTTAAACATGCAAGCTACTCAGAAAAATACTATTAGTGTGGAAGAGTCACCCAATTTATGACGATAAATTTTTTTCCGTCCAGATATTATTTATACAGCACAAGGGATGAAAGATGAAGTTACAATTTGGAAGAATGGTGAGAAAATTAAATTAAGAAAATATTATTTGGTGACATATCTGAATGAAGCATCAGAGTTGGCAAGGTTTAGGAAAGAAAGGATTAATCCATGGTTTAAACTGTCCTGTTCACCTTCTGGTTTAAAATTTAATAAAAATGCTGTAGCACCAATAAAAGGAAATCTTAATACCAGGGCAATTAACACCACAAAAAGTATTGGAGGAAATTGGGTTGTTGTCAAATATGATAAAATTGTATATGCTGGAGAAGTTACACAAGTGCTGGGAAATGGCCTAAACGGGAAGATAAAGTGTTTTATAACATGAGGAAGTTGTTTAAGTTATTCAGCCACCTACAGTTATAAATGCTCTTGGAGTTTTTGATTTTCCAGATTCTTAGAGAAATCTAAGTTATGCACGGGATATGAAAACAAGAGCTAATATTTTTTTTATCTAATATTAAACTTAGAGGAACTTCCTTTGTAATATAAGTCGGTACTAAGAGAAAGAAAGTAAAATTGAAGCAGTTTCGGTTTTGCCCTAAAAATAAATGAGAAATATAAAAATTATCATGTTTTTGTGTTATGCACAGACAACCAAGTTTTGCTCAAATAAATTGTTATTTTTTACATAATTTTAATACGATTTTTAAATTTTTAATTCATTTTTAAATACGAGCATTATATAGTAATATTTAAAAAAAAAGAAGAAAATTGAAATGCTATAATATTTTTTCAGCTAAGGAAATAAATGTAAATATGTTGATTATAACAAGAAAACTTAAAAAGTACAATGCTCAATTTTAAGAATTGATTCCATAATAAAAATTTAAATATAACTATTGTTGTATCTCATTTTTTAAGATTTAACCTATGTACTTTATTATTGAATAAATAAAAAATACGTACAAGTAAGATAAAAATTGAGGTTTAGAGTGCTTACAGTGGTGAATGATCAGATTTTCACGAACTAAGTGCTGATTTTCAATGTTCAAAAAATTTATCTCAAATATGTTAATTAAATAGTGCCAACTGCTGATTTAGTCACGGAATCAGACACAAAAAAATTGTTTTCAGTATAAGACATTCTTTTCGACAGATTTGGAGTTTTGACTACCGAAATACGGGAAGGGGTTAGTCACAATCAGAAAAATTAGATCACAATAACTTGAGAGAGCGGTCAGAAGTTTGTCCCCGGAATGTTCACTTAATTTTTTTATGTATTTTGCCTAATTTTTAAGTGTGTCAAAATGTTTTTGCATGCAATTATAAAATTCGTTTATCCAAAGAAAACTCCATGTAACAAAATTTTTTTTATAATAATTTATTATTATAATGGTCAGATGTAAAGGTAAATAAATTTTGAACGATATAATTTTCAGTGACAAAATACGAAAAAATAACTGGAATAGTTTTTGGAAAATGAAAATTTAAAACATACGAACTTTTTTCAAATTCCATTACTTAAGAACTGTTTGCAAAAATATCGACGAAGTTTTAGGTTTTGATTAGATATTGGTGTTGTCAAATTGTTTGAAGTGTGATGTAAACTTTTGTACACTTTATTACGATTTAAAAAAACTTCCCTTATTTTTAAATAAAATAATATAAAAAAAAAACAAATAATTGTCAAAAATTATTTTTTACATGGATAAAAAAATTTAATAATTGTATGCAATAAATTCTCGATTCACTAAGAGAATTCCCGAGATGAGGCGAAATAAAGCGAAATAAACATTAAGGTGGTGGTTAGGCAGGAGAGTGGTCAAATCAATATTTTGACCACTCTCCTGCCTAAACTATTGGGATAATTTTTTCCAGCAGAAACTGCAGTGAAAAGAGCGTTCGCGTTAAGATGAGGTGAGCCCGAGTAATCTAAGTGGTGGCTGGGTAGTATGAATTCTGGTCCCCGCTCACACTGCCCACAGTGCTGACGTAAAGTATCCTCATTGGTACACGGATCATAAGTTAGATTCCCCATGCCGTCGGGTTAACCATGTGGAAATTTTCGTGGTTTTTCTCTCCATGCAACGCAATTACAGGCTAGTTCAATCAAAAAGTATGTATCAGTGCTTGATCCAGGAGTTCCCTTGTCTTCTGGGTTGAGCTCAAAATTACAAGGCTACGAAGTTGAACATTGATAGACATTAACTAAAGATTGTGTCGGTTGTTCAACGCCGGTTATAAAATAAAATGAAATAGCGGCTGCTGTTACCATCCATGTTTTAATAGTTGAGAATCCAATTCCGTCGATAAAAAGGGAAATTTATTCAGCGAAAATACGTTTTTGTGTCTAATTTTGTAACTTAATCAATAGATAGCACTAATTAATTAGCATAGTTGAGGTCAACCCTTTGAACCATTAAGATTGGCCTAGTACGTGAAAACCAGATCAAAAAATTATTCAGGATGAGATTTCTTTTTGCTCATCACGCACGTTTTATTCCCGCCTTTGTCCATAACATTTTGTATACTAATATTTAATACTGTGAAATAATCTGAAACAATGCTTGAAAAAAAAAAATGTTTTTTTTTTTTTCTGAAAAAAGAGAGAAAAAAAAGAGCTAGCTTTAAACAATTGCTTTTATATTTCAGAACTAATATATAAAGATTTATTTTCATGTGTATATAAAGACTATGAGTTAAAAGGTTGATTTTAGTTTAGTTTTTTCTGTTATAAGTCTTTTTCAGGAAGTAAATATCCATATTCACTCTTAAATGGAGTGATATTGTTTTTTCATATTCTGACTATTACTTCAACATTTTGAATTTATCTTGTTCGGCATTTTTATACTGAGTCTGAATCGAGTACGATTATTTAATTCTGATTTGTGTAATGGTGTTCAATTGAAATTTCAGAAGGAGAACGACATACAGTTTGACAAGTGACGCATTAGGGGGCGTTGTCGTAGAGAAATACTGTGTACAACTTTCCTCGTTGGTTCTAAAACACGTGTCTCAGTTTTAACCGAGTTTCATTGTCCGTATCAGTGTTTATTTCATTTCTAGCATGCTTAAAATTGATATATATAAACCACTGTGATGCTAGAAAACGCCGTAAAAGAGGAAGTTTAAGACGTTTTCAGGGTTATGACGGGGAGCTAGTATGACATGGGCATACAAAAACATTCTCAGCGTCTACAAAAATGTATGATGATGGTATGATTACGTATGAAGATTGTAATTTTTCAATTTTTGATATGATATAAACTTCATAGGAAATAAATGATTTTGTATTTCTAAAAATACAGGAAACCTACCATTTGGCCGGTGCATATGTACTTTCAAATAAGTCTCGAAGTAAATATTCTTTGCGAATGTTATCTATAGATATTCTTCAAAAAAGTTAAAAGTTTTATAATATTTAAACCATTAAAGGGGAACATTTTAAAAACTTTGATAACAAAGTGTGATAATAAGCTCCATATGTTTATTATCGAAATAAAAGGATTGGAAAAGCTGAAATTTTCATCAATAGTTTTTAGGAAGAAAAAAAAAGAAAAAAGAAGTCGAATGAAATTTACCTTTCTTGTTCTTCGAGTGGTAAAATGGTGGTGGCAAAGTTCGCACGCCTCATAATTTGTTGTTTCAAGCCACCTCTCCAAACAATTTCGATGGACGTATTCTATCGTACCTGATAAAAAAAAAAAATTCATGCTGATCAGAAAAGTTAATAATTCATCACAATATTTTTTGTTTAACTAGAGAAAATCTTTACGCCTACCAAAAACTAACAGTATTGTGCTTGTGGTGTACGATGGCTGGATTTTGAATCAAGATAGGTAGGTACTTCATTTACGTCACTTTAGAACTTAACGACGGGCTATTGGCAACGGTCAGGGATACATCCCTGAGTATGATCTGAAGACTTTCCATCACAATTTTGACCCCCTGCTGAGGGGATCTCATTTGTGAGGTCTCTTCCTCAATCTAGACATAAATCTGATGAGGAAGAAAATTTTCTTCAGATCTCTGTACTCATGGTAGTGTTTAGTGACCGATCGCAAGAGCGATGCCATAGATTTTACGAGACGTATATCGCATGTACTCGGTGTGTCTTAGCGGAAAAGTAAACATATGTGATAGCCTTTTAGGATTGGAGTTCACAGCACAATGCTTATAACTGATTAACTTGTTCACATTTAAGCATTCTAAGTAAATTTGAAGTCGTGATAAGAAGGGTGCTTCCGAAAAAAAATGTTAAGTTGTGCGATTTTTAAATTCAGAAGGGGATTGCATCATTCCTTTTACTCCCGTCAGACAATGTTGCCCCGCTATCACGAGTCGTTACTCAATGATTACCTCCAACCATTTCATCAGCAGCAGAAATGAATTTTCACGAGAATCAGGGTGCTAGTTTGCCTTGGGTTTTGGCAGATTCGATATTGATGTGCACCCTTCGAAAAAACTTATGCACCAATTATTCCTACCCATTTTCTTGAAACAATATTTGTAATGAACAACAAATATTTACCACTACTGCCTTAAAAGTTTTAGTGGCTAAAGATGATCTCATGTCATGATCCGCTCTGGACGCATTCTTCTTCGCTCATTTTTGCAATAATTTAAAATGCTCTCATGCGAATTTATCAATCAGTTATACGTTAACTGCGGTGCAATATCTTTCCCTTAATTTATAACTCAGGAAAGTGGTGCTGCTATTGTTACAGTGTTTTTGACGCTATCAGACATGTCCACATTTCATTTGAGTAACTTATTCAAAAGGTCAACCTTCAAGTTGTTTAAGAATTTTTATAAATTGCGTGATTGGAAAATTGGGTTTTGTAATTGTTTAAAAAAACAAATTAGCACTTTGTCTGGCATTAAAGTCAAATCGGGTTAATTTTGATTTTATAATTATGGGCTGTTAGGTTGTTATGTAAGAGAAATTAAATTAGCTTCATTCACAAAAGTTATTTATCATTACAATATTTCTATCAAATATGCTCTCATTTCATTTGAGCAACCCTTATATCCGCTGTGTTCCTTTGAAGTTTTTTAAGAACTTTTGCGAAAAACTTGATGTGGAATTTATGTTTTTGGTATTTATTGAAGCAAATTAGCAATTTTCAGGTTAATATAACAGGTTAACAAGAGTGTTAACGACGGCTATAAACAATTATCATGAAGAACAATAGCATTAAAGAAACAAGAAGCTATGCTGGTATGAAAGCGCTAGCAGTTTATCTTACTAGTTTGGCGTCAAATCCATAACGGGAAAATTTCTTAATATGTGCTTTTAGATTGTAATGTCATATGTAGTAAATCAGTTTCATTTAAATCTTTTTTTTTTTAACTATTTAACTGTGCATAAAATAACGAATTCTTCTCTAACTGTGCTAATTTGTTTTATTTTTTAATCAATTTTACCTACCTTTACATTTACAAGGTCTCAAGAGTCGTTCTCTACTTGTACCGCTATAACAAATCCTACACATCTGATTGTTTTCTAAATTACCAACTTGCAGCACTACATCACTTGGCATTTTATCACTGGTTAAAGTTTTTGCGTTGTTTCCATCTGAATTTGGGCAAAGAATTTCTTGCATTTTACACTTTGTTTCAAAATTTTGTCTAAATTTTCGACATTTTAAATGGTATTTTGATGAGTGGAACTGCTTTGCATTTCTTTCTACGTAAGGTTTATATTGAAACTGATATTTGGAATTCGAAGTTTTAATCAAATTCAAAATTCTGCTTAAACTAGCCTTTGAAAATTCAAACTCTATGTGTTCATAATACACATAAAGAGTTTTAAAAAAATAGCACACTTAGAAAGAGTTGTTAGAATGAAACAAAATTTTAGTTGCGTAAGTTCAACATTGATATAGATAAATGATTAAAAAATCAAAGAGAAATTATCAATTATTGCAGAAAAAAATATAAATAGTTTTAGTCCCTTCTTGAACTATTTATCAAATTGTAATTTTTTTTTTTAATTCATCGTACACTTTGTACATTTTTTAACACATTATTATATTTCAGGTTCCGATTTCGTTTATAGTTTTTCGCAGAAAAACAAAGAGTAATGTAGTTACTTAAGTTAGTTAGTACGTGTAAGTTAGTTAGTGTAAAGTTAAATACTCAAAACAGGTGGCGGAAGCAGCTATTACTTAATGCAGACAGATTCCATTGAGCACTATTTTTCTACTTATTTTTTGCGCCATATCAATGTGAAGTTCATTTATTTTACCGGACTTATCAGTGTTTTCAATACCACGAGGTAATTCGAAAAATTACCCAAATCTTTCACTAAAATTTCTTCAAAAAATTCAATTATTTACTTGTACGCTTTCAGAAAAATTGGTTCCATATTGAAACATAATATCGGTACCTTATACCTTAATTTCGTGAATATTTGCTGTAACCTGTAAATATCTTAAATTGAACAATGTTTTACTTTCAGTTGAATCATAGTATCGTTTAATAAAGTTTAAGATAAATTACTATGCATGGTAATATGATTCAACTTAGCAGTTTATTTAAGGTTACAGCAAATGTTTATTGTTTATATTTTAACACACCCTAGAATTTCTAAGCGTATACTTTTTGAGGAAGTTATCCTAATACAAAGATATTCTATGACCAAATCATTTAGAATCATTCAAAAATTGTAGTAATTTTCACACTCTTAATAGTAATATTGCATACTATTTTTTTCATATTTATAAATTTTTTAAGGCATAAAACTTGTTAAATTTAGAAAATAGTCTCTTTTACCCTTTGTAGGTCAGAAAAATTTAAACAAAAATTTTTGTCTAGAAAAGCCATGAAAGTTATGGCCAGTCCACAAAGAAATGATATATTTGATCTTTATGTTTACAAAATTTACAGTGGTTAGTTTAAGAAATCAAAATTCTTAAAATTTTGGTGGTTTATATTATTGTCGATAAAAAGTGGAACTGTTTTTCCCTCATCGCTCCTGAAAGGGTTAAAACTTATAAAACCTCAACTTTAAAAAAAAATAATAATAACTGTACATCCCGGTTTTGTTTGTAATACTTTACTATTTCTGTGAATAAAATCAGTGATAAATTGATTCCATTATTCAGTATTTGTTAACGAGTTTCTTTCTTAGCTTTCAAAGAACAATGATACGATAGCACTAAAGAGGAGACAATACAAGCTTTATCTCCTTCAATTCCTTATCTCTGTTAGCTCAAGGTTCATTCTTGGCGCTGCGACAGATAAATCAGGTACTCAGTTGACACCCAGTATCTGGTAGCGATCAGAACCTTTGTGGGTGTTAAATTTCCATAAGGAAAACACGCCCCCTTCTTTAAATTTTCAAAAATGACCCAGGTCAACATGGGAACTCCTCCAAAAGCCAAAGAAGAAGCTATTAGCAAACTTTTGGAAGAGACCGGCTTCGAAATTACCAACGAAAATGGACAGCGAAAATACTGCCCCAAGGACCCCACCGGTCCACCACCCGCAAAAGGTAGTGAAGTGTTTGTGGGGAAACTACCTCGAGATGTTTTTGAGGATGAGTTGGTGCCACTTTTTGAAAGAGCCGGACCTATCTACGAAATGAGATTAATGATGGAATATGGGAACAATAATCGTGGTTTCGCTTTCGTAATGTATACTTGTCCTGAGGACGCTAAAAAGGCCATCGATGAGTTAGATAACTATGAAATTCGCAAGAGCAGGTACATTGGAGTTTGTAAGTCTGTGGACAATTGTCGGCTGTTTGTTGGGGGTATTCCCAAAACGAAGACTAAAGAAGAGATTCTCGAAGAAATGAAAAAAATTACCGATTCCGTGTCAAAAGTTATCCTCTATAGCAGCATCGCAGACAAAACAAAAAACAGGGGTTTTGCGTTTGTTGAATATGAGAGTCACAAAGCAGCGGCTATGGCAAGAAGAAAACTAATACCCGGTAAAATACCCCTTTGGGGACATGACATAGCTGTGGATTGGGCTGAGCCAGAACCAGAGGTTGATGAAGAGACCATGTCTAAGGTAAAAACACTTCTTTCTTCAGTCGGGCAGTTTTAAAATTGATTTATGTCAGTATAATATTATTAACAAATATTGGCAATACTAATGTCCCTGCTGAAGTTTCTCTAATTTTTTTTTCTGTTACATAATAACGCATTTTATATTATGTTCTTGCGTTTAAACAATTTATTTGTCTTTTAAAGCTGATAAAATATTTCTGGTAAAAATGAATACAAAAATTGCTTCTTTTGTAAAAGACATAACTGCTAATTCTCTATATTTATATAGTAATAGCTTAATAATATAAAATGCTCATGCATATCTTATTAATCAAATTCTATAAGCTAGTTTTTTTGATAACCGTCGTTGAAAATCAGACCCAATTTTGGGTTTGCGATTATTAATGTTCAGCACCGTATCCTTGCAATTTTGAATCCAATCCAGAAGACAAGGGAACTCCCGAATCAAGTGTTGGGAGAAAATTTCCTTCCTGGAGGACTTTTTGATGTAACTAACCCGCATTTGCGTTACATGGTGAGAAAAACCACGAAAACCTCTCACGATTAGCCTGACGACTAGGGGACTCTAACCCATGATCCGTCTACCAATGAGGATGTTTTACGTCAGTACTGTGGTCGGTACAAACCGAATGCAGAATTCGTATCGACCAGCCATTGCTGGAATTCGAACCCGGTTCACCTCATTGGAAGGCGAATGCTCTATCCCCTGAGCCCTCACGGTTCTATAAGTTAGTTTAAAATGTAACTGAAGTTTGTTTAATAAATATAATTCAAAAATACAAATTATATAAAACTTTTAGTGAAATACAAAGATGTAAAACGCTCTTGCATGTCTTGGCAGACGAAGACTTTAACGCACCACACAATATATAATGAATTTCATTTATTTATGTAAAAATAGAAATGATGGAAGAAATAGAATGGATTTATGTGATGGAATAGCGAAGATCTTACTTTTCATTTAAAACAAAAAAGAAAAGTTTATTCCTTTTCCATCTCAAATAAATAAACAAAATAAATAAATAAATAAACAAAATAAATAAATAAAAATTAAAGTGGGAAAGGTTTCTGGTGTTAAGGCTGTAATGTTCCTTATACCATCTTTTCTTCTAAACTATAATCTGTAGTTACATTTCAACAACTAACATGCTATTTGTAATTTGCGAACAGATATGCGATCAGGAGAGATTTAGGAAAAATTACCAATAAGTTTATATGATTTTGCAAATTATAATACTCTAATACTTGTTTGACTCAAATGTTCAGAAACATAGAGCTAAAGTTCTCGTAAAAGTAATTTCGAACTTGAAATGAAATGCTTGTTTAACTTTAAACAAGCAAACAAAAACTTTAAATACAAAATATTTAGCAAAAACAAGTATATCAACAAATAGCTGTTTACTTATTGTATTGTACTACTAACGGTGTTTTCATCGAAACTATTTTTAAAAGCTTCGGTTATAGTATTTTAAAGGTCCAGAATTTTACTTATGTGATAATACATAGAAAATCTGAAATAAATTATTCTTAAATTTAAAAAAAAAACAACTTTCTTTTATATAATTTTTATCCAATAAATTGTTGTTAATCGTTGAAATTTATCTAGACCCAGTTACCTAAATTCCGCCGTTGCTGATTCAATATACATATTAATCTTTGCAACAAATGTTTCTTCTATTCTCGTAAAACGTAAGATAATCTTTTACTTAAAAAATTTTGAATATTTAATTCTTTTTATCACATTTTATATAATACATTGCTTACATGCATTTTATGTTCTTATACTGAGAAAAACGTATGGTGAAAATTGCCAGAATATGGTAAAGTTTACCGTGTTCCTGGCTCTATGGGAAAAGGCTCAGTAATTTTTAACGAATTGATAATGATTTTAGTAAAATTAGCCAAATATGGTTTTATAATCTGTGATAAAATTTTATAATTTTATATTGATGCCTTAGGGCATAGCATAAAAATTATTTATTCGGTTACATTAATTTTTCAGTTTTGTATTTTTGAGTAAATGTGTACCAATAAGAACTATAATTTTGAAAACTAAAAATTTCTGGTAAACCATTACCACCTTAACGGAAAAAGTACCAAATGAATGGTTTAAATACCGTATATTTTTATTTAATTACTTTCTTTTTAAAGAAATGTCATTAATCTTATTTTAGTCCATCAAATATTATACATTTACATACATCTTTTACCTATTTTTTTATATACTAAATCTATAAATACATCTAAAGAAGTTTTATATTATAATGACTTTAACTATTATAATGATTTTTAAAATGATAATATTTAAAAGAATTTATTTTTACATCAACGATATGGTTTTAATAGTCACAATCAAGAAAAAATATTAAAAGAATGCCTTAATATTAGTAAATCTTATGAACATACATGAGCCAAATGTTGTCCAATACATGAGCCAAATGTTGTCCTAAATTACAATTTTTAAAATTTCTGAACCCTTTTTTTATATATTTATTTATTTAGTTATTTTTTGAGTCTTAAAATTTTATTTTTAAAAACTGATAAAAGTGAAAAAACTGTTTATAAAAATATAAGTTTTCTAAGAACATAGTCTGCTTGGAATTAAAATTCGTATTATTAAGATCGGATTTTTAGAATTTTAATTTTTCGGGGGAAAAAAAACTGCTGGTAAAACTATCGTACTGCTTGGTAATGATATTCCTGGTTAAGAAAAGCATACTTCTGGTTAATAAAACCAAAATATACGATATTTAAACCATTTATTTGGTAATTTTACCAAAAACTATTACCAATGCTATTCGGTAAAGATTACCAAGTTTTTTATGATCCCATAGAGCCAGAATCATGATAAATTTTACAATATTCAGGTTATTTTGACCAAACTTTTTTTTCTTAGTGTTCGTTGTCTGTTATCTTAATGATTATTATCTTTAAATTGCTGGATAAATGTTTCAAATTTTTAAACACTTAATTAATTTTTTTGGAATGTAAGTTTTTTTTTAAGAGTTTTTTGTTTTGTCTCAACAAATACAATTTTATCAATCAAACTTTCAAGTTTATTTTAAAAATATGGATTTACGCAAAATTCAGACTAAAAACTTATTTGTTTTTATTATAAATTTTAAAAATTTTGAAGATAATCTGATAAAAAATTTGAATTGATTTGCTGATTATCTATATTTTTGAAAGACTATGTTATTCACAATATTAAACATAACTTATGATTATCTTTATTATTGATAATAAATAATAAATTTAACAAATCAAACACGTATTTAGAAAGTAAAAACAAAATTAATCAAAAAAATTATTTAAAAAAAATAAATAAAAAAAACATAATATACGCAAAGCACCATATATATATACTTTACTCCTCAAGAAATTTAATCAATTTCTAAATGTTCAGTTAAATTTTTAGGTCAGTTTTTTCGGTGCATATTTCTAAATTTAATTGTAACTTTTAACTACTTACTAACAATAAATTATACTCTAAAATCAACAATACAGTATATTGTGTGCTTTTTTGAAAGCATAAATGAAATAGAAAGTAAAATTATCAAATTGAACTATTACGAAATTTAAAAAAAAGTTTTGTCTTGAAGCATGAACATAGCATTATAACCTATTTAAGACACGAACATTATCATTACTCATAAAAAAAACTTTAAACAAGTCATGAATATAATATTTTACTTTATTTCTAATTGAACTCATAAAAAGAAATAGGATATTGAATTCAAATGTTGAATATTTTTAGAAAGGGTAAGTAAGGAAAAATTAGTTAGAGAAATGCTATTCTTTGGCTCATTTTTTATATATAGACAGCTTTAGAAATTTGCATATTAAAATGAAGTTCATATAACAAAATGAAGTTCACGTAACAATGTTAATAACTCTTGTTTTGTTTAAAAATCAAAACATATGTTCAAATCTATCAGAAGTTTTAAGAAAATCGTTCTTGAATAAAACTTAAATGAGTTTTACTTAAATATTGAAGTTATTAAAGCACCATAAAAATATATGTTGTTAACTATTTTTAAGCCAACGTAATGTCTTATAATCTATATTTATAGACATAATTCATCTGAACATTTCATCTAAAAAATCGAAGGGATAGCTGTCGCCGCTCTTTTGGGTGTTCAACTTAACGTTATATTATGTTTTACTCAGCAAAAACTATAAAGTTTAGAAACATGAAATGACTGAAGTGTGTAGAGTAATGTAAAGGGATTGAGGCAAAATAAAAAGAACTAACATTCGATAACTAGTTCGAGGATTATTAACTATTGAGGGAAAATACCATACGGGCCGATTTACAAGCCATAGGAATGCAACTATCAAATTGAAATTTGGCATGCTGTAAGGGCATTTTTGTTTATAAATTTAACACAAAGTTTTTTTTTAAATAATAAAATTTAAAGATTAAAGATTTAAATATTAAAATATTCCAATTAGTTAGAAAGTTATAGCTATTTTAAGTGCTTTTTTATCTGAATTTTTTCTTTTTGTTTGTGCTTATCTTACATTTGTAATGCTTTGTCGAAAATGCACAAAGAGTTCCATGGAATAAAAAAAATACTATTCAATAAGTCGTTCGAGATTATTAAATATTAAACTTGTAACAAAACCCCCTTGTTAGTCGATACACTGTCCTTTAAAAGGTAGCTATAGAGATGAAATTTGATGTGGATAGAACCGTTTTGAATTCTAAATTTAACGAGAGATTTTCGAAGTTCCCATTTGTTCGAAAGTTATTGCAATTTTAAGTGTTCTTTTCTTTTCAAATTTTTTTCGATGTATAACTATTTATCTTTTTTTTGCTGGAAAGTTGTTTTCTCTTGCAATTTTCATTTTATAAGCTCGCGCTTAACTTTGTGTCAAAATTTACAAAGATTTAATGTTATCAGTAATTGATTTTAACATTTGCATCAATATTTTATTAAATATAAAGACTGAAGAGAGATAGTTTTCAATGCGATATGTTATATGATATTAAGTTATCTTCAGATATCGTAACCAGTAAAATCACTTTTTCTTTATCACTTCTTATTGTATCACACACAGTGGTCGGAAAACTACATTACTTCATAAGTTTACTTCAACTGCAACAACTACTACAAATATACTTAACTACAACTACTTTTTTTTAAATGTGGTGACTACAAACTGTTTTGGAATTGTAGTAACTACTTCACTACTTTAAAGAGTCGAACTATGCTCGAGAACTTACTCTCTTTACACTCTTGTTCAAAATGGGTTTGAATAAGAAATTGGCTTACGTTATGTATAAGGGAATAATTAAAAAATATTTATTCTTGTTAACATGAGCAAGTTTGTTATTCCAAAAAAATTTTTTTTTTGAATTTGTCTATTTAAACTTCAATTTTTATGACTTTCTCAACAGCGAATATTTCAGTTAAGAAATGCGAAATTATCAAATACTTGCAATTTTTTAATGCTCTTTTATTTCCTCTAAGAAATTAAGTATACATTGGGAATACGCTTCCTTGTGAAAGTGTGACCAAAGTGATTAATTATCAAATTTTCGTAATGGCTACTTTAAATATTAGCTATGCGTGATTTTAAATTCTGTTAAGACTCAGCTGCAGCTACTGGGTCATTTTCATTGCATACATTGACGGATCCGCAAAGATTTGTACCCATCAAATTCAAAAAACTATTTGCGTTAGAACCGCATTTCTTTACCAAACTAACGTTAAAAGTAGTTGCCAGGAATCACTGCAAACTACTGTTTATTTATATCCCACTACTCACTACACTACTTTTTTTTTATAAAGTAGTACACTGCGCAACAAATTACGAAAATTACGAACAGTAGTTTCACTACTTGTAGTGCGCTACTGAAGCCCACTGGTTGCACATTATATATCTAAGTTTTTTTTTCAAGTACAGCTGATTATTTTTAAAAAAATAAGCTCTGGTTTCATTTCGTTATGATTAAAATATTAATAAAATTTATTACAGTCAGTTATAGAACAATATATTATGAAAACAAAATTGTCCCTATTTTATCGACTTTTAAGGAAAGACCTTTTTCAGAAGATGAAGAGGAGAGAACGGTTTAGGTCCATGGAAGCTGATTCTGATGAAAAACGAATTTGGAGAGGAATTGTTCCTTTTTTCTCATAGCACGGCCCATCTTTACTGAGTAATAACTATCGGCGGGAACCGATTCTTCCAGTTATTGATTTGCCAAAACTTATCAGTCTTTAAAATGCAACAGATGGAAATTCAATCGTAGTTTTTGTAAAAAAAAAGAAAGGAACATAACTTGTTCTTCCTCTTTAATTTTTGATGAAGGAGAAACAACTATGGGTGCTGGTGAGCGAAACAAATAGAAGGTGATACCTCCTAGTTATTTAAAAAAGTAATAAGCAATTAATTTTAACTCTGCAGTGCCCTCAAGCCAATTTTTTAAAAATAAAAATCCTAATAATTTTTAGATGCGTTATAAATACTCTTAATTATCAATAGAAAATTTCTTTTCGAAAACTGACACGCTGTTAATTAAACTGACACGCTGTAATTAAAAAATTTAAATATAATCCTACTATTTGCTATATACAAGTTAAATTAAAATAAAATATTGCCAATTAAAAATAAATTCATCAAATTTATCATTCACTTATGAAAATTACTTTAAAGTTTTGTTTTTGCTAAATCGTTTCTACCTACTTCCTAAAATCGCGCATGTCTTTTAAAAATATGCCGATCGAGAAAATGATTATTATTCTTTAAGTTTGGAATTTTAATGTAAGGAACAAAAAATTTTCGATACTATAGTGTTTTCTTTTTCTTCATTTTTAAAGGAAACCTCAAGTTATAGCATAATAATCTACAGTATCTGTATAAATATAAAAAAATATATACCGAGATAATAGATATGAATTTTCACTTTAAAATTAAATATACACATTATTTTGACAAAACTATTTTAGAAAAATAAATTTTTGTTTATAAAAAATAAAAGTTTAGAGAGATTAGGAATTTTTATTTGAATAATAAGAAATTGATTTCGAAAAGAGATTTTGTAAATTTTTTTAGCAGCATTTTTTTTATTTATTTATTTTTAAAGTTGGGAATGTTATGAACTACATAAACTCTCGATAATTATTGGCGAAGCACTTTGGTAATGATTTTAGTAAAATTAACTATAAAATATGGTATTATAACATTTTCTAAAATTGGTAATTTGATTATAAGAGGTTTGAGCATGGCATAAAAACCATTTATTCGATTAAATTTACTTTTAATTTTTGTATTTTTTACTAAGTGTGTGCTGCTTATAGGAACTATTATTTTGAAAACCAGGATTTCCGATAAACCGTTACCATAGGGATGAAAAAATTACCAAATGAATAGTTTCAACACCGTATGTTTTGGTTTTATTAACCAGAAATATGTTTTACTTACCAGAAATGTCATTACCTTAAAATACGGTAACTAGCATTGAATGAGAATTGTAGGAAATGTGCACGCTTTAAGGTAGCAATGTCGGTTAATAGTTTCGGCTAATTTTCCTTTAACATTGAATGGATTTTTCTGAAAAAGTATTAAGTTATATTAAATGCTTTATATTCATGCTAAATGGTTAGAATTATTTTGTTTTGGTTACTGATACTAATTAATTTTTAACCATGTTATTGTTCATAATTATTAATTATAATGAATTTATTGTTAAAATTCTTATAAGTCTAAACAAATAAAGCATACATAATAAAAGTTTTGTTTGGCTAATCAAAATTATGTTGTTTTTTTAACCATACAGTACGGTAAGTTTATCAGAATTTTTTTTTATGTATGCCTACCCAGATAAATGTATTTTTGCGCAAATTGAACAATATAAATTTAATTAGAATTTGTAAAATTTCTTGAAATATTGTAAAAGTGTTGCCAAATTTGATCAGCCTTATCTCCAAATAATAATATAATAGGCTTCATATTACTTGGAACGAAAGTCACTTAGATATTTACTCGATTATTAATTTTTAGAAATATTCATTCGGAATCCGTGGTGGCTCAAGGAATAGAGCGCTCACCTCCTGACAAGGTGACCCAGGTTCGAATTCAAGCGATGGCTTGTCGAAACGAATTCTGCATCCGGCTTGCACTGACCGCATTGCTGACGCAAAATATCCTCAGTGGTAGATAGATTATGAGTTAGAGTCACCCTGCCACCAGGCTAATCATGGGAGGTTTTCAGGGTTATCTTCTCCTTCTAACGCAAGTGGGGGACCTTTCATCAAAAAGTCCTCCACAAAGATAAATTGTCCATGTAACTTGATCCATGAGTTCCCTTGTCTTCTGGAATGGATTCAAAATTACATGGTTACGGAGTTGAACATAGGTAGTCGTTAACTCAAAATTGGGTCTGCTGTTCAACCACGGTTACAAAATAAGCATATTCATTTGGGGGGGAATTCTAAATTTATAATATGCTCGGAAAAAAGAAAACTTAAAACCATTTTGGATCAGAAATTTAAATAAATGCATATTTCTTATATATATATATATATATATATGTATATATATATATATATATATATATATATATATATATATATATATATATATATATATATATATATATATATATATATATATATATATATATATATATATATATATATATATATATATATATATATATATATATATATATATATATTCAACTTATACAATACTACTCGTTTTGGGGTCTTTCTTGTTTAACAATTAAATTCTTGCTCCATATTAAATTTTCGTAAAACAATTTATAAACGAAATTAAAGATTAAAGATACATGAGAAATATAGGAGTTGTCTCTATTAAATTTTTTTTTTTAATCTTCTGTTCCAAAAAACTGTTAACATTTTGTTTTTAAGCATATTATCTTAAATTTGATATTGAAATCATGAAGAACGGTAACTTTATAAACCCGTTAATTTAACTGCCAAAAATACAGCAAATAAATATAACTGAAGTATTAAGAAAAGTCAAAATCTAACTTTATCGTCCTTCATAGCCAGGCGTTTCCCGATAAACGCCGTTATCACCCAAAAAGAAATATCATTCTTTTACGGTTGTTGAAACTATGTACAAATCGCTATCTGATACGTTCAATTGTTTGCAGACTAAATATGCCTTTACAAAGGGAGTAAAACCCCATGAATAACCGTGATTACAGTGATCTCATAACACAGTTATCTTCTTTCACCTTAGATGAGTACAGCTTTTTTTTTAAAAAAACTTTACTCTTTTTTACCTTCTAAGACTTATTTAATCTCCTAAATAGTAATACACTCTTATCAAATTTATACGGCACTATTTTAGAATACTAATTTCAATTAAAACACAACTTAACATCAATCTTAATGCCATCGAACTCAATAAATGGAGTTACCTAGTGTCTGATTGAGCCAAATGGTCAAGTTGGGGTGGTTCTGGCCTGTTATGGGCTGTCATGCTCATGGAAGAAAAAGAATTTGAAATTTCATCATTTTTAATTTTAATAATGAGAATGTTATACTTTTTCCCTTCATTTTTTGTGAAGATGCTCGTGCAGTTTTTGTTATTTGTAAATGGCGATTACAGGTTTCAGATAATAATTTTAAGCGATCTAACTATGTCTTTTGCCTTTAAATGTGTTAACTACGCTGAGAAAAAAAATATGGTCTCAAAATTCTGTAAAACTACCAGAATATATCATATCGATATTCTAGTAAAAATACCAGAATATGGTTAACTTTACTGTGCTTCTGGCTTTATAGGAACACAAAAACACTTGGTATTTTTTTCCCATAAAGATTCTGGTAAAATTAACAATAAAAAATGGTTTTATAAAATGGGATAAAATTTAAAAAATGTGGTAAAATTTGATAATTTTATCATGATATCTTAGACCATGGCATGAAAACAATTTTTTCCGTAAAACTTGCTTTTCCTTTTTTATTTTTTACTAAATGTGTAGTAATAAGTAATTTTGAAAATCAGAATTTCCGGTAAACCATTACCATATGAATGGAAAAACTACTAACTTGTTGTTGTAATGCTTAACTAGCTCTTAACTTGTTGTTGTAAAAATGCTTTACTTAGAAAACTTTTAACATGTAAATAGAACCATGTACTCAAGCAAAGCAGCCAATCGAAGTGGTATTGAGTTTTTTTTAATAAAAATAATTGTTTTTAAAATAATAGTATTTGTAGCAAAAGTTTTTAATATATTAATCAAAATAAAAATGTATTAAATAAAGAGGCAAAATCGATTGCAACGCCCTTTAATCGTTGCTTCCTAGAGTAAGTTTTTAAAAAGAAAAAAAAAAAAAAAAAAGCTGTGCAATTAAATTTTCGGCGAAAAGTATATTTGATAATGTGATTTTAAAGTTTAATTTATTTCTTTAAACTAATATGCTACCCAAAAGTATCTTAATATGTCTCGTTTTATTCAGCAACAAGAATTTAAAGTTGAAAATAATTAAATAACAGGGAAAAGTCGTAATTTATGAAATAATATTCTCATTAATTAGTGTTTCCTTTCTCAATTTAAAGAATCCCTTCTTGAAAGTAAAAAGGGAAAATTAACCAATTGGAAAAATATTCTAAGTTGTAAAAAAACATTAAATTTTTTTTCAATATTTCTTAAAAAATTTAAAGGTGGAGTTTTATTATTTTCGTAAAATCAGAGAAACAACTTAAAAAATAAGCTGAGCATCTTTTTTAAAAGTGAAACTGCGGTAGGAAATTACTCTCACTAAAATGGTATTTTAAAAATAATTTTTCTTCATAATGTTATTATCTGCTAAAGCAAATCATTATTCAACTTTATAATTAAGATCATCGGTTGTATCTAACTTTACTTTAAAATTATTGTCAAACAATTGATAATTTTAGCATTTTAAAATATAAGATTTGTTGAATCCGTTCAATACAAAGAATGATAAGATAAATATATTCTTTATAAAGTAAGAATTCGATAAAGATACTTATTAACAAAAGCTTGAAATCCTTTCTTTTTTCTTTTTAACTGAGAGTTACATCTTTCTCTTCCATTTTATCAAAGCTTTTCTATTGAAATAGAACATAACTTTCTCCCTTTATCAACACCATTGAACATAAATTTGATAACAATTTAAAACATTCACAGTGAAAAGGATAAGGAATGTTCATATTTTTTAGTTACTAACTTTAAATTAAAACTTTTGCAAATTATTCTGTAGTGAACTATCATCAAATTAGAAAAAAAATTATTTACAAGTGCATTTTTTATTAAAAAAATCATAACAATTACCTGCTTTTTAAATCCGGAGAATCCAAAATGAAATGTTCTTCGTTTGAAAATTTTGTTCTCAAATAATATATACATAGATTATCCTTTCATTATTTTAGGATAACAAACCACAAAATAAAATTTTATAATTGTAAGATCTCGATATGAATTTCAATAATTTACTTAAAAACAGAATAGCTGAATTCTAGTTGAAATTAATTATTCAAAATGAATAAAATACTTACCAAGAAAACGGTAAAAATTTATTAATAGTCACACAAATGATACTATTTGAAGCAATTCGGATGATTCTTTATTGTTGTTTTCCGAATTATATTGATACAGAAATGTAAACTATTCTATAAAGAAGAAGAATATTCTATGACTATAACAGTTCTGCACTTCTGAAATCACATTTATTCATGGAAAGAAGTAAGCAATGTGGACTTAAATAACTTTCCTTTAATTTATAACGAATTGAAGACAAAAAAAAAAAAATTATTTTACCTTAATACACACATCTTTAACAGTTTGTGATCACGAAATCAGAAGTTATCAGATGCAAATTTGCTGATAATGGAAAGGAATAAATTATTGAGAAATTGTTCTTTAAATGTTGGGTGCGTTCTGTTTCCAAATGATTTACCAATGTTCTGGGTCGTTTTTTGACGTGTTTTGCTTCTTATTTGCTGCTGAGAAAACATGGCGTCCTACTCTACCAATGATTCTGATAGAACTAAATGAAAACTTAATTAATAAACTTAATATAAAACTTGATAAACAAGAAAAATGGTGTGAATATAAAATATTTAAAATAAATAGTAATTTACTTTACGAAATGTACTTTCGTCTTCACAAAGACACGACATCTGAGCATTTCATAGAACAAAAATAAAACAAACCAAACGATTCTATAGAACTTTATAAATTTAAATGAAAATTATTAAAGAAAACGATAAACTTGTCAGTCTAACTAGAAATCAAGCTTTTTACCACATCATGGTGCAATAATCGTTTGAGCTAGCTTCTCCATTTTGCCGTTCACTTAAAAAAGAAAGAAAAAAGAAAAAAAATCGCTTTACGATTTTATATGCTCTAACAAAAACGAATCATATAAACTTTGTATAAGCTTTAACATTTAGGGACATTAAAACTTTAATATAAAAGAAATATGAATAATTATAAAAATTATTTTCTATGCAAATCATACATCTGAAACTGATATTAGACGTTAGAAGAACTTGATTAGCTTAATAGTAAGTAGTACTGAGTGTGGTTCTTTAAATAATCTTTTCCTTTTTTTAATAACTACGATATTTTCTAATTACAATTTATCTCAACAGAAACGCTTCTCCTTGTAACCTGTATTTCATTTATTAAATTATTTAAAAATTGCGATAAGTCCGTGTGCCATTTCCAAAGCAATTTGACTAAATTTGAATTATTCAAATGTGCATGTATATTTATTAAAAATTCCATGAAATAAAACAAATGGCGTCTTCTGCATTTTGCAGTTTTCAAAATTAAAGATATTAATTATCTTTGAGATAAAGTGGCATATCTCTTAGTGATTAATGATGGTTACTTTATTACTTAATTCCTTTAAGATAACTGTCCAGACGTTTAAGTAATATGTTTTAGTAATTTTGATTATACTAACTAGTTATTTAGTTTTCAATTATACATTATTCATTATTCATTTTTTTCCTTCATCAAATTCAACCCATTTTTATGTTTATGCTGTTATTTAAATTACTATGCGATTGGCTAATAAATATAAATAAAATTCGAGTTTCCATTATTTATATGTACTAAGCCTAAATAAGGTTTTTTTTTAATAATTTAACACGGAAAAAATACATTATTTTGTGATTAATTGCAGCTACAACTTTATTGGGACGAATATAAGTTATCGCAAATGAGCATTTAATTGATATAAAAAATGGAAATTCATCTGTGGTTGACCTCGATAACGCTTCGTCTCCACTTGATAATTAATTTTCAGTTTTCTATCTTAAACATTAAATTACTATCTCTAATGTGTAATACCTAACGACAATATTTTGAACAAGATTATAATATATTAAGAATTTGGTTAAAGATTCACTCATGGTCAACCCTCAACTTTTTAACAATTGTTTTGTTTCAGGTGACAATATTGTACGTAAGAAATTTGATGATGAGTACAACAGAAGAAAAGATCAAAGACATTTTCTCTCTTCAGAACGAGTTAAAAGTTGAAAAAGTGAAAAAACTGAGAGACTTTTCATTCGTTCACTATAAATCCAGAGAAGACGCTGAGGTGGCTCTTGAAAAATTAAACAGTAAGGGATATAAGTTAGTATATTTTCAATTACAAAGTATAATTGTATGAGATTTTTAAAAGGATTTTGTCCTATTTTAGAACGATAAAAATATTTACGAACTTTCTCTAATTATTATTTTATGAATTGAAAAAAATTTAATTTTGATACATTTTTTTCTTATCTAATAATTTTTTTTTCAGTTGCATAAATTAAACGTTGAGAAAAATTATGATTTTAATTGAAAAACGAAAAAAAAAACTTTATTGTTCTATAATCAGTATACTTATTTATAAACTAAAATACCAAAACAACATTGCTAAAATCAATGAAAAAACAGACGATGAAATAGGAAAAAATATGATCATAGCTGAAGTTTTTGTTATTTTAATTATTACAGTTTAAAAGCAAATCTATTTATAGTTAAGGTATTAACAGCTAATGTTAAAATATTTAAATTTTTCAAGTTATATGAAATCAGTTTGTGTATAAATTATTAAAATAAATTTTTTTCCCCCTGTTAATTTGGTACTTGTACTTTAAGAAAAAGAAGAAGATCATTGATACTCACACATATGACCTATGACGTCAGTACCAGCTCATCGTTTATAAGCAAAATGGCGTGTGAAAGTTAGGCTAAGTTTCTCTACACAAGTTGGAATGTTAATTAAGTTGTAGTTAATTAAATACATTGCCATATCGCGCATCAAATTTGTTGAAATGGAATTTTTCCTCGTCTACGTCTTTTATTCAACTTATATTTATTATTTGTTTATGTATTTTATTGTAACCGTGATATATTTTTGTTTTGTGTACTGGCAACTTCCGTGCATAATTAGTTTGTTCCTCATGGCTTCATACCTGTATTTATCTTAAGTAAGAAATATATAGTGAAATAATTGAAATCTTTGTGAAAGAATTTTTGTGAATGAATCTTTCTGAATGGATCTTTGTGAAAGAATATAGAATGTGTCATTTAAGGGAATTGATACTTGGCGGGCTTGGCGTACATGAAATAGAATGGAAAGAACAATTGCTAACGTAAACAACCTATCGAGAAAACCACACTACGTTACTTGCAGGTATCCCATTACACAACTCTTTTTTCAATGTAAAATAAATTAATAAATAAATTTTAAAATCAAAATGAAAAATTGGAGTAACAAAAACGTAAAAGCGAGGGGGGAAATCAATTAAAAATCATACGAAATTACAAATCACTAATTATAAATCATGATATAAATTTTATCTTAGTGAATACAACTCTTTCTCAAAGTCAATTTCAAAAAATTTAAAGAGAAAAAGTGTTTTGAAAGAATAAATTTGCTGAAAAATACGTGGAAGATATAGCTACTAATAAAACAGAGGAAAATCCAAAATCCAAATTGCAATATATTTGACAGGTCCAAATTAGATATGATTATTTTATGAGACTAAAAATAAAACTTTTTACCCATTTATACACAAATCGAATTTTTTCAATGATTCTTTTCCTCAAAGTCATGAAATCAACTGGAAAATTAATGTAAAATACGTATTAATTGATCATTATTAATGGATTAAATGCATATTAATTAATATAAAAAAATTGGTCTAAAATGTTTTGTTTTATGCTAACAAATTAAAATATTGTAATACTTAGTTATGTTTTTTTAAACGTAAACAAGTTATTAAAATCTAAATTTGGGTGAAAATCAAGGGAAACAACAGTTTTACAACTAGGTTTTTCTTAAATATTTTTTAAATGGGAAAATTAAATTAATAAATAACTGAGTAATTTGACGGCGTACATTTAGAAGCTGCCAGATGCCAACAGAAGATTGTTTACATTTGAGCGCGAGACGGTAAAAGTTTGTTGCCTCGTATGCTGCACCGGTAGTTAATTGGAAATAAGTTATAAGTTACAAAAGGCTTGTATGGTCTTAGTTGTACAATAAAGATAATTATGTTCTCATAAGAAAATTTGCATAATTTTTTTTATTATCGTAAATAATTTAATAATATATAACTTCTATTCGCTTTTTTTTAAGCCTAATTCGAATTCATCTAAATATTCACTCTGTGATGTGCGTATATTTGATCAACAAACTAATTTTATTTTAAGAATTAGAGTATTTTTGCCTCCTAAATTAATGATTCTTACTTTATAATTGTATCGTAAAAATAATTTTAATGACTCTTATGTGTGCCAGAACTTACAGTTTTTGAATACCGAAATTTGTGGGAGCTACTTCATAACAAGTAGTAAAAAAGAACCTTCTTTGATTTTGACTACACTAGAAACTACCCTTTGTTCTTGGTGAAGTGAAACACCCAGAACCAAGAGTTATTTTATTGTGTTTAACTTCACCAATTTGGTGTAGATTAGTTGTTACTATTTTTGGAGTTGCCTTTTTTTAGAGCTTGGAAGCCAAATCCCATTAAACAGTAAGTGTGTAAAAAGCAGTAAATCGCACAACTATTAAGGAGAGAAGATTAAACAACAAGTGTGTAAAAAGCAGTAAATCACTCAAATATTTAGGAGAGAAGATTAAACAACAAGTGTGTAAAAAGCAGTAAATCACACAACTATTCAGGAGAGAAGACTAAACAACCAGTGTGTAAAAAGCAGTAAATCGCACAAATATTAAGGAGAGCAGTTTAAACAACCAGAGTGTAAAAATCAGTAAATCGCGCAAATATTAAGGAGAAAAGATTTAACAACAAGTGTGTAAAAAGCAGTAAATCACACAACTATTCAGGAGAGAAGACTAAACAACCAGTGTGTAAAAAGCAGTAAATTGCACAACTATTAAGGAGAGAAGATTAAACAACCAGTGTGTAAAAAGCAGTAAATTGCAAGTTAAATCTGTCGAAGCTGGAAGTTCTCTCGTTGATTGTGTCGAATTATGGAGAGAGGCATACCACCTAAAGCAATGTCCATGCCATCTGTCAGGCTTCAAAATTACGTGTTATTTCAATAATCGCTGCTAAAAGGTTTTTTTTTTTTTTTTTTTTTTTTTTTTTTTTTTTTTTTTAAATGGCGGGCACTTGGAAGCATTGTCCATTGGCCACAGAAAGTGCCAGAACTGCTAACTCTCTTTTCGTTACCCAGTGGGCGCCTGTGGCGAAGCCACGGCGGTGGAGCAGCGTCGCCCACGTCACACTACCACAACCCGTTTATAGAGCGGGTCACATTCACACATTCACACACAAAGGAGAAAGGACATAGAACACAGATAGAGAGAAAGAAACATCCATGCCTTGCTCGGAACTCGAACCCAGAACCTTTCTGATGCAAGGACAGTTCCTTGCCCCCTACACAGGCCGGTCGGCCGCTGCTAAAAGATAGACCCTAAAAAAACGGGCTAAGCTCTTGGTTATGGTTGGGGAATTTCTGTTTAACGTTAAATAATGAATGTTTTTTTTTTATTTATTCAAAAGTGTAATTTGTTTGATAAAAGTTGTTTTCCAATAAATGAAATATGAATGTTGTTTTCTGTTAGATATTGACATTGATGGAAGTATCATAGAAGTGACATGGGCGAAACCAGCAGATCGCATAACACGCCCAAAATGTCATTCCAGACCGAATCAACCAGCACCCGCAGTACCTGCGCCATTTCTTTATGGAGCACCTCCTCCCGGATTTGATCCTTATAACGCACATTTACCTTTTGCACCTTGTCCTGGGTAAGAATTCATTCATTCAATCAGTAAGAATTCCTATAACAAATTATGATTTTAAATGGACAGATAGGTTACCTAAATCAATTTTTAAAGTTCGACAAAGAAGAGCTCTCAAATGTCACGCAGCTATCACAATAAATCCTAGTAATACTGAGAAATACACATCAGAATACTCACATCATAGGAGTAGCAAATAATTGTTTAAATGATTAAAAAAGGTATTAAAAACTGACGACTCATTAAGGAGGAAGGCAATAAGAAAAACATTGTTAGATTTAGTTGTTGGATGACAAATTGAAGGTTTTCTTGAATAATCACCTTCTACTTTCTCCTATAGTTCTTATTAAACAAGTTATATTAAAACTCCACCTCCCACGTTAATAATTGTCTTATTTTGATACGGTCCATATTTTTAATCACTTTAACAATTTACGACACTTGATATACACTATAAAAAATTCTGAATCAAATTTAAATGGTAAAAAAATGTAAAAAGAAATGGTAAAAAGTGCCGGCACTCAGTGCCGGTACTTTTTACCGTAAACTCCCTTTTTACCGGAACATGCTACGAAATGAAAATATGATATACCGTATTTTTTACAGTAACAATTACCGTAAAATCACTGAATAACACTAACTTAATTAATATTACAGAAAAAATTACGGTATAATATTTTACGGTAAAAATGAATTTTTGGTAAAATGGATTTTAAGGATGATGCACCCCAACCACCAGTTTTATCGTAGTTTGATCCAAAAAATTTTACAGTGTACCTATCCTCTCATACTGCCTTTTGATCATGACACTAAAATATATATTAAGGGCCGTGATTGCCTCGAGCCTTTTCAATTAATCGTAGAAATAAATGTATAAATGTATTTTTTTTCCCCCGCTTTCTATTTTTGCTGGAAAAAATAACATAGAAAGAGTATGTTTTTATAAGTTATTTCATTCAGATGTTCTTTATGGTATGGATATTTTTGGTTTAAAAAGCCTATAATTCTGGTTAATGAAACCCAAAATATAAGGCTTTTAAACCATTCATTTGGCTTAACAGCTCACCGGAGATTTTGGTTTTAAAAATTATAGTTCTTATACCCATACATTTAGGAAAAAATGCAAAACTGAAAAGTAAATTTTACCGAATAAATGGTTTTTATTCCATGTTCTACGACATCATGGTAAAATCACCAAATGTTATTAAATTTACCAAATTTCACCATATACTAAAAAATTATATTTTATTGTCTATTTTACCAAAATCATTAGCGAAGCGCATCGGTAATAATCCCCGAGTTTTTTGGTGTTCCCATAAAGCCAGAAACACGATAAATTTTTATCATACTCTGGTAGTTTTACCATATTTTGTTTTCACTGTATATGTCCAACTAATTTATTTTATTTTAAGATAGATTTGACAAGGATTGAAACGCAATTCCTTATTTATCGATTATAGGAGTGCCTAACTATATTAACAACGTATCGGTAACCTACTCAAATATGTTGGAGAAATTCATGTCAGTTTAGAAATTCAGGAGCAATTTTCTCATTTGCAATTTTTCCGTAAAACAGCTGTATATAATCCTTACCTTCTAAATATTGCTAGTAACGTTATTAGGAGGTAAGTAATAAAATAAATTGGAACTTTGAAATAAAAGTATCATGGATTTGAAATGTTCTCTTATATCTCAGATATTAAGTAGGGGTTCTGTAAACTGCACTGAGATATAAAGATAGATATTCAAATACCCAAATATGGTAAATTTTACCTTGTTTCTGGCTCCATGGGCATACTAGTGCTTTGGTAATGATTTGGAAGAATTAATAATAAAATATGGTTAGATAATCTATGATAAAATTTAGTAAATATGGTAAAAAAAATTATTTTATCACCCTTTCTTAGAGCATAGCATAAAAAATAATTATTCGGTTGAATTTACTTTTAAGTTTTGCATTTTTTATAAATTGGTGTGGTAATCAGAACTATAATTTTAAAAACCATAATTTCTGGTAAACCGTTAAAAATTACCAAATGAATACCGTATATTTTGGTTTGGGGAACCAGCATTATGGTTCTTCTTACCAGAAATGTCATTACCTTACAGTATGATAATTTTTCAGATTTTTTTTTCTCTATGTTTGTGTCACGTATTTTCCAGATCATTTTGTAATTTAACTTGAAAATAATTCAGATTATGAGAGTTGCAAGCAAATATTTAAAAACAAATTCCAGAATTAAATAAATCGAGATCTGGGATGAAATTGTATTTAACTAAAGGTAACAACTTTGTTTTTGTCGTGGTTCGTAGAAAAATTTTCCTGTTTAATTGTATAATTATTTTTATTTATAAATAGAATACAAAATTGTTTAATATTCCTGCATGCTTATGTAATTTCTTCAATAATTATATTTGCTATTTAAGGAGAGGTGGTCTAATTCATCGAGTACCTGCATTCAGAGGACGAGGACGAGGTGCCGCTGGTGTTAGACGCTTCAGAAATTTCATACCTGCTCCAAACCATCCAGGATCATTCAAATCTACAGAGGTCTTTCAAAAAATTTTCTTTATTCTAGAATGAGTTGATATAAGTTTCGCAAAAATAAACAAATAAATAATATTTTTACAGTTTTACACGTAAAAATTGTTTGAAATGTCCATGAAAGATATTTCTTGTTTCATAAAACGAAAAAATGTATATTCATTTTTGTAAACACTTTTAAATCATTTTATTTATGTCAATAAAATGATGCATAAACAACGCGGATATGTTTTAGATGATATAAAATTCTACGTTATCAAGCATTATGCTGCTATATATTCCTTGGAGTTTAAGCTAATATATTTTAGTGCCAAGTCTTTACAAAATTCATGAGGAAATTTTATTCCTTTAAATGAAATGCAGTTCATGCTTTATGAATTAAAACTCTTCCATTGGGATTTAATTTTCAGTGCTTTCGTTGATTTTTGGTGGTATCCAATAAGTACTTAAAGTACTTTATCCTATAAACCGTTGGCGTGATTTTGCAACAGATGTTAATAAGATTAAATTCGCAGCCAAATTAAAATGTTTCGAGAAAAATATCTAAAAAGGAAATAGTAAACAGTATATTATTAATATTCTATCAAAAGATAGAAAATGATACCATTTTCAGAACATATGGAAACTTTAGTATGTTTTTAGAAGATTAAAACTAGCTCTGAAACATAAATGGATTTTTTTAAAAACTTTAATTACAAAAATGATCCTTAATCGTTTCTTGAAATTTTAATAAAGAAGAACTCTAATAAAAACTAGCTCTAAAATTTATTTTAATATTTAAAAAAAAATAACGACTGGTTTTAAAATAGGACTGATAATAAAATATTTCAAGTTTGCATTACTTGAATTTTCTGGAATAATTTTAAGTTTTTCGGAGTTGTTTTGATGCTCGCTGTCCCCATTGCCCAACTGCCTCACACAAAAGAGAAAAAAACATATACTGAAGAATTTTGCGTAACTTCTTTCAAACTGACCAACATCGATTTAATTTATTTAGGCAAACCATCCCGGTCATTCTACACATTATCCTCAGCATGCTTCAAACAAAGTAAGCAGATCTTTAGAGAAAGGCGAGCAATACACTCCTGAGTACGTTTTGATGCAATTACCTCCAAATGCTGATGGTAAGTATAGAAATAATAAAGAGAGACTCGAAATTATTTTCTCATTTTATAAAAAATAGCACCATAAATAAATAAGATTTTGATATTAAGCTCTTGCCGCCATATATCTCAGTAGTAAGCAGGAAGAATTTTTTTTAAGACTTTTAATAAAATAGTTTTTTTTTCTCTTGTTTAGATGAGTTACTTAAATTAAAGCAAATGCCATTTTCACAGCCTGGAAAAAAAATATTATAATTTGCTGGTTAGAATTTTTAATCTGATTTCAACTAAATTTGTTATGCTAATATCAAGCATCAAGAGTATTGCTGATATCTATGAGAATATTGATATCCAGGAATTATTTTACATTCTACTTTAGATTCATAGTTCAGCAGCTGACAAGGATTAAAACGCAGGGAAAATACCGATGAAAATCAATACATAAATATAGTGAAAATTTTTTTTAAAAGTTGCGGACAATACACCTAAGATACTCTGGTACTCTGAAATTCCAAAAGTAACAGTTTAGCTGCAATAAATCTTGTCAAAGTAGAGATGTCTAGATAGATGGGGAAAATGATAAACACTATCTATCTTCTCCAATATCAATCTAGACATAGAAAAGTCAATTTAAAAAAGTGCATATAAGAAATTGTGTGCCGTCCTGAGTTACCATTGCAGTAATTTGAGCGTTGTACAGCGCGCAAATAAATAAATAAATGGACCACCGTGAATAACTTTTGATCTTATGATTCACGTTCTAGTTCTCAATCTTAATAGATCAATTGGCTGACCTAAGTACTGGAGATATTTTAAGTTACGAAATCAGACTTAAAAACGCACTTACTTTGAATAAACATACCTTTTTTTTTATGGTTTCGGATTTTCAACCCTCAAAATATAGGGAGTAGTTGCAATATTGTAAATATATTCCCAATAGTTTTCTCAGGAGAGCGGTCCAAAGTTTGGACCCCTTAATGTTAATTTTATTTTTTGCCATATCTCGAGAACTTTTCAGCGAATGGAAAACTTTTCGTACACAAATATAAAACTCGTTTATCCAAAGATAATTCCACGCAAAAAAAATTTAGTAAGCATATATTGTTTTTTTATTATTTTATATAATAGCAGCGAAAATTTTTGAAGTGAAACTTCTAATGCGACTTCCAACAAGGTTGCGTTAAACGTTTAACGCTAAATTTTTATTGGCCGGAAAATCACGTGGTAGGATCCAGTTTTCCCTCATTCCTTTCCATATTGTTTTTGTTCTCACTAGCATAAAATTAATAAAAGTCATAAAAGTATTGTTTTTCTATAAATATTTTTGCATCCCTAATTTAATGTTATTTTCCAGTACCGCTATTATTACGCTTTTAATTCAAGAGTTTAAAACTAAGATAATTGTTTTTTTATTATTATTATTGTAATGTAATTCTGCGCTACATTTTAAAATAAAGTTATGTAGATAGGTGGTTGTAAGCAATGTTAATAAAGTTTGTCTTAAAGAAACAATATGATTTCACTAAAAATCAATTTCTACCCCTTCCTATTTTCATTTCCACATTACGAAGTTTATTATTATTATTGTAATGTAATTCTGCGCTACATTTTAAAATAAAGTTATGTAGATAGGTGGTTGTAAGCAATGTTAATAAAGTTTGTCTTAAAGAAACAATATGATTTCACTAAAAATCAATTTCTACCCCTTCCTATTTTCATTTCCACATTACGAAGTTTATTATTATTATTGTAATGTAATTCTGCGCTACATTTTAAAATAAAGTTATGTAGATAGGTGGTTGTAAGCAATGTTAATAAAGTTTGTCTTAAAGAAACAATATGATTTCACTAAAAATCAATTTCTACCCCTTCCTATTTTCATTTCCACATTACGAAGTTTATTATTATTATTGTAATGTAATTCTGCGCTACATTTTAAAATAAAGTTATGTAGATAGGTGGTTGTAAGCAATGTTAATAAAGTTTGTCTTAAAGAAACAATATGATTTCACTAAAAATCAATTTCTACCCCTTCCTATTTTCATTTCCACATTACGAAGTTTATTATTATTATTGTAATGTAATTCTGCGCTACATTTTAAAATAAAGTTATGTAGATAGGTGGTTGTAAGCAATGTTAATAAAGTTTGTCTTAAAGAAACAATATGATTTCACTAAAAATCAATTTCTACCCCTTCCTATTTTCATTTCCACATTACGAAGTTTATTATTATTATTGTAATGTAATTCTGCGCTACATTTTAAAATAAAGTTATGTAGATAGGTGGTTGTAAGCAATGTTAATAAAGTTTGTCTTAAAGAAACAATATGATTTCACTAAAAATCAATTTCTACCCCTTCCTATTTTCATTTCCACATTACGAAGTTTATTATTATTATTGTAATGTAATTCTGCGCTACATTTTAAAATAAAGTTATGTAGATAGGTGGTTGTAAGCAATGTTAATAAAGTTTGTCTTAAAGAAACAATATGATTTCACTAAAAATCAATTTCTACCCCTTCCTATTTTCATTTCCACATTACGAAGTTTATTATTATTATTGTAATGTAATTCTGCGCTACATTTTAAAATAAAGTTATGTAGATAGGTGGTTGTAAGCAATGTTAATAAAGTTTGTCTTAAAGAAACAATATGATTTCACTAAAAATCAATTTCTACCCCTTCCTATTTTCATTTCCACATTACGAAGTTTATTATTATTATTGTAATGTAATTCTGCGCTACATTTTAAAATAAAGTTATGTAGATAGGTGGTTGTAAGCAATGTTAATAAAGTTTGTCTTAAAGAAACAATATGATTTCACTAAAAATCAATTTCTACCCCTTCCTATTTTCATTTCCACATTACGAAGTTTATTATTATTATTGTAATGTAATTCTGCGCTACATTTTAAAATAAAGTTATGTAGATAGGTGGTTGTAAGCAATGTTAATAAAGTTTGTCTTAAAGAAACAATATGATTTCACTAAAAATCAATTTCTACCCCTTCCTATTTTCATTTCCACATTACGAAGTTTATTATTATTATTGTAATGTAATTCTGCGCTACATTTTAAAATAAAGTTATGTAGATAGGTGGTTGTAAGCAATGTTAATAAAGTTTGTCTTAAAGAAACAATATGATTTCACTAAAAATCAATTTCTACCCCTTCCTATTTTCATTTCCACATTACGAAGTTTATTATTATTATTGTAATGTAATTCTGCGCTACATTTTAAAATAAAGTTATGTAGATAGGTGGTTGTAAGCAATGTTAATAAAGTTTGTCTTAAAGAAACAATATGATTTCACTAAAAATCAATTTCTACCCCTTCCTATTTTCATTTCCACATTACGAAGTTTATTATTATTATTGTAATGTAATTCTGCGCTACATTTTAAAATAAAGTTATGTAGATAGGTGGTTGTAAGCAATGTTAATAAAGTTTGTCTTAAAGAAACAATATGATTTCACTAAAAATCAATTTCTACCCCTTCCTATTTTCATTTCCACATTACGAAGTTTATTATTATTATTGTAATGTAATTCTGCGCTACATTTTAAAATAAAGTTATGTAGATAGGTGGTTGTAAGCAATGTTAATAAAGTTTGTCTTAAAGAAACAATATGATTTCACTAAAAATCAATTTCTACCCCTTCCTATTTTCATTTCCACATTACGAAGTTTATTATTATTATTGTAATGTAATTCTGCGCTACATTTTAAAATAAAGTTATGTAGATAGGTGGTTGTAAGCAATGTTAATAAAGTTTGTCTTAAAGAAACAATATGATTTCACTAAAAATCAATTTCTACCCCTTCCTATTTTCATTTCCACATTACGAAGTTTATTATTATTATTGTAATGTAATTCTGCGCTACATTTTAAAATAAAGTTATGTAGATAGGTGGTTGTAAGCAATGTTAATAAAGTTTGTCTTAAAGAAACAATATGATTTCACTAAAAATCAATTTCTACCCCTTCCTATTTTCATTTCCACATTACGAAGTTTATTATTATTATTGTAATGTAATTCTGCGCTACATTTTAAAATAAAGTTATGTAGATAGGTGGTTGTAAGCAATGTTAATAAAGTTTGTCTTAAAGAAACAATATGATTTCACTAAAAATCAATTTCTACCCCTTCCTATTTTCATTTCCACATTACGAAGTTTATTATTATTATTGTAATGTAATTCTGCGCTACATTTTAAAATAAAGTTATGTAGATAGGTGGTTGTAAGCAATGTTAATAAAGTTTGTCTTAAAGAAACAATATGATTTCACTAAAAATCAATTTCTACCCCTTCCTATTTTCATTTCCACATTACGAAGTTTATTATTATTATTGTAATGTAATTCTGCGCTACATTTTAAAATAAAGTTATGTAGATAGGTGGTTGTAAGCAATGTTAATAAAGTTTGTCTTAAAGAAACAATATGATTTCACTAAAAATCAATTTCTACCCCTTCCTATTTTCATTTTCACATTATGAAGTTTCACTTCTTCCGCGCGGAGGGACTCCACGCACTATTTTTTTTTTTTTTTAATTGCAAGGTGTACAATTATATACAATGTGTGTGTATGTACGCACCAAGAATAAGAATCGCAATGTTAAGAAATCCGTTCATTAATGAAATGTGAGTAGCATTGTAAAAAATTCCGGATCAAATTACGTAAAAAGTAGCAACACTGAGCGTGCCAATACTTTTTATCGTGAAATCCATTTCTACCGAAGCATGTTACGGAACAAAAATTCTGATTTATAGTAATATTTACAATAATAATTACCTCAGAATCATTGAATAACTCTAATTAAATAGAATTGGTGTATATGTATGCAACTCAAATTACTGATACTTAATATTTTCTCATGAAAATAACTTTACACATTCATATTTTACTCTAATTATATATTTCAGTGTAACCGAATTACAAACATGGTGGTTGGTGGCGGCTATTTTACACCACGTAGTGTAAAAGAACATTTAAAGTTTTTCACTGCACTAGGAACAACCCTTGGGTTTTGGTGAAGTGGAGCACCACTTTGGATTTAAGTAGTTACCACCATTTTTGGATTTATTCAGACGAAGAAAATTTCTTACAGAGTTTCGAAGTAGAAGTCCCAAAAAGTCACGCTTTTGAAATTTTTTCTCAAGAAATATTTAACCGATTCTGTCCAACACCTCCTAGAAAGAGTAGGCCTCCGCACGGGTTAACATAAATATCCTTTAGTAGTCCAAACGTAATGACATATTTCGCATTTTCAACCACTGCGCAGCTTAGTACCCCGAACGTAATGACATCTTTCTTATTTTTCATCAACTGCGCAGTTAACTTCGTCACATCGGACTACTAAATTGATACGTGCTGAGGCCTTGCTTCTTCTAGGAGGTGTTGTTCTGTCGCATTGACGTTACATGACAACAGCTTTAGACTATTTTATACTTTTCTTCTATTTTTTTTCTTCTTTTAGGTATTGATCCACCTTTAGCCGTGCCAGGACCTCCACTTGTCCCACATGGACGTGTTGCTCATCCCGCATATTTGTACCATCCACCAGGTAAGTACAAAACGATATATCATTGCTTAGTTCTTGCTCGATGTAAATAATCATTTATTGGTTAGAACAGCACTTCCCAACTTTTTTCGGCTACGGATCCCTAAATAATTTTGTTTCTTTTTGGCGGACCCCCAGCGTTATGAAAAAAAAAAGCTTATTAGCAGCTGTAAATATACTAATAATAATAAAAAAGAGAGAGAGAGAGAAATAAATCTTGATTTATGCATTTGTTGAAAATAAATTTCAAAAAGAAAAAAAAAATGTTATAAACATTGGGAATAATAATCAGAAAAACGTAATTCTTTATTTTTAAAAATAATTGTCTTTCTTTGAATTGAGAAGCTCGATGAGATGTACTTATAATTTTTTTTTAAATACTTATTCTTTTCATATATTCAATAGATTGCTATTAAAAATAAATATTTTAGTAAAATTTTTGCTATATTTTTTCATTGGCCTTTTACGTAACTAATTTCATATAAACAAACGAAATTAAATAAAATATGGAAATGTTGATTGGATATAAATATATACAGGTAAAAAAAAAAAAAAAAAAACCCCTCGAAACCCCTGTAATCCTTCCATGGAACCCATGGGCTCTGCGGAATACCTTTTGGGAACCACTGGGTTTGAAAATTTAAGAAAATCATTAAAAAGAGAGAGAGAGAGAGAGAGAGAGAGAAGGTTTATAACAATTGTTTTTTACTTATGTATATGGGTGATACTCACGAAATATGACAATTCGGATCAAAAAATTTCTTCAAATTTAAAGTCAAAATAACCTAATATTTTTTTTTGTATACTTCTTTAGTTACACTTATTAATATCTTACAGACAGCAGTGTAGTTTATTGACATTTTCTCAGGGAAAAAAATTGAAATTCACAAAATCTTGAATGCCAGGAAAATGACATATTAGCTTAGAAGTTTAAAAGACTGTCATTTTAAGTTAAAAATAAGTAACTCAACTTAAGCCTTTATGTTAGATGGACCATAAATTGCTTAAATTATTTCTTTTTATCCACTGTAGAAGGAATCAAAAAATGTTTTGTTGCTGATATGTACAGAATAAAATTGTGGATAATAATCAGTCATTAAATAAATAAATAACTTTGATTACATCCAAGCATATTACAATCATACATAAACTTGGTATTAGGTTAATATTAGCTTTTCTTCCTTACAGTATTAGAAGTTTGGCATTCATAAGCCAGGAAAATGACAGCCAGGATAATGACAAATTTGCCATTTTATAGCATATAACTTTACTTTAATTAAATATTTTGGCCTAAGACGTTTATATTCTGTAGGAAACAACAGGATTTCTTAAAATAACTCAGATAAATCTATGTAGTTTATGTTAATAATGGTTTCAAGAGGCCAGGAAAATGACAACACAAAAACCTACTCACCATGAAAAATTTTTTGAAATAGAATTTGAACCAGAAAATTCATTCTTTATTCATGCAACAGGACATGTTCATATAGGAGGGTATCTAATCAATTTATTAACACAAGAGTTTGATTGCTGGCTCTATCTATTTTGGTTATAAACCACTAAATAAAAGTAGTCAGGAAAATGACATATTTTCTTGGGACAAACAAATTATTGACAGAAAAAATTAATTTAAACGAAGTTTTTGTAAATACCCTCTGTGTATATTCTAGAAATGCTTACACCGGTTGAGATAAAAAAAAAAGATATTGAAAAATTTATTGGAAGTTTTGAAGCTAGTTATTATTGGAAACATTGTTTGGGACATGCCAGGAAAATGACATTTTGATGTTCAAATAAATTTTTTAACTATACAAAACAGTCAATGCTAGTTCAAAGTTATTTTAAAATGCTAAAAGCAATGCTATTTATATATATATATATTTTTAAAAGTTCTTTTACTATTATAGTATTTGATCTTGGAGCAAGGGACAGTGAATTGTCATATTTCGTGAGAATCACCCATGTATAACTGAAGATTGTTATAGTTTCAAACTTCTTTTATCCGGATTAAAAGTTCCGTATATCCCGGTTTTGTCACAAAAGATCAGTTTTTAGCTTAAAACATATTTATTCGGTTCAATTCAAAATATAAAAATAGATATGTTTGTACAATTGAATAAAGTGACGTCATCGTTGGCAATTTGTGGCATTTGTTGATTCAGAACCAGATCAAGTTCGACACACACACACGTGTGACGCCGATTACAGGTAAACAAAGAAATTTGATCCAAGTAACATAATTAGGCATAATCTCTTCACTTTTTTCTTGATTTACACATACCCAATAGTTAAAAATGTCATATTTATAAAGTAGTTATGGATATTTTTTGAGTTTTTGTACAATTATTTTCGATAATTATTTTAAAAAAAAAAACATTTAAAATGTGTTTAAAACTAATTTAAAATATGATTTAAAGTAAGCTTAAATTTTTGAAAAAAGTTTAACATATTTTATAAAATTCAAAGCATTTTCTAGATGCTTTAAATATCTTAGACAATCAACATATATGCAGTTTTTAAATTCTGAACAAAAATACGTATTAAAGCACGGGGGAAAAAGTTCTGGTAAAAAATTTCTGGTAAAATTACCGTATTGTATGGTAATAGCATTTTTGGTTATAAAACTATAATTCTCGTTAATCAAACCAAAATATCCAGTATTTAAAACCATTCACCTGGTAATTTTTTCATTCATATGTTAACGGCTTATTGGAATGTCTGGTTTTTAAAACTATAATTTTTATTGCCACACATTTAGTAATACAAAACTGAAAAATAACTTTTACCCAAAAAAGGGTTTTGATGCTATGATCTAATATATTATAATAAAGTTATCAAATTTTATCACACACTATAAAACCATATTTTTGTTAATTTTTCCAAAATCATGAAAGCGCTTTGGTAACAACTACCGAGCTTTTTGGTGTTCCCATAGAACCAGAAGCACAGTAAATTTTATCATATTCTGGTAGTTTTGACCAAACATTTTCTCTGGGTGAGAGGATTGAAGTTATTAAATGCAGTTAAGAGTAACTTGGGAAGTTTTGTAAGTAAAAATTATTTCTCAAAGTTTTTCTAAAAATTTTATGAGTCTTTCAAATTTGTAAAAAATTCTTAAGCTTTTTCAAATTACGATAAAAATAGTGCTTACTATATAGTTTTTTTTTGCTTATATATGAATTTTTGTGTTTTGATTTTTGACGTAATATTTTTTCTAGGATATGAAGATATACCATATTTCACATACATACCAGGTCCTGTTTCTGGTTATTGAAGTTAAGTGTCGGAGCTTCCTAAACTTGTGTATATTTGATGACAGTTGCCATCATTGGTTGACATATTTCTTTCTTTATATTTATTTAACTTTTTGTTTCAAGAAATACTTTTTCATGTTGACGGTTCTATAGCTTAAACAGAAAAAAGTTTGTTTAACATTGCATTCATAACTGACCTTTTCTTTATAACTGAAATTATGCAATAAACTTCGTGTCGCGACGCAGAATATATATTAAAATGATTATATATTTCAAACACATTTTTTAAAAAATATAATTTTTATATTGTGAACTTTTTAATTTATTTATTTTTCTTTTAAATAAAAGGATAATGCAACTCTAATTTGGACCATTTAGAATCAAAACCAATTAAATATATTACTTGATTGAAAACTTCATTCGTTTAAAAGACAAAAAAACAAATTGGACATGTTTCGAGCGCTCAAAAATAGGCTCCCATTTTCAAGATCTGGCGGACTTGAATAAGTTTCATTCCTTTTTACGCGTCTGACTATTCTTGAAAATGGGTCCCTATTTTTGAGAGCTTGAAACATGTCGACTATTAATTTCCAATTTGTATATTTTTAAAACGGCTAAAGTTTTTAATCAAGTAATATCTTACCGCTTCAGTTTCTTAAGGTTATTTATTAATACCAATGAAATTTACTTTTTCCAAACGAAACTTTTTATTATCTTAGATTTCCTTTAAATATTTTGACGTTATCAAAAGCAGTCCCTTTCTGTTTGAGAGTTGCATGTTATTTTTTAAAAAAAAATTTGTTTTGAGTTAAACTGTTTAAGTTGATTCTCTTTTGTAATGATTCTGAAAACTATCTCTCAATTTTTGATATACATACGTGCGCTTTATGCAGCAATTATTATTTTATAAAACGCAATTTAAGTGAATTATTGTTATAATTATGAGTTCACTTTTTTTCATATCATCAACAACAGCATTTTTTCATCATTGTTGTCTGTGCTTGAATTAAGAGGATTATATTTTAAATATTATTTATATCGGTATGTATGCAATGTAAATTAAACTATTCTCTTGAAAAAAAGCTTGTTTTTTCGTAGGTATTTGCGTAAACATGACATTGACAGAGTGTTTTTTCATTAACAAAAATGATGCTACGAAACTTTTTTTTCAGATGTCTTAAACATCAAGTTCACACACGTTTTATGTTTTAACTTATTTCGGAGCGAATTTTTGGAAAAGTATTAAGAAATAGGATTTAGTATTATGAATTATTGCTTTATTTAAATACTACTGTACTCTATTATGTATATTTTCTTAGTTAAATAAAGCGTATCAAGTAATTTTTTCGTACACATTGCTTAAATTTACACACACAATCATACATTTCATACATTTTCTTACGCTTTCAATATTTTTTTTAAGTTTAGAAAGTTACAGAAGAAAATTTTATATTTTTATGTAATTTTTTTTATAAACAAAAACTGCGACGTAATCGGCGAAATATTACTAAGCAAAGTTTATTTTGAAAATATAAAATGTGTTTGATTGCATGAATGAACAGGAAGGAGATGCACTGTAAAACAGTTTAGATAAAATTATGGTTTAAAGTACCTGCACTTTGGACTTCAGGTGCATCATTGGTAAAACCGTTTTTTACCGTAAAATATTATGTTATTATTTGTACAGTAATATTAATTTAATAAAATCATTGATTTTACGAGAATTTTTGTTGTAAAAATTAAGGTATATAAATTTCTTTTTGTTCTGTAACATGTTCTGGTAAAAAGGACCGGATCCCTGAGTGCCGATACTTTTTACCGTAATTTGATCCCATAATTTTTGTAGTGAGGATGTCTATCTTTAGATGCATTTTCAAGTTTCGTCAGACAATCACACAGGTTTATATGTTTTTTATTCAACTTTTCTTAAAAGGTTATGCTTGTTTTGATTACTTTTTAGTTCGGATCAAATCGCTTGCAAAACGTATCCAGCTTACAATAATTTACAATTGTAAATAATTTAGTTTTCAATTTAGGAATCATTAAATTTAAAACTGACTTAAGAATATTGTTAATGTGATCCATTACAGAGTTTGCTTAAATTGTTTATTATCTTTTGCTCACTTACGCACTTAGTATAAATTTCATAATGTTTGTTTTATTTGAAGGAAAATATGTGTCAATTTTTTAAAAATGTTCATATTTGTCTAGAAATATTTAGGGATAAGAAGGGGCTTGTATCAGATAGAATATGCTTAAGTAGTCTCAATTAATAGGCTTTTTTTTCCCTTCAAATCGAACCCAATTATGTTTATGGTGCGTAGACAGAAGGGAAAAATTCTAAACAAGCTTTTAATCATCTTAGTACGCGCACGCAAATCAACTACGATGGATACTTCCTCAACTTGTCAGTATCATTAGAAACATCACTGCAAAGAAAAATAAAAGATTTCTTAAAATTGAGCCAAAAATAGTCAAAATTTCCCGATACAAATATAGTCAAATTTGAAACCCATCTACACATCATTGAGTACAGTGACTATTTATATCACTGTACTGTAAGAAACTCAGGGTGACAAGGAATAACTCAGGGATAAAATTGCGTCAACTCAGGGATAAAATTACGATAAACAATACCGGCACTCAGGGTGACGGTACCATTTTTACCGGAGCATGTTACGGAACAAAAAACTTATATATCGGAATTTTTCAGTAATAATTACAAAAAAATCACTGAATCACCCTGATTAAATAAATATTACTGTAACATTAAGGTATAATATTTTGCGGTAAAAATAGAATTTGCTGATCGTGCACTCAGAGTGCCGGTACTTTGTTTCGTAACTCTATCCTGAATTTTTTACAGTGTGACTAACTTCCAAAAGAGTATTTATCAGAAAAAATGTGTTCATTAACAAATAAGGACGAAAACAATAATGAAAATAATAGTTACCAGAAAAGCATCGTTGCCGACTTAGATTTTTTTTTTTTTTTTAAATTCACATCAATCTAGAAGAAGAATTTAAGAGAAGAACTCATTGAGAAAGGGTTAATGTTCTCACATAGTACTTTTTCTTCACCATCAGAGAAAAAATAATATAACTAAAATTTGGCTAAAAGGAATCACGAATTTATAAACAAATACTTTAATAATTCTTTTCTGTACATTCAGGAACATTGACAGGAAAATTACAAATTCGGTCTTTTTCACTAAACACGGTGCCAGCACCACAAGTGAACAAGTAAATCAAGTAATCGTTAACAAATCCTGGTCTTTTGGGTTGGCACAAATAGAAAAACTTACAGTTTTCTGGATGTCGGAAATAACCACTTTGCGAACAAGAAAGAACATCTTTATTTGGGAACTCTACCGGAATTTTGTTCGATCTAGTTGACCCCGTCACTACTCTTGGCGTGGTTGGAACTGTAGTCGATGGAGATGGCACAGTTTGTTTTGCTTTTGAAGTTTCTGTTGAAGTCTTTGGAAATATGGAGTTATCATTATCAGTCACTTCATTCGGAATGGGTTCTGATGAGCCAGAGAGGACGGAGTTGATTGTTTGTAATAGTGGATATTTATAACCATGGCACCTTCCTCTGAAATCATCAGTTTCTATTGACCAGATCATGGCACCTCCAAGATTCATTTTAATTAGATAATTTACCTGAAAGGGTAATAACACGGTTTTGGACACACATCATTAATGATTTTTCTTTTTAAGAAGTAGATATTTGATCTTTTTTTTTTAAGTTTAGCTTTATATTTACTCTTTTAAAAATAAAGTTTAAAAAAACCTGAAACTTATATATTTCGTGAAACCTTTGATTTATAAACATTTCATTCAATATAGTATTTGATTTATGTAGATTTCAATGATACAAATTTTTCATTGAATTTTCCTGCATGAAAGTTATAAATTTGAGTGCTTAGAGACATATTAGTCTAAGGGTTTTATTCTATCAAAAATTCATAAAACGAATGAAGGCCAAAGGAAAGTTAGAGGAAAAAAAAGAAACAAAGAATAGTTAGAAAGTAGGTGAAAGAGCCGCGGTGGTTCAAGGGATAGAGCATTTGCCTCCAAATGATGTGACCCAGCTACGAATACCAGAGATGACTGGTTGATACGAATTCCGCTTCTGGCTCACACCAACCACAGTGCTGACGTAAAATATCCACAGTGTTAGATGAATCATGGGTCAGAGTCCCCTTGCCATCGCCCTAACTGTGGATGGTTTTCGTAGTTTCTCTTTCCCTGTAAAGCAAATGAGGGTTGGGTTCCACAAAAAAATCTTCCACGATGGCAAACTTTCTCCCAATACTTGATCTAGGAGTTTCCTTGTCTGCTGGGTCGGGTAGAAAATTACAAAGCCATGGAGTTGAACATTTTTAGTCGTAAACTTAGAAATGGGTCGACTGTTCAAATAATGCAACAAATTAATAGAATAGTTTATTTGCTTGCATAAACTGTTCGATTTCAACCTTTCATTTCTACCCAAGTTTTAGCTTAGTGTTTTTCATCTTTTCGCTGCCAACGCGAGAAAAGAAATTTCACCAGTCTTATATTAATTAATGCAAGAGTGTTTGATATAATATATATTGTTTTACTGATTGGATATAACAACTATCCATGTTAATGTTCGACGTTAAAACTGAATCACCGATAATGAATATTAATGATAATGATTTAAGCAGAAATTCTGCCTAATTTTGTTTTTTAATTAGATTTTTAGTTAATTTTTTTCAAGTGCTTTTTTTGTGTGATTTTTTTAATTATTATTCTGGATTTTATTTCGGGATTTTATTATTTTTCTTGATTTCTGGATTTCTAGCTCAAACGAGTCGCTCTAGATAACGCCGATAATATACGATTCTGGCAATACATCATAGAATTTCAGTTTTTTTTCCCCCATCATAAAGTTTATAATTTTTTCTTTGAAATTAAATATACCATTTTTTCTTGGGACAATTTTTTTTCTATTAAAAAAAAATAATAATTTGTGAAACCCACTTATTTGTCATCTCCCCCTCCCCCCCAGAAATATTTAAATTTTAACATCCGTGAATCATAAGCAGATATTAACTCCGAATTTAGGTAAATATACATATGTAGTCCTTTTTTATTTAAATCCCGAAAAAAAAAAGCAATTAATTATACGATTTTTAATTAATTTTTTACCATAAAGAAAATTTAAAATTTCTGATTCCCTTGGCAATTATTTCTAACGTTCAAGCGAGATTATTTAATCTCTCGGTCAACGCATTATTTAATCTGCGCGTAAGGTCAAGAAAGGGAGGGATCACTAGTACTGGGAGATAAACGAAATTACTAATATTGCGATATATCTTCAGAAAATATCGATATTTTACAATATTACTAATTTATATATCTATCACATTAATATTTTTTTAGAATATTTTCGAAGCTCAAATGAATCTACTTTACTTAGAGTACTCTACTTAGAGTGCTCTACTTAGAGTACTTTAATGAATCATAACTTTATAAATAACTGATCATTTATAAAAATTTATCTGTGTATTAAGTAAGAGATTAAAAAAAAAAAAGACTTAGTTTTATTTACAAAAAATAGCATTAAATGAGAATTTTTTAGAATTAATTTTGATTACTGATCTAAATAAAATAAAAGGGGAAAAAGAATACTATATATTTGAAAAAAGAATATTATTGAATAATGATATTCTAAGGACGTGATATCCACAAAAACAAAGGTTTTCATTAATAATTTTTCCTCTTTCAGCAGCCGGTGGACCAAAATATTGTCAATTTTACTTTTGACAGAAGATTTTGCTACTTACCAATGGTGGAGAGAGCTTTTTTCTACGATAGCTTATTTTTAAATATTCATGCTAAAACAGCAACTTTCTATGCGAAGTGTTCGCGTAGGCAAATACACCGAAGAGCCATTACATTATGACCACCCTTCATCCATAACAATGGGCTCGTCCAGGTTTTCATGGTTTCTCGCCCAGGAACAATGTTTTCATGAGACACATTAGGACCCATAATCCTCATAAAACATTCCCTGACGTCTGTAAGCTACTTGAACATAGTTGTAGACCAGGTTAACCATTCATGGCAACAGCTTTTCCTGCGGGGGATGGTGTTTACCAATAGGATAATGCACCATGTCATAAGGGTCGAATCGTCATGGATGGGTTCGAGGAACATTCCAGTGACTTTCAAGTCATATCTTGGCCCCCAAATTCACCTGACCTTAATCCAATAGAGTATTTGTGGTCCTACTTGTGAAACCAAATTCGGGCTGCCACGCTACCCCCTCGCAATGTGAGGGAATTGCAGGACCAGTTGGTGAGCGCTTGGTACCAGATACCTCAGACTACCTATCAGCACCTTGTGGAATCAATGACACGGCGGGTGCTAGCAGTTTTGAGGGCTAAAGGTGGTCTTACATGTTATTAGCAGGGTGGTCATAATGTAATGACTTTTCGGTGTATAAAGAGGACACCGCAGAGCAGTGAAAACGTGCACGATCTTACCCCAAAGCTTTAATTTGTTTCTAAAAATACCAATGCCATACATTCATAGCAATGCTGTCGAATGCAAAAGAATCAATGCGGAGCAGCGAAGTGGTGACTTCGGAAAGGTGGAAGACAACGTGGAATGGTGAAGTGATGAATTCGGGTAAATGAACTAACTAGTTGCCTTAGACGATTAGTATTAAATATAATGGATAGTTAGTGCTGAAAATAATACAAATTACGAAAAGCAGAAAAATATACTTTATGTGAGCTTCTTTACCGACAAATTAAAATATTTGATTCTCTGAAAAGGAGAATTTGCAGCAATTTGAAAAATAGAAGTTTGAATTATATGAGTTTTAGGACTAAATCATAAAATTTACCTTTGTTTTTATGCTTTTGATATCATCGTAACCGATCCATTGCCTCTCTTTAACTGCATATGGAGCAGCAATATGTTTCTCAACTTTAATATTCCATCCTTTTTCAAACTCCAATTTCTTGCAGATCTGACATGAAATTAATGTTAAAAAAAAATATTATACAAACAAAACAAACTTTTACACTTGAATAAATATTTATGAACTCAGACACGTTAGTTTAAGTAATTAGTTATTAGACCTTATTAGTTAGTTATAATGTAATTTTTACTGAAATGATAAAAAAAATATTTGAGAAATTATGATATGGTAATTAACTGATAAATTGAGGTGAAAAAATATGTTTATTTTCCTTAAACAGCACTATAAAAAATTCCGGATCAAATTACAATAAAAATTCCTGCTTCCCTGTGTGCAGCTTCTGTAAAATCCATTTTACAAACTACGTTTATCTCGTAATTTTTACAGAAATTTTAATATAATTACAGTGATTCATACAAGAAATATTACTGTAAAAGTTGCGGTATATCAGAATTTCTGTTCCGAAATATTTTACGGTAAAATTGAATTTTACCACTATTTTATCCGGATTTTTTTAAAAAGTGTTCTGTCTATATATCGATGTTCGATACTTAAGACCTTTCTATTTACTATTCAAGCTAGAAAATTGAAAAATAGGTTATTAAGGATTTGACTCTTTTTGTAACGGTGCATTTTTTCCCAACAGTATCTAAGCCCTGTTTAACGTAAAAATAATTTTTAAAAAAATGATATAAAATTTTGCAGAATCTTAAAGATTATTGACAAGCAACATCACAAAAAATGTTCAGATAAGACTAATTTTGTCCAAAATAAATTTATTTTTATTTAGGAAAATTACACTCTCATCAAAATATTTGCTGCATGACAATAAGTAACACAAAAATTGTCTTATTATATGTAAATTTAATATTTTGAAATGAGAAATTGATACTCTCATCACATTATATTAGTCGAATTTTTGTAATTTCATTTCTGGAATGCCGCAAAAAATTTCTATTTTAAACAAAAATAAAATGTTAAATATTTCATGTTTTTAACCAATGAAAATTGACTCTCTGAGTTGGTACTGATAATTTTGCTTTTTAATTACTTTAAAACATGTACAGTCCCCAAAAAATTACATCACCCCGAATAACTTTCGTTCTAATGATCGGATTTTCACGAACTAAGTGTCAATTTTAATGGTTCTTTGGGGTGACCTCAAATATGCTAATTAATTAGTACTAACTATTAATTAAGTTACGAAATCAGACACAAAAACGTACTTTCTCTGAATAAACATATATATATATGTTATATGTTAATTATATATTATATTATATATGTTATTATATATTATGTTAATTATATATTATATTATATATTATATATGTTAATTATATATATGTTAATTTAATTATAGTACGAAATCTTCGAATAAATATAGCAAAAACAACATAATCTAAATAATATCAGATAAAAAGTCCATGTATTTAAATTCTAAACACTTAGAAAATCATAAATAATTTATAAATTGATTCAAATTTCCTTTCAAAGGAGATTAAAATAAAAATAAAAATTTTCTTTTTGGACAGAAATCAGTTTAAAAAATTGTCTATTGCCCAGAAACTTCGGGATATTTTCGATTAACTATTAATTAAACCTCTCCGAGCAATCACAGAACATTATTTCAATTTTTTTCTTTACAGTCAGAGCTTGGTTGCTGAGCAACCTAGTAAAATTAAGCATTCTTCTTTTGAATTTGTCAATGGGTTATCTTAAAATATTCATTTGCGCTGGCGACTTTTTTAGGCGGTTTTCTGGACGAGCGCCAAATATATAAACCTTTGTTGCGACCCTATTTACCACCCATTTTTTTCAAAATTTTGTCTACCCCCCCTAATTCAAGTATCTGGGCCGGGATAGCCTGGTCGGTAGGGCGCTGCGCCCATATCCAAGAGGTCGTGGGTTCGATCCTCGCCGACCGAAGACCGTGTAGTAAATGGTGACTGATGCACGTTAAATCTGTCGAATCTCAAAGTCCTCCATGTTTCCATAACAAATCAATACCTCTGGGGGTATTGATCCAGGAGTTTCCTTGTCTTCTGGATTCGTTCAAAATTACAAGGCTACGGAGTTGAACATCAGTAGTCGTAAACCCATGAACTTGGGTCGGCTGTTCAACGACGGTTATAAAATAAAGTAAAATTCAAGTGTCTGGATTCCAAATATGTAAAAAAAATATATGTTTATTCAGAGAAAGTACGTTTTTGTGTCTGATTTTGTAACTTAATTAATAGTTAGCACTAATTAATTAGCATATTTGAGGTCACCCCCAGGAACCATTAAGATTGACACTTAGTTCGTGAGAATCCGATCATTAGAACGAAAGTTATTCAGAGTGATATCTTTTCTTTTTTGCGGACGGTTTATTTCTGAATTTTGTTTAGATTGCTCTTTGTTTCGTTTATTTATGTTTATTTATGTTTATCATATTTTTTCCCTGTTTCATATGAGTTTTATTTTGACACAAACGTGGAATATTTATATAACCAAAATTTTAATTTAATTGCTTGTTAAGTGGTGTTTTGGTGTTCTACTGGGAACCATGTGTTTACGATAAGTCCACTGCAGGATGAAAAAAACAGAACAAGAAAACCACAGGGGGCGAGAGAGGCAAATCAGAGAATCAGCATTCATACGAATAAAAAATTAGGAGCCTATTTTTGTGCTCTAGTAAACATGTCAACCAGTGTTGCCAGGTGCCGATAACCGTTTACCCCTAGATAGCGTTGTAAAATCCCTTAAAAATTTAAAAAAAAAAAAAAAAACCCAAAATTTTTAACTTAATGTATAAGTATTGAAAAATAGTACAAAAGTTAAATAATGTATAGAAAACGTTGCGTTATTATCAACAAACTAATATTTTTTTCATTTCAATCGTTATATTATCTTTAATTTCTACTAAAATATTTAAGATATTTTTTTCAATACTTTTTGACTCCCACGTTTTTTCATGAATATTTTATTATCAACGATATAGTCTTTTTAATATTTTAATTCTAACATTGTGCTTCAATTTCAGATAAAATATCCAACATATTTTCGTCATAACTTTCTGATTTGTATATGTTTTCGCTGTTGAACATTTTGAATGAACATATGTACTATTAATTTACCAATTATCTGCTTTTCGTTTTCCCAATTTTTCTTGTACTTTTGTACGTACTTCTTTTTTTCTTTATCCTTTGGCATTATTTTTAATCCATGTACATTAAAAAAATTAAATTCAAATTCACCAAACATACAGGTTGATTGAGCTATGTGATAACTTACTACATTCAATAAAGGGGTTAAGTTCTAAAATTAAATCTTAATCTTTTTGTTTTCGTTTAACATATTGATTTTCATAGTACCATTTCACACATTCAGTTATAAAATTTGATATTAGAACGTAACCAAAATGAAACTAGTAAAATTCACAAATAACCCTAAAAGAAACCCCTAAAAACAAATTCCCCTGAAATACCCACTAAAGACAAAAAATCCCCCTAAATTTAGGGGGGAAACCCCTAATCTGGCAACACTGATGTCAACTGTTAATTCCAATTTGTACATTTTGGAAGCGGATGAAGCTTTTAATCAATTAATACTACTTTTCATATTCAATTTCAAATATGGAAGTCAATGATTTAAGTATGTAAAATATTTTTTTGTATTTCTGAATATTAAAACAGGTACTTATATTATAAAAGTTATCAGAATTCCACGCTACTCAATTTCATAAAACATTTTCTAACCTGCATTTCCATAAAAAAAAAAAAGAGTAAAAGTAAAATTTTCCGGATCAAGTTACGGTATCGGCATTTTGGGTGCACCATCCTTAAAATTCATTTTACCGTGAAATCCGATTCTATTGTAAGGTATTGTACTTTTTATAGTAATATTTATTTAATTAGATTGATACCGTTATTTTACGGTGCTTCTTACTATAAAAATTACGGTACATTAGATTTTTTGTTCCTTAACATGTTCCGGTAAAATGGATTTCACGGTAAAAAGAACCGGCACTTTTTAACGTAACTTGATGATACCAAACTTTTAAAGTGTAATTAAACTTATTATTATTCCTGAGGGATTTCTTTTAAATTATTCTTCAATTTTGCATGAGAATTATGCCAATAAATATTGAAAATCTTTACAAAAATTTAACTGTAGATAAAGTATTTAAAATTAGACTTAAAACCAGCTAACATTATGGAAAATTATTTAAAAACATACTCAATAACAAAAGTTTTGCACCCATTTTGAAAAAAAAAAAAATTCTTCTTGCCTCATTATATCCAAGGAAACCCTGTTCTCTAGTAAATTCTCCAGCCATTCCTTTTCCGGTAATAGGTGCATTTAAATCATTTTGTTCTGGATCGCGAAGAGTAAAGCTACGACCGTAGAATGGTAGTCCTAAAATTAATTTTTCAGCTGGAGCTCCTTTTTCTAACCAGTATTTCACTGCAAAGTCCTAAAAACATAGAATTGGATTTATATTATTACGGTTTTTTAAAAGATGTAAGTTCTTCAGAAAATACACTCTACTGCTCATTAATTTTAATTTATTCATTGTTTTCTTGTTCAGCTTTTCCAAGAAATGCACAAAATTATATATATATACCTTATATAAATATACTTCATTGCGAAATTTATTTGAACAATTTTGTTCTGAATCGTAATTCAATTAAACTAACCGACACTGAGAAAAAAATATATGATCAAAACTACTAGAATATGGCATAATTTACTATGTTTTTGGCTCTATGGCAACACCAAAAAGTTCGATAAGTTTTACTGAAGCTTTTTGGTAATGAATTTGCTAAAATTATCAATTGAATTTGATTTTATTATATGTAATAAAATTTGGCACATGATACATTCGAGCATACCATGAAAACTATTTATTTGGTTAAATTTACTTTACAGTTTTGTATTTGTTGCTAAAAGTGTAGTAATGAGATCTATAATTTTCAAAACCAGAATTTCTTGTTAATAGTTACCATGTGAATTAAAAAATTACCAAGTGAATGATTTCAATACCTCATATTTTGGTTTTTATTACTAGATTTCTTTATTACTAGAATTTTTTTTTATTAACAGAAATGTCATGACCGTACAGTACGGTAATTTTACCAGAACTTTTTTTCCGTGCACTATTGACGCTAGCAGCTCACACATTGGGTTCTTTTAATTGTTATTAAAATTTTAACTTCTATCACAAATACACACACTTAATAGGAAGTTTCAATTATATTACTGATTAAAGTACTGATTTAGCATTTAAGTTGAATATTCATATTTTTGTTTCATTTGATATAGTCCTGAATGCCCAAAATTTTTTTAGAATAGCAAAAGCACTGTGTGCTAAAAATAAATACAGTAAAAAACACAGTAAGAAATTCAGATCAAATTACGGTTAAAAAAAAAAAACACTGGCGCCCTAAGTGCAGGTTCTTTTTATTTTTACTGTAAACTGAACTGATACTTTGTTCATTTTTACTGAACAAAGTATCAGTTAAGTATACTGTAACTCAAAGTATACTGTCATTTTTAAATAAAGTAGTATTTACTATAAAATCACAGAGTCACTGTAATTAAACAAATTTTACTGTCAAAGTTGAGGAATATCACGGTAAAAAAGGATTTTATGAATGCACCTAAAGTGTCGGTACTTTTTACCGTAAATTGGTCCGGAGTAAAGAAAATTATTTTTCCGGAAATAAGAAATGCTTTTTTGTACTTTTTTCTAATCAAGACAAATTTGACTGTACTATTATATTTAACATTGTTTAAAAAAATATTTAATTTCTGATCATCATTCAATATCATAAATCCTTAAATTAAAAATTTACAATAATTGTATTTAAACTTACCACATTAAGTTTTTTGTTGTCTTCTGAATCATTTGGTAATAAATATAAGGGAGCATTGTGACCGGTTGATTTGTCCCAACCACCGTGAAAGTCATACGCCATTAAATTTATAAAATCCAAATACCTGTAGAGAATATATAGTTTTTGATGATATATAAAAATAAAAGAATCAAATTGTTGTGCATACATTAAAAAATTATCCACACAAAAATTAAAAACAAACCTATAACTACATTTTGTTATATTTTTCTGGTTTTATGATTTATGGCAGAGGTTCCTAAAATGTGCTCGGGGAAACTTTAAGGTTCGGTAGAAGAATCACAAGTTTCTTTTCTTCTTCTATTTTTTTTATTTTTTTTTTTGAACCAGTTATAACTTTCAAAACTTATAATCAATTTTATGTTCAACTAATGATCCATTATTTCTTTATTATTTTCTTTATTTTACAAAAAATTATTTCATCGAAATAATTGCGAAGGAAAAATAACAAACTCTGATAATGAATTATTGAATGAATGATGAAAGGGATATCATCATCAATCATGACACGACAGCGCAGGGTGGGCCAAGACCTTCCTAACTAGGAGTTTCCAATCACTCCAACTGTCTACCAAAATTTCTCATTCATGAAAATTGCTTTATTATTTCGAAGCGATTAAAAATTACTGGATTTAACAATGAAGAACCGGTGTTTCTCTGATAAACATTTTCAACGTTTATTTTCGTTCTTTTCGTTTTTTTATTTTAAACGAAACAGCGATTCGTCTTTTATATTAAGTTTATGCATTCACCAAATCTAATCAAGAATTACACTGGATGCGGACTCCAAACCTGTAAAATCAACTATCTGATATAAAATAAAATTTTAAGACTGTCGTGATTTAAGACCATGTCTCCATTGATGAAACGACACGAAGAAAAAATATCACACTTCATTCATTCGTTAACTATTTTAAAAATAATTAATGACATTTCAGACGGTGAGTACTTTTAGAATAGTTAATAATCTTTCGTTGATTAATATGCGCACATTTGCTTACATTAAGTCTCGGAGAGTTTCGCCAAAATCAAGTCGATCATTTAGGTTCCATAGCCAAATAAAATTGGTAGCCGCTGATTAATAGCGTCAGATGCAAGCGTTAGAGTACGCCTTAGAATTAGCCCTTAAAAGTTGAAAGATACGGTACTGTAATGTAATAAAAAAATTTAAAAACTAGACTTGGGAGCTGTGGTGGCTCAGGGGATAGAATATTCGCCTTCCAACGAGGTGAACCGGGTTCGAATTCTAGTGATGGCTGTTTGATACGAATTTCGCACCCGGCTCGCACTTACCACTGTGCTGACATAAAAATGACCTCAGTGGTATACAGATCACGAGTGATATATGGATTATGAGTTACGGATCAAGTCCCCTTGCAGGTCAGACAAACCGGTGGAAGGTTTTCGTGGTTTTCCTCTCCATGCAATGCAAAATGTGGATAAGTTCCATCAAATAGTCCTCAACGGAGGCAAATTTCTCCCACTATTTGATCTAGGAGTTGCATTGTCTTCTGGATTGGATTCAAAATTTCAAGGTTACGGAGTTGAACATTAGTAGTCGTAAACCTAAAATTGGGTCGGCTGTTCAACGACGGTTATAAAATAAAGTTTAGGCTTAAAAAAGTGTTGTATTGATGAATTGATGATGATGTTGTAATGAGGAATTGATGATGTTGTATTGAAGAATTGGTGATGGTGTTGTATTGATGAATTGATGATGATGCATTGAAATTCTAAATTTTTAGCTCATAAAAAATTAAAAACAGAGGTATCAAAAAAGCCACGTTACATTGCAGCAAGCTAGTATAAATATGTAAGACATAACACTAAAAGGGAAAAAAAATCAGATAAATAGTTTCCAACATTAAAGTAGCGGTAAAACTCGATTTGGAGAAAAAACACCATTTGAAAATCAGAATTTCGATGGACGACAATATGACATGTAGCGTCACAGGAAGCTATAAGAATTTTTGGAACTTGGTCATCAGACTCCGAACTTCAGATGAGATTTGAGTGCTTTAAATTGTTGTAAAGTAGTCGAAATTTCGATCATAAGGTACCATCACCACACGCATAGAAACGAGTCAAACGTATTAATGATAATAGATAATTTACTTCAATTTCCAAAAACAAATTTCAATTGAGTTACAAACGTTCTCGAGAAAGTTTTACCATGAGATAATAAAAATTTTTAATAATTATTCCAATAAATAATGAGTTGTCTTTGTGCGTAAAAAGGTAAAAATAGCTCAAATTGGGCCAAGCATAAATAATGTAGTTTCGGTTCTAGAGTGAAGAGACTTTTCAGTCTCGGAACACAGTATAAACGAGGGAAACACAGAGATGCAGAAGAAAATTACAGACAAGTCACGACAAAGAAAAGAGGAATTGAATAATTAGGTAGAGCGAACACATTGAATAAGATAATCAAACAAAAGAAGGGGGATAAGAAAAATTGTTCTGGTGGGGATAAGGAATAACCAACAACGTTTCGAAGTGTAGAGATTAAAAAACAACATATTTCTAAACATTTGAAAAAACACAATAACATATTTCAAACATTCAGAAAGATGTTTGAAATTCTATTTTCTTTAAATGTCAGCATTTAAGGATCTCACCCTACCACTGCACCTTTTTTCCTCATAATCTTTATCTTGTTACTGTCTTGTTCAAACCCTATTAGTAAACCCTTTTTTTTTTTGGTTGTAACTTGTTTGTAATTTTCTTTTGCATCACTGTGTTTCCCGCTTTCATTATATGTTTAGGCATTTAATGAAACTTTTAATTATATAAACAAAACTACAAGTTTGTTTATATGTTATTTGCGCTCTTTTCACGTTTAGCTGTATTCGTGTTAAAAATTGAATCGCATAAAGTTTATGAAAGCTTTCTCAATTCTTGAAACAGCATTAAGATATGAAACTTGGAAAGTCATTATTTGAAATCAAAATGTGCTCTTTTCCTATTAGGAAGACAATCTCGAACCTTAATTTATAGATTAAATTATAGATTACTTCATTGAAGTGCTTAATTATTATCACAATAAAAATATGAAAATATTACACACTTACTTTCCTAAAGCTGGTATGTCATAAGCGCCATCAATTGTTTTCTGCCCTGCAGATACGGCTGCTGTTAACAATAGATTATTTGGTTTAAAGGCTTCTCTCAATTCCTGAATTAAACAGAAAACACATAAAGCAAAGAAAAAAAAATCTACTTGCATGTAAAAGCATGTAAAGTTATAAATTAAGGCATTTAGATAAATAGGGTGAAACTGAACAAGACGGCTAAACTTTACAGGATGATAAAAACGCATATACACGAGCAATTTTTGTCACTGAATGTATGATCGCAACGCAGGATGAAGTTAAAAGGTAATGTTTCACATTTAAAGAAATATAACAATAATGGAAAAAGCTGCTTCAGAAGACTTTGTATTCACGGGAATATCATTGATGTATAAAAAAAATTGCTAAAATTAAAAAAAAGATGTAATTGATGTACAAAAAAGAGATGCTTACTAATTGTTGCAAACGGTTCTAAAAACTAATCCAGCTTGCAGGGTTTATAAATACTAAAGACTACGTTTCAGATTATTAAATAAAATACGAAGAATTAACTAGGACAAAACATTTATTATAAATAAAACAGGTAAGAACTAACGACAAGCACATAACACAAACGTTCCATGAAAATTTTATAAGCCAACTGATGCCACTCACAGCTTTTCGAAATAAAATAATTAATGCTGCGGTGGCCAAGTGTATCGTTTTCTACATTCTCCCCCCTTGCAAAATAGGAATTTTGCAATCTATATAAATTTAATTTTAAAATTTTACTTTAAAGTTCAACCCAAAATTAATTAGTTCATATGTTGAGTTTTCCTGGAGGGTGAACTTCTCTTCCAAAACATGTTTTTTGAATGATCCTTGTAATATTTTTTCTACATTTTATTCTACTGATGCAGCACCATTTTCTGTCACTTTTTTCCTCCTCTGCAGCTTTTGCTTCAGAATTATCATGAGCCTCTCCATTTTCTTTTCTTCGGCTTCTTTTTCTTCCACCTGTTTTGCTCTGTCACTAACTCTATTATCCCTTCATTCAACCCCTCATTTATTACATCATCGTAATCTTGAAATCTTCCAAGTTTCTTTAATTTTCTTGATGTAAATTCGAGTCTTTTCAAAGTAGCTTCTCGATTGGATTCTAGAAAAAGATGATCGTCAACAAAAGGAAGACGCACAACATAGCGACCAGTATTATTTCGTCTGGTAGTTTGCTCAAAAAACTTGGTTACCTTCTCATTATTTTCTTTTTGAGTAATCATTTCAACAGGATCTAAAATACCCAATGTTTCTAACTTCCAAAATTTAGAAATTTCAGAGGAACATGTCATGGACGCCAGTAAGGTAGAAATTCCAAAAGTAGAATCTTGTTTGCTACCAATAAGAGTCCATCCTAGAGTTGTTCTGATTGCCAATAAATTCTTATCAACCGAAACCATATCAGGAGTAATAATTTTTGTCCAAGCATCAGCTCCTAGTAATATCTGAATGTCTTCTGTACTTTTGACGTCTTCACCTGAATAATCACTAAGAACTATATTTTTATTTTTGAAGAATTCATAAATTTTCTCATCATTAAATTTTGGTATAGTAGTGCAAATTTGATCAGTGCCAATTAATTCATGTACCAAATCAGATCCCGAATCTTGAGCTGACAATTGAACTTCAAACAAATTATGTGTCATTAAAGGTGTTTTCTTCCCGCCAAATAGAACTTGTGATAAAGCAATTTTACCGTATGGAACCAATCTACAATCTCTCGCACACGAGTTCTTAATGTAACTCTTTTGAGAGCCAGAATCACATAATACTCTCACAGGAATCTTTTGGTTACCAATAACAACATGTGCAATCAAAGTTTGTAAATATGAAACCGAACGATTAGATGAGGTGGATAAGGTATTTACAATTTCCGGTTCTTTTTGGTCAAACTTCGTAAGATCATGATTAATAGAATTAGGACACATAATTGGGTAATGCGGCTTTTTGCATATTACGCATTTCACAAAAACTCTACAGGTAGATGAGCGGTGACCTGTTCTTAAATATTTAAAGCAGGCCCCTTTCTTTTTTAACATTGCACTACGTTCTTCAAAAGATGAATCTAAAACGCTCGCACAATCTTGTGAATTATGAGTTGTTCTTGAGCAGAAAATACAACTCCGATCTTTAATTTGAGAATTTCTGGCTGATACTAATGTAGTTGCTGTTGGGATATCTCTAGGTTTATTTATCCTAAAACTACTTTTAGTAACATTTTCAAGAGAGTTCTTCCTTAATTTTAATCTCTCTTCACTTTCGACTTCAACTTTTAAAAAGTTAAGCAATTCCGTTAAGCATTCGGAATGGTCAGCCGTTGAAACATTTTTAGAAACACGATAGCGATCCCATGTTTTAAAAGTGATATCTGGTAAAGCTGATTCTACTAAAGGAAATAGCATGGCTGCATATTTTTCTTTCGTTACGCCCAAGGAATCTAGAACTCTAAGTTGGGCTTCTAGAGAATCATATAATTCAGCTACCGTTTTTACACTTTCTTTCTTTACTACTAAATTTAAAATTTCGCGTACGTAATATTCAATTAAAAATTCATCCTTCCCGAATCTTGATTTCAAAAGGTTAATCGCTTTATCATAATTTTCTTTCGAGGTAGGAAAATTTTCGACTAATTTATAGGCCGGAGAATTTGGTTTCATGCATTGGAATAAATACTCAAATTTATCCTCATTATCCAGATTATCATCGTTATGAATTTTTGAAAACTGTGACCAAAAACCAATCCAACCTTTAAAATCGCCATCGTATTTCTTCAGTTCAATCTTTGGTAATCGAACTTGTCGCTTATTGCAGTTAGACAAATGAGCATCCGAATTACTTTCAGGTTTCTGTAAGGACTTAATAAATTCCTGAATCTTATAAAATTTAATAGAATACTCATTTGAATTCATCAGTTCTTCTTCAATTTCGGCATCAGTAACGTTTTCTTTCTTTAAAAGATCATGATAAATTTTATCGTCTGCTTCTTTTAGAACTTTAAACTTTTCCGTAAATGATTGAAATCTTGCCAAAATATCTGTTTTATTCTTAGTTTCACTATCTAATAATTTAATTAGTGAATCATATTGTTTTGTGAAAACTGACCTTAAAATTCTTCGTTCGATAACTCCAATCTTTAGCTCAAATTCAACTTACTTGCCGTGTCCGTGTTCTGGGCGCCAAATGTTGCAAACGGTTCTAAAAACTAATCCAGCTTGCAGGGTTTATAAATACTAAAGACTGCGTTTCAGATTATTAAATAAAATACGAAGAATTAACTAGGACAAAACATTTATTATAAATAAAACAGGTAAGAACTAACGACAAGCACATAACACAAACGTTCCATGAAAATTATATAAGCCAACTGATGCCACTCACAGCTTTTCGAAATAAAATAATTAATGCTGCGGTGGCCAAGTGTATCGTTTTCTACACTAATTGCTTGTTTTTTTTTTACAAATGTACAGTGTTTCAATGAGAGAAAAAAAAACGAACAAACCTGAATCATTTTTGATCTAATGATCGGATCTTCACGTTTTAGGACTCAATTCAGAAGATTTAAATTAGATTTTTGTATTAAAATTGTAACGAAAAAATTTTTTAATTTTCAAAATTCTAAATTTTAAATATAAATTAAAGCAAACAAAATACTTAAGAACTAATGCATGAAACAAGTATACCTTTTAAAACGTCGAAAAGATCCGTCGTAGGACAAAAATTGACAATGAACAAAATTTCTGTCATCATTCATATGATGATTTGATTTTTACATTCTTTAAATAATCTATTCATTTTTTTATATTAAATCTTTTCTATTTTCCATTAGTTATCTTTTTTCCCTATTAATTTTTTCTCTCTCGCTTATTCACCAAGAATTACTCACTAATATTTGATTTGTGATGTAATAAATATGCAAAAGTAATAAATGATAATAAATTAATATAAAAATTAAAGGAATTTTACTGGTTCTAATAAATCAGCAAAGACATTGCTTTTTCTTAAAATTTAATTTTAGAACGATTTACATTGTCAAGGTTTTCTGTATCAGATTTTGGAAAGGAAATATAAAGTAAATAATTCTATATTCAACAAAAACACCAAAATTGATTAAGTTAAGGTAATTGTTTCCATATATAGTTGTAGCAAAATAGTTTTGCATGTTATTTGAATTAGACTAATAGTTTAATAATGGCACAATTTATTTGTATGTTTAAAGTTAGAAAATGGAAAGTAATGTTCGAAATTTATTCTGAAAGTTAACTTTCTTCAAACAATAGTTTCAAAGCCTGACTGTAAAAAATTCCCAATCAAACTTCAGAAAAAAGTACCGTCAATCAAACTGTTGGTACCTTTTACTGTAAAAATGATTTTTACCGGAACAGGTTACGGAACAAAAAATCTGATCTACCGTAATTTTTACAGTAATGATTATATATTTTACAGCTGATGTACCCAAAGAGCCGGTACTTATTTACACCGTAAATTGATCCGGAATTTTTAAGACTACTCCTGGCAATAATAAAAATCACTAATTTTAGTTTAATATTTCAGCTCCATTCTGGCCATTCCAATATTTTTAAATTAAAACTTTTTTTCTCAATCAAAAATTTTCAATTTTTAAGAAAATAAATAATTGAAAAAAGGTAAAAAAGAATCTTTGTCGAATAATGTTGTTATCAAGTTGAATCACGCAAAATATTTGTTATACTACGTTGCAAGTTTAAAAAAAAAAAGAGCATTGCGGTATAGGATTTAAGTAATCAAACGCGACTGCATACAATTCCGTTTTATTTCGTTATCAAGTTATACAAATATGCTTTCAAAACAATATAAAAGCTTTTAAAAGTTTAATGCCTGAGACAGAAATTTAATTCGTGCTATCTTTTACGATATATATCATAGAATTATTTAAAAAAAAAAAAAAGGTTGTACTTTCGTAGTCTTACTGGAATCCTAGACTTGCGACACATTTCGATAAACAAGGAGAACATTCGTTCTTGAAACAGAAACAACTATATGATGTTGTAAGAGCATTGGACCACTAAAAATATCGCGTCTATGCTGAACTGCTATAGACAAATCAAATGCGAGATAATTTCTTTTAGCTTATGTTAACCCGTGGAAAGAAATCGTCTGCAAGAAACAATATTTATTATTCTTTCCTCAGTTTTTTTAAATGCTAACAGAAAGACAGAATTTTTTTTAAAGGCTAACAGAATGTTGTAATGAATTGTAGATAACATTTTTTATTAATTTTTATTTCGTGTTTATTGATCATTGTTGTTAATAGGAAAGCAAGCGAAAAGGAGGCTGTGCAACGTTGTTTAAAGAGGTGGCGGTGTTGATATACGTTCACGCTGGGATCTTGGCATACATTTGGCGTGCACTTAGATGCAAATAGGCTATCTCCATAATGATAATGGATTTTTCTTAACTTGCAACTGCATTTAACTGATTAACAACTTGCATTTAACTGAGTATAAATAGAATAGATTTCTTTTTCTACGCAGATACCCACCAAATTTCAAGTAGAGCTAAAAACAAATTTCATACCATTAATAATAGAACGAAATTCTTTTTGTCTTCTGGAGTACCACCTCTTGCTGCAGGATATTCCCAATCAAGATCCAGGCCATCAAATCCGTATTTAGCTAGGAAGTTGACGCAGCTCTCAATGAAAATCTTTCGACTCGAAGGGTTTTTTGCCATCATCGAATACTTCGTGGATCCCTCATTCCACCCGCCGATCGCAAGGAGTGTTTTCAGCTCGGAATTTTTCTTCTTCAACTCATTGAATCGATTGTAAGCTCCTAAAATCACAATTTCATATTATTCATACGTTAACATGTTTTGATTAAACAGTTGTAAAAAAGTCGATATAATGAGGTTGTTGATTAAATCGCTGAAATGGTTTGGCAAATTTGAGTTTGTGCAGGAAATTTGAAGGAAAAAAAAAAGACTGCACAAAATTTGAAGGGTAATACAATGCCACTAAAACAATATCTGCACTTGAAGTTGCATTGATCTACACTGTGAAAAATTCCGGATCAAATTACGATATAAAGTACCCGCACTTTGGGTGCATCATCCACAAAAATTTATTTTACCGTAAAATCTATTTTAGTGTAAAATATGAGACTAATTTTTTAATGATTTTATAGTAAGTAATACTGAAAAATTACTGTATGTAAGATTTTTTTGTTCCGTAAAAATGGATTCGTGTTCCAGTAAAAATGGTTTTCACGGTAAAAAGTATCGGCAATCTGAATGCCGGTATTTTTAACCGTAATTTTATTCGGATATTTTTAAAAATGTATTTTAGATTTCTTAGCTGGCTCGAAACACATTTATAAACATTTCATTTAAGATCTGTTTTATTTCTTGCTTGTCTCTGAAATGAATTAAATTTTTAATGAAAGTCGTAGTGTGAGGGTTTTTTTAATAACAAATAACCCAAAAATTGTTTACAATTTATATGTCCATGAAATATTCATTTCGAATTTCTCATACATGCGTAACAGGTAGCAAATATATATTTATCTAACCCACAAAAAAAAAAAAAAAAAATAGATACTGAGATCTTAGTATACAGAATAAAAAAAAATCGTCTCTAAGGTCCTCTGTCTCCTTCAGTTTATAAGATATAATAAATATTTCTTTGGGTTAAGGGTCATCAAAGTACTCGATATCGACATCGATTCCTGGGGGTCTATATAGCACAAGTCAGGGTCTATTCGATCTAGGAATTGATTAGAAGCCGTTGAATACCGATATTATTTAATCACAGATTTATTGACATCATTTATTGAAAGTTGAAACTCAATGTTTACAAAAGCTTGATGCACACTTTCTTCGGATCCTTATTTGAAGTAAAAAAAATTAAACTTTAGCGTAGTATAATTTTAAACATACTAAAATTTAATTCATGCTCATTAAATATTTTAGTTCTGTAACTATTACACTGCGAAAAATTCCGGATCAAATTCCAGTAAAAATTATCGGTACTCAGGGTGCCAATATTTTTTTACCGTAAAATCAATTTTTACCGAAACATGTTACAGAATAAAAGAATCTGATATACCGTAATTTATTCAGTAAAATCACTGAACTACTCTAAATAAATAAATATTAATGTAAAATTTACGGTGCAATGTTTAAAAAAAACCTCAAGTTTTAAAGTTTTGAAAGCAAAATTTAAAGATAAGTTTAAAGATAGTTTAATATTTAGTAGATAATAAACTAACATATTCAAATGCATCTCTTTCCATGCTAAAAAATCTTTAACAAACTCTTTAAACAAAAATCTTTAAACAGCTTTATTAAATTCATAAATTACACAAATAATTTCATTACATTTATCAGCAAGCAAATAATTTTAAAATAATTTTTTGCTAGAACTTATAAAAATAATGACATTTAAAGAAATAACTATTATTTAGTTGTTGATGAAATTTATTTTATACATATTCGGTATCAATTCAAAACTTACCCAGTCCCCAGTTTTCTTTTAAATCTAAATAAGTGTCATATGCAGCAATCTTGTTGTCGTGGCCAAGTTTTGCAAAACCATAAATCAAATGAGTACACAGCTTTGGATCAATGTCCTCAATAAGAAATTTTCCATCACCATACCTGTAATTGGCCCAACTTCCTAGGTAACATACGACCTTATATGGGCTTTTGGATTTTGGCATCAAATCTTGATTTTAAATATAAAAAAAAGCAATAAGAAATAAAACAAAAATACAAACTTAAAATTAATATTTTTTTAAAAAACATCAAGAACAAAAGTAGGATTTATAGTATCAAGTAATAAAATGAATTATTAATAAAAAGAATATTTATAATTTCCATTAAATATTTATTTGTTGTCTTTCAAATTTCCATGGGAAAAAAATTCATTTAAGCTACAGTTTTCAAAGTTAGAATGTTTGAAAAAAAAAAAAAAAAAATACTTCATCTTTTTTTTCTGAAATGTGTTTAGAATAGCAAAAGCAATTAGGTTAAGATGAATATTGCGGAATGATACATATTACCGTTCTTTATAAAATCGTTGTATTTCATAAAAAAAATTTTAAAAGGCCGTTTCCTTTATTAAAATGAGACATTAAGATAACTTTTCTCCGCACAAATAAATTCACACTGGTGTTCATAAATGGTGCATAAAATGTAATAGTTAGTTTAACCATACTTCATGCTTAAATTGTTGAGACTATGCCGTTTATACTTAAGTAAAAAGAGATAAAAACCTCTTTTCAAAACTATAAAAATGACCCTCGCAAAAATACTAAAAAATCAAGGTGATTTTTAATACTTAAAGTAAATGCATATTTTTAAAAGGAATCTTTTTGTCATCTAATATAACTTTTTTGTCATGTTTTTGTTAAAATCCTTTAATCTTCAATAAAATGTTTCTTCCTTTAATAAAATTCGTTTAATAAATTAAAAACTTTTAATCAAACAAAATTCTCCAGATGTAGATGTAGTTAATTTACGTCGCACTAGAGCTGCACAATGGGCTATTGGCGACGGTCTGGGAAACATCCCTGTGGATGATCCGAAGACATGCCATCACAATTTTGATCCTCTGCAGAGGGTATGGCACCCCTGCTTCGGTAGCCCAACGACCTGCACGCGAAGTCGAGCACTTTACGGTAGAACAGTTTAACGAGGACCAATACCGCACACCTTCGGTCCCTACGCAGACTGATCCAAGTGGTCACCCACCCGCACACTGACCGCAGCCAGTGATGCTTGACTTCGGTGATCTGCTGGGAACCGTGTCTTAACGATCAGTCCACTACGGGACCAAAATTCTCCATATTTTTTTTTTTACGAAATATTTTCTTCTTAATAATAACTATACCATTATGCTTAAACATTAGAAATGGAATTCAGAATAACGAATAAAGACTTTGAAAACTTCCTGAATAATGAATAAGAATTTAATCATTAGACAGACAGAAAATTTTTTGACCAATGAGTTAATTATTCATCTTTTTAAATCATTATTCATAATTAATAATTCAAGACTTATTTGATTAGGATTAAATGGTAGAAACACTGTCCAGAATGTTTAAAAAAATTTTTCTCGGAACTGAAAACGATTTTTTCTTTCTTTTTTTCACATTAATAAGGCCCGCTATTCTGGTCCTCAATTATGTGAAAGTCATCAAAATATACACGATATTTAACGAAACGAAATATCCAACTAAATATCCACGCTTCCGAAAAACACGTGAAGCAAAAAAATAGGAATTCATTAGAATGAAATATAACATTATTTTTAAGAAAATTAGAAAAATAAATTGATATATTTTTTATATCAAATCAGCTTGAGACTGCTTAACGGTTTGCAGTTGAATTTAAAGGAGTGGTAAAGTGATCAAGCAGGAAAAAAAAAAGATTTTTGTCTGATAATTTTACAAAAACGCACTTTCTCTGAATAAACATACTTCTTTTTTTCCTCGAATTCGGAATTCTGATTAGTTTTGAACGAATAAAAAAATCAAATTAATACTATCTCAGGAAATTTAGGATTCTTAACGTTATTATTTCCTTTTACGTAATTCGCAATATCTTTGAAAAATTTTAAGCAAAACAAAAACTTTTTGCACACAATTATAAAACTCGTTTATCCAAAGATAATGAATGAAAAATAATCTTTAATAAAAAGTTTTTTGATTTAATTAGGTGAAAAAACTTTGAATTGCAAAATGCAATTTTTTATGTGGTTCAGCAAAGTTATTTTTGATATCAAATTTGAACAAAATTGGTCGATTACTATTTTAGAAATAAATATGTAAAAACATTACTTTTTAAAATTTATAAATTCGAAACAGTTTGACCAATTATAAGTTCAAGTTTTGTATTTTTCATTCAAAATTATGTAGCTTTAAATTAAATCGAAATCTTATAACTTACAATTCAAATATTTTGACCCTAATTTTATTAAATAAAACACTAAAAAATAATAAATAATTTTCAAAAATTATTTTTTCGCATTGATATTTTGGAGAGTCTAATTTTAAAAAAATATGTGCAAAGTTTTTAAATTTGATTAAAAAGTTTTAAAGATATGGCATAATGAACAAAAAAAAATTAATTAACGTTAAGGAGCTTAATTTTTTCTATCCCTTTCCTGACATATTTATTAGGAGTTAATTTTTCTGATTATAGCCAGCCCCACTATTTAAGTTGTCAAACATCTAAATGCGTCAAAACAAAGCTTGTTTAATCAGAGAAATTACGTATTTCTATTTAATTTTGTGACTTAATTTATATTTGGCATTTAATTAGCATATATGAGGTCAACACTTTGAACCATTTAGAATAGATTTTAGTACATGAAAATCCGATTAATAGAACAAAAGTTATTCAGGGTGATATTAATTTTTGGTTCATTATACCTAGTATAACAAATATTAATGCAGTTCTTTGAAGTTAAACCTACTTTTTAAACATTTTACAAATTGCTGATTTGTAAGGAATTTTCGTGTCTAATTTCCATCTCTGTTAAATAGTATTTATTTCTTCATTTAGAAAAAATCTTTCTTTTAAGCTTGACTTTTTTATTTCTTTTTACCCAAACGCATGTAAGAAAACCCACTGTCGCAAAGAAGTCCTTGTTTATTCACGGGTTTTGGGTGAATTCAATGTTGACAAGCTGCATTATTTTTTAAATTTAATAAACTAATTTGATCAACAGACTTTGATAACTAGTTTTCTTAAACTATATGTTTTTTTAATTAAGTTTTCTTAAACAAACACTTTTACTCTTTTCAAACTCTTTTCAAAACTTATTCAACCTATTGAAATGGTAATTCAAGAAATAAAACTAAAACAAATTAAAATTATTGCATAGATAAAATTTCGAAATCATACAATTCATGCAAATTTTTACTGACCATATAATAAAATTTTTACATATAGAGTTTTACTAAATACTGAATTTACTATAGACTTACCGGCTTGGATAGAAACTATAAACCCTAAAATAACAAGTAAACTCAGCATTCTTCCCATTGTCTTACGCATCTTCATTTGCGATGGTCACCCTTTGAATGAAAAACATGGCATCAGTGCAAACCGATTTTTTTTTTCTTAACCTTTAAAATAAATTCATCGAAAAGTTTTTAAAATAAATGATAATTCGAGACATATATTTTTTTTTGAAATACACCAACTAGTTCCGGGGAAAAATCAACAAAGCGGTGCTTTAAAAAGTGACATGTCAACAAAATTTATAATGCCAATATAATTTCTCTGGCCTTTTCCCCATAATCACCAGTGTCTTCAGGTCCTTGACTTTGCAATTTCATTTTTTGTTTAGTCCCGACAAACATTTTCAGGTTGTTTAGGGAAAAGAAGACATAAGTTCTTCGAAATCGAACTCATCGTCCACTTAGAATAAGTTAGATTTTCCCGCGAATTTCGTCAGTTCTAAATAAATCGTTTGAGTTAGGTGAATTAGATGCATGAATGTCTTCTATTTGGATGCATTTGAGTTGTTTTGAAGACGTATTTTTGGTAGAATGGGCATAATTTACTTAAGAAATACGGGTGCGTTGTACTTTTTGTTTTGATAATGTTTTAATATTTTATTATTTTTATCAGTGTTATTCTTAAATTCTGTTTATCAGTCGCATCATAATTTTTTATGCTTTAAATACTATAATGTATGCATTGATGTCTGTTTTTATTTTAAAATTAAAGCAATCAATTCATTTGAGTAAACAATTTTATTTTTGAATGATATGAATAATGTGGTGCGGATATTTATTTTATGAATAAAATAAATTATTTATTACGAATAAAATCGCCTTATATGAATGAATATAATCATTTGTTGCGATTAAACCCATGAAATAGAATAAGTTATTAGTATTACATTTATATTTATAAATTATTCTTATTATTTTTCACCATTTAATATTATTTTTATTATGCTGTATTTTTTAATCACAACATAAGTTTTTGTAAATGAAATACTATAAAGTATATATATATATATATATATATATATATATATATATATATATATATATATATATATATATATATATATATATATATATATATATATATATATATATATATATATATAGCACTCTCGCTCAAACGGTTTCACTAAAGCTCATTTAGCGGTCTCGCTAAAATAAAAATGTAATTATTAATAAGGTTGGAGAATTTATCGTTTTCTATAATTAGAATTCATGTTTTGTTTAATCGTTTGGTTATTTCTTTTATTTCAGTTCTATAAAATATTCAGATGTTAATTCCTCAAGAATCTCGTGAGTTAATGAGGAAAAATTTTGCAAAGTAAGTTACAATTTATTGTAATTTTTCACAATTTTTCTAGTTCTTCAATTTATTTCAAGGTTGAATAAATAAATGTTATTTTGGATGATATGAAGCATTTATCTTTTCAACGAAAGCATAAATTCCGTAAAGTGCTATTTATTTAGTTTTTTTTCTTCTCGGTGTATCGTAGATTTTATCATATAACAGAATGAAATAAACAGGAGTAACTAAAACTACTACAGATGTACTTTTTATGTACATAATGGGACTAAAAAAGATGATTAAATATTTGGAATTGATTAGAAAATTTTGTGTTTTTATATAAAAGCATAGTATGAAAAACGCCAACATAAATTAACGTAATCCTATCTTTATACATAATTTTCATTAAAATGAAGCTAGGGCAAATACAACTTTAAAACTATGCACTCACAGAGGGAAGTATTTCATTTATTTATGCTGTAAGTATAATAATAATTTATGGAATAATCATACAGAAAAGTGATAAAAATGTTTTACTTAGTTTTTACAAAATGTTTTACTCAGTTTTCAGAAAGTAATTGTTACGCGAACTATAAATAGCTATATTTAAGTTCTTTTTGTTTTTTTGTTTTTTTAAATGGCGGAATTCCTTTTCCATTGCTTTCCGAACTATGCTCTTGTTATCTTACTACATTCTCATCAGATATAAAATACTCATTAAGTTAATTAGATTAGTGATGCTTAAGCCTATGTATATGGATCAAATTTATTCATAAATGCTTATTTTTAAAATGTTTCTATAAAATTCTTAAAAATAATTGGGAAATATTAAAACCAAATTGTTTAAAATAGTTTATAAATGCAATGTTTTAAGCTTTAAGCACATCGTGTTTAATCGAGATTAACAATAGTAGCAGTAAAAAAAAATTAAATAAAAGTTAAATTCATATTTAGATAGCTTGAACTATTTCTATTATTTAATTTATAAGGGGAAAATTTATGTTTGTAAAGTTATTTTATAAAATAAGTTATCTAAGCAGTCTTGCCGGTTTTAGACTTTTTCTTTATTCAAATATCAAAGGAGAAAATATTTGATACCTTAAATACTTGTAGCTTTCACTTACCTGCTCAAATAAGCTAAAAAGACAAAAATGTCGACAACCGATGAAACTAAAAACTAATGTTTAAAACAAAATAATCATCAATTTCTTTTTATGCTAGAGGACATGAAATTATCATTCCCCTTATCTTTACCACAAGTAATATTTTAAGGCACGAGGAATACCTGTCGATTTTTTGACAAGTAACAGGATTCTTTTATTTATCTTAGATTATAATCATTTAGACAAAACCAATAGCGTATGATCTTTTTCTTTATGAAGTAAATATGATTGAATTATGGTGAGAAATTCTTTGGACGATGTGTAGCATTAGATAAACTTAAATTGTACAAACTGTAAACAACATTTTGTAAAAATTACATAAGTGATTCAGTCAAAAATCAATTCGCTCAATATTTCAAAAATTCACAGAGCAAAAAAAAATAATGCACGGAACAATAATGATTGGATTATTACTTTCTAGAACCCAATTTTAATGGTTGGTGGGGAAAACACAAAATATTTCGTTTGCGAGATTTTTTGCAAAAATCCATTTTTTGCGAGATTTGTATTCCTGACCAAAATTTATCGAACAGCTCTCAAAAAAATCTAATTTTGAATTCAAGACTTTTTAAAAATTTGATAGTTCTGAATTGCGACCAATTGCGAACAAATTATGTAATTTGCCAAACAAAATTACATTTTTTAAAAGGTTGTAAGAAATTTGTATACCTTACAACTCATAATTTGTTCAAATATTATTAAATTAAAAACTTTTAAAAAAATAATAAGTAATCATTAAAAATTATTTTTGCATGATATTATCAATGGATGAACGAATTTAATAATACAAGATTTATTCGATTTTCTTAAAAATTTGTCGAGATATGGTGAAATAAGCAAAATGTAAAGTTAACAATAAAGCATCCAAACTTTCGACTGTTCTCCTGATCAATCTATTGGGACCCTATTCCCCGGATTGCGGATAGGTCGCATATTTTGAGAGTCAGAAATCCAATACCATCGGAAAAATGCATGTTTGATCATCGGTGTGCATGTTTGATCAACTAACTAATTTTATTTTAAAAATTCGAGTATATTTGCATACTTGCTGAAACACCAAGAACCAAGAGTTATTTTATGGTGTTTGACTTCACCAATTTCGTGTAAAGTAGTTGTTACTATTTTCGGAGTTGACATTTTTAGAGCATGGTAGCCGAATCCGATTAAACAGCCAGTGTGTAAAAGCAGTAAATCGCACAACTATTAAGGAGAGAAGATTAAACAACCAGTGTGTAAAAAGCAGTCAATCACATAACTATTAAGGAGAGAAGATTAAACAACCAGTGAGTAAAAAGCAGTAAATCGCACAACTATTAAGGACAGAAGATTAAACAACCAGTGTGTAAAAAGCAGTCAATCACATAACTATTAAGGAGAGAAGATTAAACAGCCAGTGAGTAAAAAGCAGTAAATCGCACAACTATTAAGGACAGAAGATTAAACAACCAGTGTGTAAAAAGCAGTAAATCGCACAACTATTAAGGAGAGAAGATTAAACAACCAGTGTGTAAAAAGCAGTCAATCACATAACTATTAAGGACAGAAAATTAAACAACCAGTGAGTAAAAAGCAGTAAATCGCACAACTATTAAGGACAGAAGATTAAACAACCAGTGTTCACATACATACCAGGTCCTGTTTCTGGTTATTGAAGTTAAGTGTCGGAGCTTCTTAAACTTGTGTATATTTGATGACAGTTGCCATCATTGGTTGACATATTTCTTTCTTTATATTTATTTAACTTTTTGTTTCAAGAAATACTTTTTCATGTTGACGGTTCTATAGCTTAAACAGAAAAAAAGTTTGTTTAGCATTGCATTCATAACTGACCTTTTATTTATAACTGAAATTACGCAATAGACTTTGTGTCACGACGCAGAATATATATTAAAATGATTATATATTTCAAACATATTTTTTTTTATATATTTTGTATGTTTTGAACTTTTTAATTTATTTATTTTTCTTTTTAAAAAAAGGATAATGCAACTCCAATTTGGACCATTTAGAATCAAAACCAATTAAATTTATTACTAGATTGAAAACTTCTTTCGTTTAAAAAACAAGCAAATTGGAAATTAATAATCGACATGTTTCAAGCGCTCGAAAATAGGCTCCCATTTTCAAGATTTGCCGGACTTGAATAAGTTTCATTCCTTTTTACGCTTTTGACAATTCTTGAAAATGGGTCCCTATTTTTGAGGGCTTGAAACATGTCGACTATTTATTTCCAATTTGTATATTTTTAAAACGGCTGAAGTTTTTAATCAAATAATATCTTACCGCTTCAGTTTCTTAGGGTTATTTATTAATACCAATGAAATTTACTTTTTCCAAACGAAACTTTTTATTATCTTAGATTTCCTTTAAATATTTTGACGTGATCAAAAGCAGTCCCTTTCCTGTTTGAGAGTTGCAAGTTATTTTTTAAAAAAAATTTTTGTTTTGAGTTAAACTGTGTAAGTTGATTCTCTTTTGTAATGATTATGAAAACTATCTCTTCATAATCATTTGATATACATACGTGCGCTTTTATTATTTTATAAAACGCAATTTAAGTGAATTAATGTTATAATTATGAGTTCGCTTTTTTTCATATCATCAACAACAGCATTTTTTCATCATTGTTGTCTGTGCTTGAATTAAGATGATTATAATTTGAATATTATTTATATCGGTATGTATGCAATGTAAATTAAACTAATTGCTTGAAAAAAGCTTGTTTTTTTTTCGTAAGTATTTGCGTAAACATGACATTGACAGAGTGCTTTTTCATTAACAAAAATGATGCTACGAAATTTCTTTTTTTTTTTTCTGATGTCTTAAACATCAAGTTCACACACGTTTTGTGTTTTAACTTATTTCGGAGAGAATTTTTGGAAAAGTATTAAGAAATAGGACTTAGTATTATGAATTGCTTTATTTAAACTACTGTACTCTATAATGTATATTTTCTTAGTTAAAAAAAGCGTACCAAGCAATTTTTTTCTTACACATTGCTTAAATTTACATACACAAACAGAAATTTCATGAATTTTCTTACGCTTTTAGTATTTTTTGTTTAAGTTTAGAAAGTTGCAGAAGAAAATTTTATTTTCTTATGTAATATTTTTAAATATATTTAAGATTAGAAGAAACAAAAACTGCGACGTAATTGGACGAAATATTACTAAGGAAAGTAATTTTAAAAATATAAAATGTGTTTGATTGTAAGAATGAACAGGAAGGAGATGCACTGTAAAACAGTCTAGATAAAATTATGGTTTAAAGTACCGGCACTTTGGACTTCAGGTGCATCATTGGTAAAACCGTTTTTCACCGTAAAATATTATGTCATTATTTTTACAGTAATATTAATTTAATACAATCATTTATTTTGCGACAATTTTTGTTGTAAAAATTAAGGTATATAATTTTTTTCTGTTCTGTAACATGTTCTGGTAAAAAGTACCGGGTCCCTGAGTTCCGTTACTTTTTACCGTAATTTGATCCCACAATTTTTGTAGTGAGGATGTCTATCTTTAGATGCACCTTCAAGTTTCGTCGGACAATCACACAGGTTTATATGTTTTTTATTCAACTTTTCTTAAAAGATTATACTTGTTTTGATTACTTTTTAGTTCGAATCAAATCGCTTGCAAATCGTATCCAGCTTACAATAATTTACAATTGTAAATAATTTAGTTTTCAATTTAGGAATCATTAAATTTAAAACTGACTTAAGAATATTGTTAATGTGATCCATTACAGAGTTTGCTTAAATTGTTTATTATCTTTTGCGATTAAAAATTTCATCATGTTTGTTTCATTTGAAGGAAAATATGTGTCAATTTTTAAGAGGAATATAAGAGGATTCCTCAACACTTATTGAGAAAGGGTTAGTGTTCTCACACAGTACTTTTTCCTTATCATCAGAGAAAAAAATAATGTAATTAAAATTTGGCTAAAAGGAATCACGAATTTATAAACAAACATTTTAATAATTCTTTTCTGTACATTCAGGAGCATTGACAGGAAAATTACAAATTCGGTCTTTTTCACTAAACACGGTGCCAACACCACAAGTGAACAAGTAAATCAGGTAATCGGTAACAAATCCTGGTTTTTTGGGTTGGCACAAATAGAAAAACTTACAGTTTTCTGAATGTCGGAAATAACCACTTCTCGAACAAGAAAGAACATCTTAAATTTGGGAACTCTACAGGAATTTCGTTCGATCTAGTTGACCCCGTCACTACTCTTGGAGTGGTTGGAACTTTAGTTGATGGAGATGGCACAGTTGGTTTTGCTTTTGAGGTCGGTAATTTTGTTGAAGTCTTTGGAAATATGGAGTTATCATTGTCAGTCTCTTCATTCGGAATAGGTTCTGATGAGCCAGAGAGGACTGAGTTGATTGTTTGTAATAGTGGATATTTATCACCATGGCACTTTCCTCTGAAATCATCAGTTTCTATCGACCAGATCATGGCACCTCCAAGATTTATTTTCATTAGATAATTTACCTGAAAGGGTAATAACAAGGTTTTGAACTCACATTATGAATGATTTTTCTTTTTGAGTGGTAGATATTTGATTTTTTTTTAAGTCTAGCTTTATATTTACTCTTTTAAAAACAAAGTTTAAACAACATGAAAACTATATATATATATATATATATATATATATATATATATATATATATATATATATATATATATATATATATATATATATATATATATATATATATATATTTATATATATATATATATATATATATATATATATATATATATATATATATATATATATATATATATATATATATATATATATATATATATATATATATATATATATATATATATATATATATATATATACAAATTTTTGAAACTATTATTTTATCTTTTCGGTTTTATTCATTTTTAGAAATGTTCAGACATTTTTCGTCATTTTTGAAAAACATCGTAATTGAAAGTTGGAACTTTTGCTCAACCAGTTTAAGTGGAACGTGATCATATGTGATATATCATAGAGTGGATCATATGTGAACGTGAACATATGTGCAGTGTCGTATCTACGATATGGCCAAGTATGGCGATATATATATATATATATATATATATATATATATATATCCGAATATATCCCGTGAAACCTTTGATTTATAAACATTTCATTCAATATATTTATGTAAATTTCAATTATACAAATAATTCATAGAATTTTCCTGCATGAAAGTTATAAATTTGAGTGCTTAGAGACACAATAGTCTAAGGCTTTTATTCTAACAGAAACTCATAAAACGAATGAAGACAAAGGAAAAGTTAGGAAAATAGAAAAAAAAAACGAAAAATAGTTAGAAAGTAGGTAAAAGAGCCGCAGTGATTTAAGGGATAGAGCTTTTGCCTCCAAATGATGTGACCCAGCTACGAATTCCAGAGATGAATGGCTGATACGAATTCTGCCTTTGCCTCGCACCAACCACAGTGCTGACGTAAAATATCCACAGTGTTAGATGAATCATGGGTCAGAGTCCCCTTGCCCTAACTGTGGATGGTTTTCGTAGTTTCTCCTTCCCTGTAACGCAAATGCGGGTTGGTTCCACAAAAAACAAATCTTCCACGAGGGCAAACTTTCTCCCAATACTTGATCTAGGAGTTTCCTTGTCTGCTGGGTCGGGTAGAAAATTACAAAGCCATGGAGTTGAACATTTTTAGTCGTAAATTTAGAATTGGGTCGACTGTTCAAATAATGTAACAAATTAATAGAATAGTTTATTTGCTTACATAAACTGTTCGATTCTAACCTTTCATTTCTACCCAAGTTATAGCTTAGTTTTTTTCATCTTTTCGCTGCCAACGCGAGAAAAGAAATTTCACCAGTCTTAATTAATGCAACAGTGTTTGATATAATATATATTGTTTTACTGATTGGATATAACAACTATCCATGTTAATGTTCGACGTTAAAACTGAATCATCGATGATGAATATTAATGATACTGATTTAAGCAGAAATTAAGCTAATTTTTGTTTTTAAATTAGATTTTTAGTAAAGTTTTTTTTTTCATGTGCGTTTTTTTGTGCGATTTTTTTATTTATTATTATTCTGAATTTGAACCCCTTCGAGTACAAGAATACGTCTGTCATAAGATTCGCTTTAGATTACGTCGATAATATACGATTCTGCCAATACGTCCTAGAATTTTAGTTTTTTTCCCATCGTAAAGTTTATACTTTAATCTTCAAAATAAACTGTCTCATTTTTTCTTGGGACAATTTTTTTCTATTTAAAAAAAAAAAAAATAATTTGAGAGACCCACTTATTTGTCACCTCCCCTCCCAGAAATATTTAAACTGTAACATCCGTGAATCAAAAGCAGATATTAACTCCGAATTTAGGTAAATATATGCGGTCCCTATTTATTTAAGACCCGAAAGAAAAAAAGCAAATAATTATACGATTTTTAGCCATATAGAAAATTTAAAATTCATGATTCTCTTACAAATTATTAACGTTCAAGCGAGATTATTTAATCTCCCAGTCAACGCATGCGTGTAAGGTCAAAAAAGGGTGAGATTACTAGTACTGGGCGATAACGAAATTAATAATATTGTGATATATCTTTAAAAAATATAGATATTTTACGATATATTTCGATATTTTATAATATGACTAATTTATATATTTACCGCATTAATATTGTTTTATAACATTTTCGTAACTCAAATGAAGACATTTTTTTTCTAAAGCATTTTAATAAATCATAACTTTATAAATAACTGATAATTTATGAAAATTTATCTGTGTATTAAGTAAGAAATAAAAAAAAAGACTTAGTTTTATTTACAAAAATCAGCATTAAATGAGAATTTTTTCGAATTAATTTTGATTACTGATTTAAATAAACTAAAGGGGAAAAAAGTATACTACATATTTGAGCATATTACATATTTAAGCATATTACAAGTATACTACATATTTGAATATTATTAAATAATGATATTTTAATGACACGATATCCACAAAAACAAAGATTTTCATTAATAATTTTTCCTCTTTCAGCAGCCAATCGATAGCTCATTTTTAAATATTCATGATTAAACGGCAACTTTCTATGTGAAGTCCTGAAGCAATGTGTTCGCTGTATAAAGAGGAAGTTACAGAGCAGCAAAAATGTGCACGATCTCACCCTAGTGCTTTAATTTGTTTCTAAAAATACCAATGCCATACACTCAAAGCAATGCTGCCAAATACAGAAGAATCAATGTGGAGCCACAAAGAGGTGACTTCGGAAAGGCGAAAGACAATGAAGTGATGAGTTTGGGTAAATATAGTCGCCTTAGACGATTAGTATTGAATGCAATAGATAATTGGTACTAAAAATAATACAAATTGCGACAAGTAGAAAAATATATTTTATTTGAACTTATTTACTGACGAATTAAAATTTTTGCTTCTCTGATTAGGAAATTTGTTTCAATTTGAAAAATACAAGTTTGAATGGTATAAGTTTTAGGACTGAATCAAAAAACATACCTTTGTTTTTATGCTTTTGGTATCATCGTAACCAATCCAATCCCTCTCTTTAACTACATAAGGAGCAGCAATATGTTTCTCAACTGTAATATTCCATCCTTTTTCAGACACCAATAACTTGCAGATCTGATATGAAATTAATGTATAAAAAAAATATTATATAAACAAAACAACCTTTTAAACTTTAATAAATATTTATGAACTCAGTCACGTTAGTTTTAGTAATTAGTTATTAGACCTTATTAGTTAGTTATAATGTAATTTTTACTGAAATGATAAAAAAAAATATTTGAGAAATTATGATGGTAATTAACTGATAAATTGAATTGAAAAAATGTGTTTATCTTCCTTAAACATCACTATAAAAAATGCCGGATCAAATTACAATAAAAATTCCTGCTCCCTTGTGTGCAGCATCCATAAAATCCATTTTACAAAATACGTTTATCTCGTAATTTTTAGAGAAATATTAATTTAATTATAGTGATTCATACAAGAAATATTACTGTAAAAGTTGCAGTATATCAGAATTTTTGTTCCGAAATATTTTACGGTAAAATTGAATTTTACCATTATTTCACCCGGAATTTTTGTTTAAAAAGTGTTCTGTCTTTATATCGATGTTCTATATTTAGGACCCTTCTATTTACTAGTCGAGCTAGCAAATTGAAAAATAGGTTATTATGGATTTGACTCTTCTGTAAAGATGCACTTTTTTTTCAACAGTATCTTAGCCCTGTTTAACTTCAGGGCTAAAGAGAATAGAAGGGCTAGTTCACTCGATTTCCCTCCTCATGACGTCACTGTGTCCACAGATCTCGGTGATCGCAAGCAAAGATATTATGATAACTTTACATCTTTCTCTTTGTAAAAATTAGTTAGACTTTTTCTGATTATTAGCTCTCAAACTTTACGTAATTAACACATTATTTCCGTTCATAAACATAGTTCAAAAAAACTTTCTGGGCCATTATATTAAAAAAATACAATTTTAAAGTTATAAAAATATTTTACTAGTTGACGAAAATGGCACTATAAATACTTTATTTTAAAAAGTTAAGTTTTAACTTTAATTATTAAAAAAAATGAAAGCATATATCGACACTTTTTTATCTACATATTCTTTTACAACAATAAGTTGAGTTAAATTTAGAATCCCTGATTTTAAAATATGCCATTAATAGCAATTTGTTTATTCTTAATCATTAGGAAACATCAACCTTAAACGCTAATTACTGAAACAAAATAATAATTTAGGTTCATAATGACATTAGAAATTTTACAATTGCTTATAGATATTTAAATTTAAGATCATATAATTTATAGATATTTAAATTTAAGAGAATATAATTTGTAAAAAAATCATAAATATTTAGAATAACTACATTAAAAAATATGTTATGAAATTATGAGAATTTCAACTATACACTATATATTTTATTTATACTTTTTATTTACGTTTTAATTTTCTTTGACTTTATCCATTTTTTAATTTTTTTCACTTGCCTTTCTTTTTGAAGTAATGATGCGGTTTCTATTTAGATAATGAATTTTTATAAAAGTTCTTAACGATAGAAAAAACGTATTGCTGTTTTATATTAACTGTGTCATTTCGGAATCCATTCTTTACATAGTTGTTTATTTACTATAGGGAACACGTGGAAAATTATATTTTTTTCCTTTTGATTTTCTATCAGAATTTTCGCAAGTTACAATCGCGCAAACTGGCATTTCGTTAATAGTTTTAAATTTTTGTAAATTCCCCGCAAAAACTGAGGAAAGTCATTATAGAAAATAACAAATGTCTTAGAATCCTCCTCCTCAATGGCACGACAGCCCCGGATGGGCCCTGGCCTTCTCAATCAACTTCCTCCAGGCCTGCCTCTGCCTGGCAGTTGTCTTTCAGTTTGAGACTTTTAAGACTGATAAGTCTCTTTCCACGCAGTCGGCCCATCTCAGCTTTGGTCGACCTCTGGGCCTTGATCCGATGGGCTGAGCCAAAAAGATTATGTTTGTCGAACGCTCTCTGTTCATTCGAATAATGTGACCAGCCCATTTAATTCTTTGGATTTTTACATACTTGACAACATCAGGCTCTCTAAAAGCCCGATAGAGTTCTGAGTTTGAACGTCTGTACCAAGTACCATCAACTTGTTTGCCCCCAAAAATGGATCTTAGGATCCGACGTTCGAAGATTCCCAAAGAATTCTCATCTTTCTGTGTTGTTGTCCAAGTTTCTGAGGCATATGTTAGGATAGATCTGATTAAGCATTTATAAATTAGCAGTTTAGTATCTCTTTTTAGTAGGTTTGATTTTAAATATTTTTTTAAACCATAAAAACATTTACTTGCACTATTGATTCTTCTTTGTACTTCAGGTGCGATATTGCCACTGACGTGGACCTCAGAACCAAGATAAATAAAACTGTTTACTTTTTCTAACTTGTATTCACCAATTTGCAAGTGAGTTGTAGAATCAGTAATTTTGGTGCATTGCATATACTTGGTTTTCTCCTGGTTAATAGTGAGATGCATTTTTCCTGCCTCTTTTTCCATGGATAGAAAAGCTTGCTTTAAGTCAGATTGTGTTCGCGCTATGATGTCAACGTCATCGGCAAATGCAAAAATTTGTACAGACTTATGAAAGATATGTCCTCTGGTATTGATTCCTGAATCTCTGATAATTTTTTCTAATGCCAAATTGAAGAGTAGGCATGCCAATGCATCGCCTTGCCTTACACCATTTTTTACCTCCATTGGTTCCGAGAAGTCATTTTGGATTTGAACTTTCTGCATGGTCTTACACAGTAATGTCTTAGAATATGTCATAAAAAGAAATGCTCCAATATTAGTTAGAGCTAGTAAGGCCGAACACTCTGTTCTTGAAGTAAAAGTGCAAGCTTTGCGCCAAAGTGACGTCACTAGAGAAAATCGGAGGATTGGCGCGGCGAGTTTCTTCAAAGGAGTGAACCAGCCCTTCTATTCTCTTTAGCCCTGGTTAAACGTAATAATAATTTTAAAAAAAATTAAAAAAACATTTCTAGAATCTTTAAGACCATCGCCAAGCAACATAAAAAAAAAGGTTCAGATAAGACTAATTTTGTGCAAAGTTAATTGATTTTTATTTAGGAAAATTACACTCTTATAAAAATATTTGCTGTATAATAATAAGTAACACAAATATTGTCTTATTATATGTAAATTTAATATTTTGAAATGAGAAATTGATACTCTCATCACATTATTTCAGTCGAATTTTCGTAATTTCATATCTGGAATGCCACAAAAAATTGCTATTTTAAACAAAAATGTTGAATATTACATGCTTTTATCCAATGAAATTTGACTCTCTGAGTTGGTACCGATAATTTTGCTTTTTAATTACTTGAAAAGCATGTACATTTCTGAATTTTGTTTACATTGCTCTTTGTTTCATTTATTTATGTTTATTTATGTTTTTCACATTTTCAACCTGTTTCATATGAGTTTCATTTTGACACAAACGTGGAATATTTATATAATCAAAATTTTTATTTAATTGCTTGTTAAGTGGTGTTAGTTGGTGCTCTACTGGGAACCGTGTGTTTACGATCAGTCCACTGCGGGACGAAAAAAACAGAACAAGAAACGTCACAGCGGCTGAGAGGAGCAAATCAGGGAATCAGCATTCATACGAATAAGAAATTAGGAGCCTATTTTTGTGCGCTTGAAAAATGTCAACTGTTAATTCCAATTTGTACATTTTGGAAGCGAATAAAATTTTTAATAAAGTTATACTTCTTTTCATGTTCAATTTCAGGTATGGAAGTCAATGATTTAATAAAATATTTTTTGTATTTCTGAATATTAAAACAGGTACTTATATAATAAAGGTAATCAAAATTCCACGCTACTCAATTTCATGAAATATTTTCTAAGCTACATTTCCGTAAAAAAAAAAAAAAAAAAAAAAAAAAAAAAAAAATTAAAATTTTCCGGATATCAAGTTACAGTATCGGCATTTTAGGTGCACCATCCTTAAAATTCATTATACCGTGAAATCCGACTCTATTGTAAGGTATTATACTTTAATTTTTACGGTAATATTTATTTAATTAGAGTGATTCAGTTATTTTACGGTGTTTCTTACTATAAAAATTACGGTGTATCAGATTGTTTGTTCCTTAACATGTTCCGGTAAAATGGATTTCAGAGTGAAAAGTACCGGCACTTTTTACCGTAATTTGATCCCAAACTTTTAAAGTGTAATTAAAATTATTATAATACCTGAGGGATTGCTTTTAAATTATTGCGTATTCGATGCAAGATATATTCATAGATTCGATTAAATATTTAATTCTTCAATTTTGCATGGGAATTATGCCAATAAATATTGAAAATCTTTGCAAAAATTTAAGTGTAGATCAAAAGTTTAAACTTAAACTTAAAACCAGCTAACACTATGAAAAATTATTTAAAAACATACACAATAACGAAATTTTTGCACCCATTTTGGAAAAAAAAAGAAAGAAAAAAGAGATTCTTTTTACCTCGTTATATCCAAGGAAACCTGGTTCTCTTGTAAATTCTCCAGCCCTTCCTTTCCCGGTAACAGGTGCATTTAAACCATTCTGTTCTGGATCACGAAGAGTAAAGCTACGACCGTAGAATGGTAGTCCTAAAATTAACTTTTCAGCTGGGGCTCCTTTTTCTAACCAGTATTTCACTGCAAAGTCCTAAAAACATAGAATTGGATTTATATTATTACGGTTTTTGAAAAGATCCTTTAGAAAATTCACCCTACTGCTCATTTATTTTAATATATTCATTGTTTTCTTGTTCAGCTTTTCCAAGAAATGTACAAAATTTTATACATACCTTTTATAAATATACTTCATTACAAAATTTATGTGAACAATTTTGTTCTGAATCGTAGTTCAATTAAACTAACCCACACTGAGAAAAAAAGTATAGTCAAAACTACCGGAATATGGCCAAATTTACTATGTTATCGACTCTATGGCAGTTCAATAATTTTTACCGAAGCGTTTTGGCAATGAATTTGTTAAAATTATCAATTAAATAAGATTTTATTATATGTAATAAGATTTGGAAATTTTATGATGATACCATAAAAACTACTTATTTGGTTAAATTTACTTTACAGTTTTGTATTTGTTACTGAAAGTGTTGTAATAAGATCTGTAATTTTCGAAACCATAATTTCTTCGTAAAATGTTACCATGTGAATGAAAAAAATACAAAATGAGTGATTTTAATACGGAATATTTTGGTCTTCATTACTGGATTTTTTTTTTTATTACTAGAATTTCTTACCACAAATGTCATGACCATACAGTACGGTAATTTTACCAGAACTTTTTTCTCCGTGCACTATAAACGTTAACCGTCTTTTAATTGTTATTGAAATTTTAACTTCTATCACAAATACACGTACTTAATAGGAAGTTCCAATTATATTTTAATAACCGTCGTTGAACAGCCGACCCAATTTTCGGGTTTACGACTTCTAATGTTCAACTCCGCAGCCTTGTAATTTTGAACCCAATGCAGAAGACAAGGGAACTCCTGGATCAAGTATTGGGAGAAATTTTGCCTTTGTGGAGGACTTTTTGAGGGAACTAACCCGCATTTGCGTTACATGGAGAGGAAGACCACGAGAACCTCCCGAGGTTAGCCTGACGGTAAGGGTCTCTAACCCGTGATCCATCAACCACTGAGGATATTTCACGTCAGCACTGTGGTCGTTGCAAGCTGGATGTGGATTCGTATCGACCAGCCATTGGTGTGATTCGAGCCCGGTTCACCTCATTGGAAGGCGAACGCTCTATCCCCTGAGCCATCACGGCTCATGTTTTATTTGCTGTCTTCAATTCATTGATAATAGTTCTGCGCCATGTCATTTTAGGTCTACCTCACTTTCGTTTACCTCGGGGTGTCCAATCCAGCGCCTGTTTTACTTTGAAATTTTTCGGCTTTCTGATAGTGTGTCCAATTCATCGCCATTTGCTTTCTCTGCTCTGATTTCTGTTTCTATTGGTTTTTGCTTACTGATTTTGAATAATTCTCTGCTCGATATTTTGTTCAGCCATTTTATATAAAGAATTCTAATACATTTGTTGATAAAAGCCTATAATTTATATGTATTTTTTGTTTCAAGTTGTACCTTGTTTTTAATCCGTATAACAGTACTAATTTAACATTTAAGTTAAATATTTATATTTTAGTTTCATATGGTCCTGAATGCCCAAAATTTATTTAGAACAGCAAAAGTACAGTGTGCTAAAAATAAATACAGTAAAAAACACAGTAAAAAATTCAGACAAAATTACGGTAAAAAAGCACCGACGCCCTAAGTGCCGGTATTTTTAATTTTTACTATAAACTGGACTGATATTTTGTTCATTTTTAGTGAACAAAGGTATCAGTTCAGTATACTGTAATTCAAAATATACTGTAATTTTATATAAGGTAGTATTTACTATAAAATCACAGAGTCACTATAATTAAACAAATATCACTGTCAAAATTGTGGAATACTGAGGAATTGAGGAATATCACGGTAAAAATTGATTTTATGAATGCACCTAAAGTGTCGGTACTTGTTACCGTAAATTGGTCCGGAATAAAGAAAATTATTTTTCCGGAAATAAAAAAAATTCCTTTTTGTATTTTTTTTTTTTTTTCTAATCAAGACAAATTTGACGGCAGTATTAACATTATTAAGAAAATAAATATTAATTTTCTGAGCACTATTTGTTCAATAATTTAAAAAATTGCAATAATTATAACTAAACTTACCACATTAAGTTTTTTGTTGGCTTCTGTATCATTTGGTAATGAATATAAGGGAGAATTGTGACCGGTTAATTTGTCCCAACCACCGTGAAAGTCATACGCCATTAAATTGATAAAATCCAAATACCTGTAATATACAATTTTTTCATGAAAAGATAAAATATGTGAAAATAAAGGAATCAAACTGTTATGCATATAATACAAAACTATGCACACAAAATTTAAAAACAACCCTATAACTACATTTTGTTATATTTTTCTGCTTTTATGATTTGTAGCAGGGGTTCCCAAAAGGTGTTCCGAGAAACTTTAGGGTTCCGTGAAAGAATCATAAGTTTCTTTTGTTAAACCAGTTATGATTTTCAAAATCTGTAATTAAAATTTTGTCCAATTAATGATCCATTAATTGTTTATTATTTTCTTTATTTTTCAAACAATTATTTCATTATTTCATGAAAAATGCTTTAGTATCTTGAAGCTATTAACAAAATACTGAATTTAAGAATAAAAGCAGCCGACCGGCCTGTGTAGGGGGCAGGGAACTGTCCTTGCATCAGAAAGATTCTGGGTTCGAATCCCGGGCAAGGCATGGATGTTCTTTCCTTCTCTGTACTATCTGTCCTCACTGTGGGAGCGACGTTGGCTCAGCTAATATGGTGCCACTGAAAGAGAGGCCAACAAAATCGCCCTGTATATGCCTGAACTGACGGATGTTAACACAGGTGGGCATTGTAAAAAAAAAAAAAAAAAAAAAAAAAAAAACATTAAAGAACCGTGTTTCCCTGATAAATATTTTCAAAGTTTATTTTCGTTTTTATTTTAACGAAAACCGCAATTATTATTTTATATTCAGCTTATGCATTCACCAAATCTAATGAAGAACTAGACTGGATGCGAACTCCAAACCTGTAGGATGCACTATCTGATATCAAAAATAATTTTAAGCTTAGCATTTGATGAAACGATACGGTGAAAAGATTTAATTCTTCATTCATTCATTAACTTTTTTCAAAATAACTTATGAAATTTCAGATGCTAAGTATTTTCAGAATAATTAAGAGTCTTGCGTTGATTAATATGCTTGCATTATGTCTCGTCAAAATCAAGTAGATTGTTTCCATAGCCGAATAAAATTCGCTGGTTGATAGCGGCAGATTCAAGCGTTAGAAATAGCACTATAAAGTTGTATGATACAGTATTGAAGTGCAATAACAAAAATTTAACTAGACTTGGAGCCATCGTGGCTCAGGAGATAGAGCCTTCCAATGAGGTCAACCAGGTTCGAATCCCAATAATAGTTGGTCGATACGAATTTCGCACCCGGCTCGCCCTGACAAATGTGCTGACAAAAAAAAAATCCTTAGTGGTATACGGATCATGGGTTAAACTCCTCTTGCGGTCAGACTAATTGTGAGGAGTTTTGGTGGTTTTCCTCTCCATGCAACACAGAATAAGGATTAGTTCCATCAAAAAGTCCTGCACGATCGCAAATTTCTCCCACTATTTGATCCAGGAGTTCTCTTGTCTTCTGCTGATGATTGTTTTATCTAGTCGTGAAGTAGTCGAAATTTCGATCATAAGGTACCATCACCACATGCATAGAAACGAGTCAAACGTATTAATGATAATAGATAATTTACTTCAATTTCCTAAAACATATTTCAATTGAGTTACAAACGTTCTCGAGAAAGTTTTACCATGAGATAATAAAAATTTTAATAATTATTCCAATAAATAATGGGTTATCGTTGTGCGTAAAAAGGTAAAAAAAAAGCTCAAATTGGGCCACGCAAATATAATTTAGTTTCGGTTCTAGAGTGAAGAGACCTTTCAGTCTCGGAAAACAGAATAAACGAGGGAAACACAGAGATACAGAAGAAAATTACAGGCAAGTCACGACAAAGAAAAAAGGAATTGAATAATTAGGAAGGACGAACACATTGAACAAGATAATCAAACAAAAGAAGAGGGATAAGAAAAATTTTTCTGGTGGGGATAAGGAATAACCAACAACGTTTCGAAGTGTTGAGATTAAAAAATAACGTATTTTTAAAAAACACAATAACGTATATATGTTTGGACATTTAATGAAACTCTTAATTATGGAAACAAAACTACAAGTTCATTTATATGTTATTTGCGCTCTTTTCACGTTTAACTTTATTCGTGTTAAAAATTGAATCATATAAAGTTTATGAAAACTTTCTCAATTCCTGAAACAGCTTTAAGATATGAAACTTGGAAAGTCATTATTTGAAATCAAAATGTGCTCTTTTCCCATTAGGAAGACATTCTCGAACCTTAATTTATAGATTAAATTATAGATTACTTTATTGAAGTGCTTAATTATTATCACAATAAAAATATGAAAATATTACACACTCACTTTCCTAAAGATGGTATGTCATAAGCGTCATCAATTGTTTTCTGCCCTGCAGATACGGCTGCTGTTAACAATAGATTATTTGGTTTAAAGGCTTCTCTCAATCCCTGAATTAAACAGAAAACACATATAGCAAAGAAAAAAATAAACTTGCATTTAAAAGCATGTTAAGTTATAAATTAAGACATTTATATATATAGGGTGAGTCTGAACAAGAGGGGTAAACTTTATTGGAGGATAAAACACATCTACACGAACAATTTTACGTTTACGTCGTAGAATGTATGATCGCAACACAGGAAGAAGTTAAAAGGTATATGTGGGGAGAGTAGTAATTATCGACAATGTCAACCTTCATCTATGAAAAGTTACTCCAACAAAGAATCGAGTTAACACGTCTTATATACTTGTGAATTGGAATTGTATTTTCGTATTGGTAGATGCACTTACAGTAATCACCCTCTTGAATTTTATCTGTGATAGAATTCGATGAATGGATACCACTAGTAGATTCGTTGCTGTTTTGTGAGATTCCAGGAGAGCTGTATTAAGATCACCGTACGTTTGAGAGCTGTATTAAGTTCACGGTCGTTATCGCTCCTATGATGCCATTAGAAGTCGAATGTATACAGGCCAACGTTGTGTGTGATCGAGACTGAGTAGCAACTACGTGAGGAGGTGAATAATGTTGCAGTCACAAGTAGCAAGTCAATGTATAATTGTGGACCATCCATCGGAGTAGGCGTGTTCAGATCGAAGTGGGCGTTACCGACAAAGTAGGCGTGTTCACACCACGTCCGGAAGTCACCAATGTGGAGACAGTAGTTATCGACAATGTCAACCTTCATCTATGAAAAGGTACCGCAACATAGAATCGAGTTAACACGTCTTATATACTAGTGAATTGGAATTGTACTTCGTAGTGGTAGATACACTAGAGTATAATTTTTCACATTTAAAGAAAGAAAACAAGAATGGAAAAAGCTTTATCAGAAAACTTTTTATTCACTGAAACATGACTGATGTATAAAGAAATTTCACAAATTAAAAAGAATGTAATTGGTGAACAAAAAAGAGATGCTCAAAGAAATTGCTTGCTGTTTTTACAAATGTGCTGTGCGCAAAAAAAGCGAACAAAACTGAATAACTTTTGATCTATTGACCGGAACTTCACGTTTTAGAACTCAATCTAAATGGTTCGAGGGGGTGAGTTCAAATATGCTAATTAATTACTGCAGACGTTATTTTGAGTTATGAAATCAGACACAAAAATATATTTTCTCTGAATAAACATAACCTTTTTTCGACGGATTTGGACGTCTGACACCCAAGATATATTTCATTTTATAACCGTCGTTAAACAGCCGACCCAATTTTGAGTTTACGACTACTAATGTTCAACTCCGTAGCTTTGTAATTTTGAAACCAATCCAGAAGACAAGGGAACTCCTGCTTTAAGAATGGGGAGAAATTTGATTTCGTAGAGGACTTTTTGATGGAACTAACTCGCATTTGCGTTACATGGAGAGGAAAACCACGAAAATCTTCCACGGCTAGTCTGAACGCAAGAGGACTCTAACCCATGATCCGTGTACCAGGGAGGATAATTTTCGTCAGCACCGTGGTCCGTGCGAGCCGGCTGCGGAATTCCAATCAATCAGCCACCGCTGGGATTCGAATCCGGTTTACCTCATTGGAAGAAGAACGGTCTATCCTCTGAGTCACCATGGCTCCCCCCCCCCCAAAAAAAAAATATATATATATATATATAGCGGGGAGCCGCAATCAGGGAAATTTGGTCACCATAGTTTGGTCAGGCAGGAGAGGATATATGGTTAATTTTACTTTTTGCGTATTTCGCCGTATCTCGAGCACTTTTTAAGCGAATTCAAAAATTTTTGCATACAATTATAAAATTCATTTATCCAAAGATAATTCCATGCAAAAAATAGCAGCAAAAATTTTGAATCTTATATCTTATCTTATAGATATACAATTTCTTACGTCATTTTAAATTATGTAATTTCACGTGGCAAAATACAAACTTTGAGCGAAATCGGTTGAATAGTTACTGAGGAAACGAATTTTAAATATACGGCTTCTTTAATATTCGATTTCTCAGGAACTATTCATCTGACTCTGTATTTTGGCATGTAAAATTACATACGTTAAAATGACGTAAAAATTGTATTCCTTGCAATTTAAAATGTTTCAACTTTTATTTTATCAAATAATAAATATTTGCTAACATTTATTTTTTTTGCATGGAATTATCTTTGGATAAACGAATTTCATAATTGTGGGCAAAACTTTTTCCATTCGCTTAATATTCTTCCATAATTCCATTCTTGAGATATAGTGAAATGCGCAAAAAGTAAAATTAACCGTAAAGGGCCCAAACTTTGGATCGCTCTCCAAACCAAATTATTAGGACCATATTTCCCAGATATCGGCTACTTTCTATGTTTTGTAGGTCAGAAATGCCAATCCATCGAAAAAAAAGGTATGTTTATTCAGAGGTAGTACGTTTTAGTATCTGAGTTAACAACTTAAAATATCGTCTGCATTAATTAATTAGCATATTTGAGGTCAGCCCCCTTGAACCATTAAGAATGAGTCCTAGAACGTGAAGATTCGATCATTTTATCAAAAGTTTTTCAGTAGTGTCTTTTTTTTCTTCTTTTTTCCTTCCTCTCCACACATGCATGTGTGAACGTGTCACTCTTACATGTGTGTAGCCTGTATTGCAGTTGACAGATGATCTTTTATGCAATTTCTTTGAGTAATTCTTTGTACATCAATCATATTCCCGAGAATAAAAAATTTTCTGGAACATCATTTCCCTTCGTGTGTTCATTCTTTTAATGCGGCTTTGATTATTTCAACTTCTCACGGTTTATGTTCCGTGATGATTCGAGGACGAATATTGCGCGTGTAGATGCGTTCTAACACCCAGAAAAGTTTTGCTGTCTTGTCCAGACTTGTATATCATCAAAATTTAGAAGATTCAAATTAGTTTTTTGTATTAAAATTTTAAATGACTAATTTTTTTAATTTTCAAAATTCTAAATTTTAAATACAAATTAAAGCAAACAAAGTACATAAGAACTAATGCATGAAACAAGTATGAAGAGTCAAGAAGATGCGTCATCGGAAAAATATTGACAATGAACAAAATTTCTGTCATCATTCATGTGATGATTTGATTTTTACATTATTTTAATCATCTTTTCATTTTTTTATATTAAATCTAATCTATTTTTTATTAGTTATCTTTTCGTTTCCTATTCATCTTTTCTTTCTCGTTTATTCATCAAGAATTATCATAAGTAATAAATGAATATAAATATTAAAAGAATTGCACTGGTTCTAAGAAATTAACAATGACATTGCTTTTTCTTAAAATTTAATTATAGAACGATTAACATTGTCAAGATTTTCTGCATCAGATTTTGGTAAGGAAATGTAGAGTAAATAATTCTGTATTTTACAAAAACGCAAAAAGTGATTTAGCTAAGGCAATTGTTTTAAGGCAATAGTTGCAATAAAAAAGTTTTACATGTTTTTTTTAAACTAGGCAAATAGTTTAATAATGGTACAATTTATTTATGTGTTTAAAGTTAGAAAATGGAAAATAATGTACGAAATTTATTTTGTAAGTTATCTTCCTTCAAGCAATTGTTTCAAAGCCTCACTGTAAAAAATTCCGAATCAAACTACAGAAAAAAAGAACCGGCAATCAGACTGCTGGTACTTTTTACTGTAAAAGCAATTTTTTCCGGAACATGTAACGGAGCGAAAAATCTGTTATACCGTAATTTTTACAGTAATAATTATATATTTTACGGCAGATGTACTTTACACCGTAATTTGATCCGGAATTTTTTAAGTTACTCCTGGAAATAACAGAAAATCATTAATTTTAGTTTAATATTCCAGCTCCATTCTGGCAGAAATCCGATATCTCTTTCAATATATAAAACATTTCTCTTTCAATGTAAGAAAAAGTGGAGAAAATGGCGAAACTTACTTTGGTTCACATGGCATGAAATTTGGAGCAATGGCATAAAAAAATTTTATTTTTAATTAAAACTAACTTTTATTTTTCAATTATTAAGAAAATAAATACTAAAAAAAAGTAAAAGAGAATATTTGTCGAGTAATATTGCTATCAAGTTGAGTCACGCAAAATATTTGTTACACTACGTTGCAAGTTAAAAAAAAGACCATTGCGGTGTAGGATTTAAGTAATCATCCGAGACCGCATATAATTCCGTTTTATTTCATTATCAAATTATACAAATATGCTTTCAAAACAATATAAAAGCTTTTAAAAGTTAAACGCGTCAGACAGAAATTTAATTCGTGCTATTTTTTACGATGTATTTATCATAGAATTATTTTAAAAAAAAGGTTGTACTTTCGTAGTCTTACTGGAATCCTAGACTTGCGACACATTTCGATAAACAAGGAGAACGTTCGTTCTTGAAACAGAAACAACTACATGACGTTGTAAGAGCATTGGATTTGATTGGACCACTAAAAATAGCACGCCTAAGCTGACATGCTATAAACAAATCAAATGCGAGATAATTTTTTTAAACTTTTGTTTCCTTGTAGAAAGCAATCGTCTGCAAGAATCAATATTTATTTTTCTTTCCTCAGTTTTTTAAATGCTAGATGTGTAATTATAATGATTTTTAGATAACATTTTTTTATTAATTCTTATTTCGCGTTTATTGATTATTGTTGTTAATAGGAAAGCAAGCAAAAAGGAGGCAGAGCAGCGTTGTTTAAAGAGGTGGCGATGTTGATATACGTTCACGCTACGATCTTGGCATACATTTGGCGTGCACTTAGATGCAAACAGGCTATCTCCATTAGGATAATTGTTTTTTCTTAACTTGCAACGGAGTATAGATAGAATAGATTTCTTTTTCTACGCAGATACATACCAAATTCTAAGTAAAGATAAAAATATATTTCATACCATTAATAATAGAACGAAATTCTTTTTGTCTTCTGGAGTACCACCTCTTGCTGCAGGATATTCCCAATCAAGATCCAGGCCATCAAATCCGTATTTAGTTAGGAAGTTGACGCAGCTCTCAATGAAAATCTTTCGACTCGATGGGTTTCTCGCCATCGTTGAATACTTTGTGGATCCCTCATTCCATCCACCAATCGAAAGCAATGTTTTCACCTCAGGAGTTTTCTTCTTCAAGTCATTGAATCGACTGTAAGCTCCTAAAATCACAATTTCATATTATTTATACGTTAACATGTTTTGATTAAACAGTTGTAAAAAAGTCGATATAATGAGGTTGTTGATTAAATCGCTGAAATGGTTTGGCAAATTTGAGTTTGTGCAGGAAATTTGAAGAAAAAAAAAAAGACTGCACAAAATTTGAAGGGTAATACAATGCCACTAAAACAATATCTGCACTTGAAGTTGCATTGATCTACACTGTGAAAAATTCTGGATCAAATTACGATATAAAGTACTCGCACTTTGGGTGCATCATCCACAAATATTTATTTCACCGTAAAATTCATTTTAGTGTAAAATATGAGACTAATTTTTTAATGATTTTATAGTAAGTAATACTGAAAAATTACTGTATGTAAGATTTTTTTGTTCCGTAAAAATGGATTTTAAATAAATACCCGAAAAATGGATCCGTGTTTTAGTAAAAATGGTTTTCACGGTAAAAAGTATCGGCACCCTGAGTGTCGGCACTTTTAACCGTAATTTTATTCGGATTTTTTTAAAATTTATTTTAGATTTTTTGGCTGGCTCAAAGCACATTTATAAACATTTCATTTAAGATCTGTTTTATTTCTAGCTTGTCTCTGAAATGAATTAAATTTTTAATAAAAGTTGTAGTGTGAGGGTTTTTTTTTAATAACAAATAACCAAAAAATTGTTCATAATTTATGTGTCCATGAAATATTCATTTCGAATTTCTCATACATGCGTAACAGATAGCAAATATATATTTATTTAACATACAAAAAAAAAATAGGTACTGATATCTTAGTATACAGAATAAAAAAAAATCGTCTCTAAGGTCCTCTGTCACCTTCAGTTTATAAGATATAAAAAATATTTGTTTGGGTTAAGGATCATCAAAGTAGTCGATACCGATTTCTGGAGGTCGGTATATAGTATAAGTCAGGGTATATTCGATATAGGAGTTGATTAGAGGAAGATAAATACCGATATCATTTAATCACAAGTTTATTGGCAGAATTTATTGCAAATTGAAACTAAAATTTTACAAAAGCTTGCTGTACACTTTCTTCGAATCCTTATTTGAAGTAAAAAAATTAAACTTTAGCGTAGCATAATTCTAAACGTACTATAATTTCATTCATGGTCTAGTTTCAGAGAAAACAAAACCTTAAGTTCATACTTGTATTGATTATTTAAAGATTTTTTTGCTACAATGTATGTTACAAAAAAAAAAAAAAAAAAAAAAACATTTCGAGTTGTTCGAATTGAAATCCATCATTTTTTAATATTCTTGTCTATCTGTAGGTGCGTTAATATCTTTAAACAGAAATTTTTAGTATCTTTGGAAAGAAATATCAAAATCTAATTTTTTTTCAAGCCTCTGTAAGAATTAAAGATTTTAGTTCCGTAACTATTACACTGCAAAAAATTCCGAATCAAATTCCAGTGAAAATTACCGGTACTCAGGGTGCCAATATTTTTTACGGTAAAATAAATTTTTACCGAAACATGTTACGGAATAAAAATAATCTAATATACCGTAATTTATTCAGTAATAATTATCGTAAAATCACTGAACCACTCTAAATAAATAAATATTACTGTAAAATTTACGGTGTAATGTTAAAAAAAAACCTCAAGTTTTAAAATTTTGAAAGCAAAATTTAAAGATAAATTTAAAGATAGTTTAATAGTTAGTAGATAATAAACTAACATATTCAAATGCATCTCCTTCCATGCTGAAAAATCTTTAACAAACTCTTTAAACAAAAATCTTTAAACAGCTTTATTAAATTCATAAATTAGGCAAATAATTTCATTACATTTATCAGCAAGCAAATAAGTTTAAAATAATGTTTTGCTAGAACTTATAAAAATAATGAATTTTAAAGAAATAACTATTATTTAGTTGTTGATGAAATTTATTTTATACATATTCGGTATCATTTCAAAACTTACCCAGTCCATAGTTTTCTTTCAAATCTAAATAAGGGTCATATGAAGCAATCTTGCCGTCGTCGCCAAGTTTTGCAAAAGCATACATCAAATGAGTACACAGGTTCGGATCAATGTCTTCAACAACAAATTTTCCATCACCATACCTGTAATTGGCCCAACTTCCTAGGTAACATACAATCTTGTATGGGCTTTTGGATTTCGGCATCAAATCTTGATTTTAAATATAAAAAGTACAATAAGAAATTAAAGAAAAAGACAAACCTAAAACTAATATTTAAAAAAAAAAAAAAAAAAGAACATCAAGCACAAAAGTAGGATTTATAATATCAAGTAATAAAATAAATCATTAATTAAAATATTATTTATAATTTCATTTTATCTATTTTCTTATATCAAATCAGCTTGCGACTGCTTAAAGCGATTTGTAATTGAATTTATATGAGTGGTAAAGTGGTCAAGAAGGGAATAAAAATATATTTTTTTCTGACATTTTTACAGAAACGCACTTGGATTTCTGATCAGTTTCTAACGAATAAAAAAATTCAAATTAATTCTATCGCAGGAAGTTTAGGACTCTTAATTTTATTATTTCTTCTTACGTAATTCACAATATCGTTGAAAATTTTTAAGTAAAACAAAAACTTTTTGCACACAATTATAACACTCGTTTGTTATGAGATAATGACATGAAGAAAAAAAATCTTTAATAAAAAAAATGTTGGATTAATAAGTGGAAAAAAATTTTGAATTGTAAAATGCAATTTGTATGCAGTTTAAGCTAAGTAATTTTTGATATCAAGTATTGGCCGATTACTATTTCGGAAATAAATATGTAAAAACATAACTTTTTAAAATTTATAAATTCGAAACAGTTTGACCAGTTGTAGTTCAAGTTTTGTATTTCTCATTTATAATTGTAATAATGTAGTTTTAAATTAAGTCGAATTCAATTCACATTTTTTGACCCTAATTTTATTAATTAAAACACAAAAAAATAATTAATAATTTAAAAAAAAAAATTTTTGCATTGAATTTGATTAAAAAGTTTTCAAGGTATGGTAAAATACACAAAAAAATTAATTAACGTTAAGAAGCTTAATTTTTTTGATCCCTTTCCTGACATACTTATTAGGATTTTATTTTTCTGATTATAACTACCCCCCCCCCCCCATTTTAGTAGTCAAACATCTAAATTCGTCGAAACAAAGTTTGTTTAATCATAAAAAAGCTCGTATTTCTTAGGACATATTTATTAGGAGTTAATTTTTCTGATTATAGCCACCCCCTCTATTTAAGTTGTCAAACATCTAAATGCGTCAAAACAAATCTTGTTTAATCAGAGAAATTACGTATTTCTATTTAATTTTGTTACTTAATTTATAGTTAGCATTTAATTAGCATATATGAAGTCAACACTTTGAACTATATAGAATAGTTTTTAGTACATGAAAATTTTATCAATAGAACAAAAGATATTCAGGGAGTATAAATTTTTGGTTTATTATACCAAGTGTAACAAATATTAAGGCAGTTCTTTGAACTTAAATCTGCTTTTTAAACTTCTAGGTAACAAAAATTGGTAAAAAAAAGTTGTAATTTGAAATATAATGCTTAAAGTCGATAAAAGGGTGTGTTTTTTTGTACTTGTACGTGCTTTAATATAGAATGAATTCCCCCAGAAATAGATGTGAGATTTGTAAATAAAATGTTCTTGTTTATTTACAGGTTTCGGGTGAATTCAATCTTGACATACTGCATTATTTTCAAAATTTAATAAACTTATTTGATCAACAGACTTTGATAACTAGTTTTCTTAAGCTAAATATTTTCTTAAATTAAATTTTTTCTTAAACTAAATGTTTTTTTTAATTAAATTTTCTTAAATAAACACTTTTACTCTTTTCAAAACGTTGCTTATTCAACATGCTGAAATGGTAATTCAAGAAATAAAACTGGAACAAATTAAAACTACAGTGATACCTCGAGATACGACTTTAATGCGTTCCGTAACCTTGCTCGTATGTTAATTTGCGCGTATCTCAAAACAATTTTCCCCATTGAAATTAACTGAAATGCCATTAATCCGTTCCAGCCCCAAAAATGCTATCCCCAATTGTTTTTGTTACGTGTTTTTGAATAAGAAAAATGTATTTATGAATGACAAATATTGTATAAAAACATAATAAAAGAGAATGTAAAGCAAAAAAAAAACTGGTTTTATAAAGTGTGCATACATATTTGTATTTTTGTCACTTAAATGCAACTAACACACAACTTAAATGCTACTGTATGCTCAATTTTAGTCACTGCATTTCTCTTCACTGGTCTTTGCTTTTTTAGCCGGATTTAAAAAAAACTGTCCTAGGAGGTTTGTTTCCTCCTCCTTTTCAGAATGCTGCAGAAATGAGTTAGGCAAGTGTCATTAAATAGCTGCGATGTACGACCAGTTACAAGTTTCCGGGGTGTTTCTTTACCACGAACTGAAATTCTCTCCCACATTCCCATGAACTCTTTTATCTCACTTGTAGAGATAACCTCCTCCACCTCTGGCTCTTCCTCGAAACCAATTTCTTGCAGAACCCCCGAATGCTGCTGTGACTGTAACTTTTGTAATTCTTCGGTCGTCAGTTCCTGAAAGTGCTCCTCGGTGAGCTCGCTCACGTCTCTCTCACCCATAACCAGGTCTATGGATTTTCCCAGAGACACAATCTCCTCCTCTATTGGCACTTCGGGTTCGAATCCTTCGAAGCTACTGACTCGGGCGACAGCACAATTTTCGGTTACAGACTCACTCAGGCCACAGCTTTCATGCAGAGGTCAAGGTCCTCGTTGTAACACTCAGCCAGGCCTGATCTAATCATTCTGAGGCATATCACAATGTTAAAGTGGTCCTTCCAGTATTCTCGAAGGGTGAGGTTTGTGTTCTCTGTCGACTCAAAGCAGCGCCGGAACAGGTGCTGAGTGTACAGCTTTTAAAAATTAAAAATCACCTGCTGATCCATGGGCTGCAGGATAGGAGTGGTGTTAGGTGGTAGATAGAGAACCTTTATAAACTTCAACTCTTCGAGGATGTCATGTTTGAGGTTCGGTGGGGGAGCAGGGGCATTGTCGAGGACGAGAAGGGCTTGCATGGCCGTTCCTTGCATCTCAAATGTCTCTCGTATCTCAAAACAAAATTTCGCTCCCTCGACAGCTCGTATCTCAAATAGCTCGTATGTCAGGGCACTCGTATCTCGGGGTACCACTGTATTGCATAGATAAAATTTCGAAATCATACAATTCGTGCAAATTTTTACTGATCAAATAATAAAATTGCTACATATGTAGTTTTATTAAATACTGAATTTACTATAGACTTACCGGCTTGGATAGAAACTATAAACCCTAAAATAACAAATAAACTCAGCATTCTTCCCATTGTCTTACGCATCTTCGGTTTCGATGGTCACCCTTTGAATGAAAAACATGGCATAAGTACAAACCGATTTTTTTTCTTAGCCTTTAAAATAAATTCATCGAAAAGTTTTTAAAATAAATGATCATTCGAGGCATAATTCATTTTTGAAATACGCCAACTAGTTCCGGGGGAAAATCAACAAAGCGGTGCTTTAAAAAGTGACATGTCTACAAAATTTATAATTTCTCTGACCTTTTCCCCATAATCACCAATGTTTTCAGGTCTATGACTTGGCACTTTCTTTTTTGTTTAGCCCCGACAAACATTTTTAGGTTGTTTAGGGAAAAGAAGACATAAGTTCTTCGAAATCGAACTCATCGTTCACTTAGAATAAGTTAGATTTTCCCGCGAATTTCTTCAGTTCTAAATAATCGTTTGAGTTAGGTGAATTAGATGCATGAACGTCTATTTGGATGCAGTTGAGTTGTTTTGAAATCGTATTTTTGGTAGAATGTGCATAATTTACTTAAGAAATACGGGTGCGTTGTACTTTTTGTTTTGATAATGTTTTAATATTTTATTATTTTTATTGATGTTATTCTCAAGTTGTTTCTATCAGTCACATCATAGATTTTTATGCTTTAAACACTATAATGCATGCATTTATGCCTGTTTTTATTTCAAAATTAAAGCATTCAATTTATCTGAATAAACAATTTTATTTTTGAAATGAATAATTTGGTACGGATATTAGTTTTTACAAATAAAGAGAATTATTAATTACGAATAAAATCGCACTATATGTGAGTAATAGTATTTGTTGCGATCGGCGCATGAAATAGTAAAAGTTATTATTAGTATTTATATTTATAAATTACTAGCTGAATACCCGTTCTTCGCACGGGGAGAGTAAAAAATAAATAAAAAATGAATAAACCAGTATTGAGAAACACTACGAAATCATGCTCCAAACTGAAAATCATATACAAACACAATTAAGAACTTGGTGGAAGAACCAGGTAAGTGAAATTTTTAGTGGAATTAATGAATCAGAGAAAATAAGAAGAAGAGGTTGTATCAATACGGCTATGTTTAATGATACAGAACTGTTTTTGCCTTCACTATAAAATACTAATTACATAACATACATAACTAATTACATCAGTTTTCAGTATGCTTGCATGATTTTTATTTCAAATTAGGCAGGGGTAAATAAATAAAAACAAAGAAATATTTTTACCTCTTTCTAATAAATTGGTAATAAAATAGTTCGGATGCAACTTTTTTTTAGTTCTGAAAATGTTACTTACCCGGTTCTTCCACTAAGTTTTTTAATTAATGTAGTTAAAATAATTAGAATTTTTTTATTTAATATTATTTCTTGCCCTTTTTCGTGGCTTTGCGTTATTGAAGTTAGCAAAAAGCCGTTTTTGTAGTTTATTCCATTAGAACAAAGATAAAATGTATTTAGTATCACTTCGCATGATGCTATAGCACTATCAAGTTGTGACGAAACTAACTACTTTCGAATTGACAAACGAATTGTTATCCTTTTAAACATTTATTAGGACGTAACACAAACATATACACATATACACAGACACTCAAGACATAATACGTTTCACTCATTTCTATTCCAATTACATAGGGGGCGCTGCTCTAGCGCTTCTGGATATGAATATTCTCAACACACCCCACCTGTACTCTGTTAAGAGTACATTTACTACAAACTATTAAATGCAAATTCAAATTAAATTATATATGCAAATGGAAAATTGGCAATGATACATGTAACTTCTTAGTCTACTAGAATGGTCGTCATTTCTTCAAAGCTAAGAAAAGATTTACCAAGAATTTTTCTTAAAGGTTCTTTAATACTCTTCATGAGTCTTTCATAAAATCCTCCCCACCAAGGAGCATGAGGGGGGATAAACTGCCATGTTAAATCATGCAAAGCCACAAAATTTTTTAACTCTGAATCATCCAAATTTCTAGAAAATCCTTTCAAAATGTTTTCTGCATTTTTAAAACTCTTAGCGTTATCCGAAATGATGACCTTACAATTTCCTCTTCTTGCCAAAAGTCGTCTTAAAGACAAAATAAAGTTTTTTGTTGTCATATCAGTTACCAATTCAATATGAACAGCCCTTGTAACAGCACATGTAAACAAGGTTATGTAAGATTTTTGATTAATATCTTTACCAGAACAAACTGTGACTGGACCAGTAAAATCAATTCCAGTAACAGTGCAAGGAGGGTTTTCAAGAACTCTAGTCTTTGGTAATTGTGCAGTAATTTGTTCTGCAGGTTTCAAAGAGTACCTTTTACAAATGAGACAAGTTTTTAAAACCCTTTTCACTATTTGTCTACCCGTCGGAATCCAAAATGTACTGCGAATTTTTGCGAGGGTAGCCGACACCCCACCGTGACAAACCCTTTTATGTTCTCTAGATATTAGTAATTCAGTAAATTTTGACCTTTTAGGTAAAAGAATTGGATGAATCTCACTATCCGAAAATTCACTTTCTTCTAACCTTCCCCTTACCCGCAAAACATTATTTTTATCTAAAAATGGGGCGAAATAAAGAGACGATTTTTTAGATACCTGTTTACCATTTTTGATGCATTCCAATTCTGAAGAGTAGACAAGACTTTGCTCATACCTTATCCAATCTATCTCAGCTTCTGAGAGCTCAGTTGCAGTGTAAGATCCCAACTCAACTGGTAATTTTTTGAGCTTGTTGACGAATCTTTTAACCAGTACTGTTATTTTTAACACTCTATCTAAATTACTATATTTATTTAAATCTAACACAAATTCTGAATCAAACACTGTACATTTACATTGGGAGATTATTTCACATTCGTTTCTAAATTCTAAATCTCCAATGGGTTTCTCATTTTCAATTTTACAAGGCCAAAACTCACTAGGTTGACTTAACCAAGGTGGTCCATACCACCACAACGAATTTTTGACTAATTCCGAAGCAGAAATACCCCTTGAAAGGATATCTGCAGGATTTTCCTTTCCAGGACAATGAGACCATTGTGTTTGTTCAGTTAAATTTTGAATTTCATTGACTCTATTCTTAACAAAGGTTTTGTAGTTATTGGCCTCTCCCTTTATCCAATACATGCATATGGTTGAATCTGTCCAATAGTGATGAGTAGTTTCAAATTTTAAACATTTACTAACTTGTTTAACTAACCTAGCTGACAATAAACATCCTAACAATTCTAAACGTGGCAATGTGATAGACTTAATTGGAGCAACCCTACTCTTGGAACATACAAAGCTAGTAATCACTCGATTTTCTCGAGTAATTCCTCTTAAGTAGATCACACAGCCATAGGCATTCATGGAAGCATCTGAAAAAGAATGAATATCAAATGAAATAAAATCACATAAAGTTAATCCTGAAAAATAATGTCTAGGAATGAATATCTCGTTCAAATGTTCGATTTCACTGCACCACAACTGCCACTTGTAGTCCAGTAAAGGTGGAAGTTCAATATCCCAGTCAATATTAGCAGCCCACAATTCTTGGATAAGAATTTTCAGTTTCATAATGAAAGGACCAACGTAGCCAATGGGGTCGAAGATGCGACCCAGAAGGTGTAATACAAATCTTTTGGTACTGCTACCATTGATAGCAATGTCTTTCAACTTGCTGACGTCAAAAAAGATTATATCTTTATCAGGATTCCAAGCCAGTCCCAGAACTTTACTTGGTACACCATTTTCACTTATGCCATTTGTGTCATCAGTTTCTATGCCAGATCTTTTGTACATCTCACGGAGTGGTATCGAGTTAGTTTGCCATTTTTTAAGCACCATTCCAGCTTTCTTCATTATTTCTACACTTTCGGTGCTGATTTTAAGAGCCGTTTCTAAATTATCAGTTCCTCCAACGAGATCATCGACCCAGAACGAATTTTTTAATATTTCACAAGTTTCTGGGAACAAATTTTGGTACCTTTCAAAATGGTACTTAAGAGTTGCTGCAAGCAAGTAAGGACTTGGTTTAAGTCCAAATAGCACTCTAGTGAAGTTCAGTACACAATGCCTGTCTGAATTGAGGTCTTCAATCCAGAAAAATTTTGTGAATTGTCTATCATCTGAGTCTATCAAAATTTGTAAATATGCCTGTTTGACATCAGCTGTATATGCGATAGTATTTTGTCTAAATTGCAACAAAAGTTCGAACAAGTTAGGATATAAGTTCATTCCAGTATGCAGGCAATCATTTAGTGAGTATTCTCCCTCTGTATGAGCTGTGCCATCAAACACTATTCTGAGGCGACTACTTGTTTTATCTTCGCGAATGACAGCATGGTGGGGCAAATAAAACGTAGATTCATCAATTAAATTATCTGACAATTCAACTATTCCCTCTTTAAGATAACCGTCTACAACCTCCCGATACTCCTTATACAAAGATGGATCTCTCTTAAACCTCTTGACCAAACTATTAAGACGTTTTAATGCCACCTCCCTATTGCTCGCCAACTTTTCTTGCATCCCTTCTATCCAAGGCAACTTAACACAATATCTATTGTCAACAAACTGAATCGAATCATTAAATTCCTTCAAAAGATCTTGTTCTTTCATACCTAAAGTCTCTATTTCGTCACCTCTAATTCCCAAACTTTCCAATTCCCAAAAGCGTCTAAGCTCCGAAGAGATTGAATCATTCTCACTAAAAACGAAATTAACCGATGCGGACTCAATTGAACCATCACATCTACCTTGAAGGGACCATCCAAAAACTGTTTCAAGAGCAACTAATGATGAATTTAACCTTTGAAATCTCTTAGTCAAATCCCAATAATAATCCGATCCAACTAACAACGAGATCCTACAATCACTGGACAACTCATTAGTATTAAACGTCAACTCAAGTCTCTTAGCCTTCATCTCAGCGCAAACCCTTTGATCAGGAACATGAATTGGCGCTTTTGAAATTTCATCTATCTCCAACGCCTCAATTACGACTTCATTACCTTCAGAAATATTTCGCAACTTAACCTCCACTTTGCGACAAATCTGCAACTAGGATTCTTAGCGCCAAAACTATAAATTTTCAATTTTTCAAACCCAACAACCTTTAATCCTAACCTTTCAGAGACACATTTTTTAACAAAAGTCCGTTCAGAGCCATTATCAAACAACGAAAATATTAAATCCGAAGAGTTAGAGCCAACAATTTCTACCTTTACACATTGCAACAAAATCCCTCCATTTTTATTCCCTATATGATTCGAAGAAGTGGATACAATTTCATTTAATTTTTTCTCTTCATTTTGTTTTTTCTTCGACTCGCCCTCATCCTTATGCTTTTTAGAGTTTTCTAATTTAAAACATATTGCACGCGCATGTCTACCATTACAAAAAGAACAAGCGGGGCCTTTACAATTTTTAACAAAACAATTATCATTACAACATAATAAGCATTTTCTTTCGCGCAATAATTTCTCTCTTTTATTTTGAGCTTTTAAATTCTCACATAAAGAACTCAAATGATTTTGATTACAAAATATACAACCATTTGAAGCTGCATTAGTCAGCAATTCATTCGCAGAGGATATAAATTTATTCCGATTCCAAGAGCCTCCGTTATATTTACGAGAAAATTGTTTTGATTGGAAATTCGACGCCAGGCGAGGCGAAGGGGGGGAAACCGCAGACTGTTGCAAGTGAAAAGCTCTCTCTCGGGCGATTATAGCGTTATGCAAAAAACTCATTAATTCATTTAGATCATGATTAGTACTTGAAATTTGCTCTTTACTAAATTCCAAAATAAGATCACTGGGAAATAGTTTCAAAATAATTGCGCTAAGCATTACACTATACGTTTCCGATTTTACGCCTAAACTTTCAAGAGAACGAATTTGAGTTTGACACTTAAAATAAAGATTCTTTAATTCCTGCAAATTAGACGAAATTTTTAAAGGGGTCATATTTAATAGTTTAGACATATGGGCGTTAATTAACACATCTTTTTGACCGAATGTATCTTGAATTAATTTAAGAGCTGGTTTATAGTTGTTTTCTGTTATCGCAAAACCTTTAATGCAAGAAAGTGCCTCACCGCCAAGACAACTAAATAAATATGAAAATTTTTATACATCTGAGAGAGAAGTATTTTTATCAATTGAATTTTCATATTGATTCCAGAAATTCAAATACTCTGATGGATCGCCATAATAAGTTTGAATTTTTAATTTAGGCAATTTTGCGCTTATATTTGATCCGCTACGATTCACTGGGTTTTCTTGCACATTATTATATTTATTTTCAATTACGCTATCCGATTGCAACGATTTTATTTTGTTTTTTAATTTAACAGTAGCAAAAACTATTTCTTCGTTATATTCATCAATTTTTTCTATTTCTGATTCAATATCATCGATATCTAAAAGATTTTCGATTTTAACATCTAAAGATTTGATTTGATCGTCTTTGGTTTGCAATTGGACCAACAGACTTTCGAATTCATCGATTTCAATTCCCTGCTCATCTAAACAAGTTTTAATTTTTGTAATTAGTTTGGTTACCTGCCCTCTATGAGAAGTGCGTTGCTTTTTTAACTTATCCAACTCTTTCTTTTCAGCCATTACTAAATTTATATTCCTTTTCAGATATTAATAAGCACTAACAAATCAAACAATTTTTAAAGCATATGTGGTTCAGTAAATACAAACACTACTAATTCAAACTAGTACTTATTCAAAACGAAAGTATATATATCAAACATAAACAACACAATTTTACCATTTCAACAATTTCCTACGCATAAACCCTAATTCGACACAACATGAAACAATTAAATGTCCAAATGGAAACTATTTCAATTCTATAACTTTTAACTGTTTTCAACACAATTCAAATGGATAAGTATCAAATCAAAACAACATACCCCACATGCCGTCATTCTTTATTTCTTGCAAACGAATTTTTTATTCGAACAAACCATGGGCTTCCATTCCACGGCGATGCACCAATTTTATGTGACGAAACTAACTACTTTCGAATTGACAAACGAATTGTTATCCTTTTAAACATTTATTAGGACGTAACACAAACATATACACATATACACAGACACTCAAGACATAATACGTTTCACTCATTTCTATTCCAATTACATAGGGGGCGCTGCTCTAGCGCTTCTGGATATGAATATTCTCAACACAAGTAATTTTCGAAGGTACATATCCCTTTCGAGGAGCGTAAAATGCTTATTTTGCAAAGTTTCAGAATGAAAACTGCTTAGTCTTGCTTGCTGTCTTAATAATCAACAAAATATATCAATTTAATATTTTATGCCTATATTAGTATAAATGGAACATATTACATAACTTTTAAGTTTTGAGAAAAATACATTTGTCAGCGACAGCCAACTAAAGCAGAAATTAAAATTTAAAAAAAATTCTTATTAGAACTTGATGAGGAGCGTGGGTATTTCTCTATCTGACCTTTAATTTACTACTAAAATATTTATAAATAGTAAAGAAACAAAGTTCTTTATATCCTAATCCTTCAAAATATTAGCACACTATCTCTGCTACCACCAAAAAAATAAATAATTTCAGAAACTACGAAAACACGTTGCAGAATTCTTATCGAAATTGCACCAATTACCATAATACCAGCAGAACATATTAACGTCAGTAGTGCACAATAAGTAAGCGTCATCCGTAAATGGTGATTTTCTACGGTTTTCCTTAATTAATTTCCTATTTAAAGTTTTTGTTCCTCTAACTTCGCTTTTTAGCACATAGCTTGTTTTGTTTTATTTCAATTAATTAATATTATCAATATTTATTAAGCATTAGTGTCAATAATAATATCGCAAGAAAAGTGACACAAGTCAAAAAACAGCAATTTTGAGATTATGTCAATAAAAAATTTGTATTAAGTGCCCCTTCAAGCTCAAAAAATATCACATCTCTAATCAGACATTTATCCAACTGAGGGCAGTTGTGTCAGTTTTGTGTCTAATTCAGAATAATGTTAAAAGTATTCTTTAAGTTGATTTTTCTCCAATGCTGCAGTTATGACACTGTTCTTTGCCGGGGTGCGATATCGTGATTTCTTACTGCTCCCCAGAATGAATACTGTTTGTCTAAGATAGGTACTCTGCCAGACATTCGTCTGGAGCTGTGGCGGTGACTATGATAACGAGGTATGATTATTTCAAGTAGGGGTGCGGGGTCCCTCTTTAGGACTGGCTTCGGCCAGAGAAAAGGATACCTCTTTCTTCTGTCCCTAAAATGCCCTCTTCTTGTTTCTATAGCACCAGACTTCCGCAGACTCTGTGTCGGGCAGAGTTCCTATCTTAGACAAACAGTAAGTATATTTTCTCCATTATGTTTGCTTTTCAGTTCGTAATTTTTTTTTTTTTATATCAATTAATATATTACTAGCATTAATTAAGCATCATTGTCGTCAATGATAGTATGATGATTTCTAATGGTTCTTCTAGATAAATATCTTTACTCCATTACTTTTGCGTTCTAACACATAGTTAATTTATTTTATTTCAATATACAAAGATATATTAAGATAAGATAAGATAATATGCAATGAAATTAAGCGTCATTGTCGTCAATAATGATATGGTGATTTCTTTTTCTAAGCGAATGATTACCAGTTTTCCATTAATTTTGCCTTTGAATACCTAAAGAATTTTTTTATTCAATATTACCGTTGATTTTAAATAATTATTTTTTAGAAACACGTTTTAAAAGAATTAATATAAATAAAAAAAAAAAAACGCGTAGTATCAGACAACTTTAAAAGTATAGATTTGGTGACGTAGACCACGCGTGTGCTATCACGTAATGCTGTTTATTTAATCTGACACAGTCCCTAGAACCTTGACATCGGTAATAGCAAGGCTTAGAACTAATCATTTCAGAGGGATGAAAATTCTCCCGGACAAGACCAGGAAATTCCCTGCAGAAACTGCCCGGATGTCAAGTTGGCACCAAAACACATTTTCGAGTGCCCCGCACTCACCTCACATGTTTTAAAATTGGGATGGGTGCCAATTGAGGACAATCTGCAGTCAAGAGGCGCCGAAGCTGGCTGCCGCAATAGTTCAGACCAGGGCTCGAGAAAACTCGGAAATTTTAACCGTCCTCGAGGACGGCTTGCCCAACAATGTACCCGTCCTCCTTCTAAACTAACCCGTCACTCCGAAATAAATAAAAATATAATTTTCTCTTATTTAATGCAAACATTTATCATATAAATTGCACAATGAATTAGTAGTTATTAGGATTACAAATACTAGGATAACATTATACAGTTATAAAAGAAATACTAGGTTACTAATAGTAACCTAGTATTTATTTTATGAAATAATTTATTTCTTTTATGAAATAATTTAAATGACAAAGGTCAAGTTATCTGGAATGTCAATTTATCCGAGGGTACTGCGTTTTTTAAATGAATCAAATATGACGTTTGCCAGTTTCACAATCAATCTAATGATTTACAGAGGTTTGAAATCTGAAAGGGGTTTTCCATTTAGGTAGATGTTCATAATTGCGTTTAACGCTTCTTGTTAAGACCAGTACGTAATGTGCTTTTTTTGTAAGTTCATTACTGAAAAGCTCCTTTCAACCGCTGCAGTACTCCCAGACAGAGAAAACATCAAATCCACCAAGCGCAGTATGTTGCTGTATTTCTAGATTAGAGGGTCATTGTAGAAGTGAGGCGATAGACTCTTGTAAGATTACAAGAGTCTATCGCCTACGGGAAATAGCTTTACTATAGCTAATAACTTTACGGGAAATAGCTAATAACTTTAACGGGAAAATGGCCGTCTGCGCGGACGTCGGATTCGAGAAATTTGTTGTCCGCGAGGAATTTTTGACCGCCGAGGACGGACGGACGGACGGTTTTTCGAGCCCTGGTTCAGACCTTTGATGTAATCTAAAGATGGACACGAAAACAACATCTAACGCAGTAAATATAAAATTATTAACTATTTAAATCCGCGTAATAAACTTTTTTTTATCAAATAGAGCTATAAGCTAGAAAGTATCACTAATTTTATCTTTAAAATATATGAGAAGAATCGCTTATAGTAAAATTTAGAACAATGAATAACGCTTAACCAATCAGATAATTCACTCATTTCGTTTTTCCCTCATCCCGCTTGAACAGTTCGTCGTAGAATGTTCTAATGTTGACAATGACTTTCCTCGTACTTCAAACTATCTGTATGCCAAGTTTAATTGCTTTCTGTTGGATTTTTTAGGAACCTATAAAGGACACCCACACACGGACATTCATTTTTATATACAGTATAGATTAGGCAGTGGTAAATAAAGTAAAGCAAAGAATTATTAGTCCCACCTTCTAATAAATTGGTAATAAAATAAATCGGATACATGAGCTCTTTTTTTGTTCTGAAAATGTCCCTTACCTTGTTCTTCCACTAAGTTTTTCATTTAATATAGTTAATATAATAAAAAAATTTTTTAATAAGTTTGATGTTATATGCTCTAATCTTCGGTGGCTTTATATTATTGATATAAGCAAAGCTCGTTGTTAGTAATTCATACCATTGGAATAAAGATAAAATGTATTTAGTATCTCTTGGCATGATGCTCTCGGCCGATTCATAATAGTTAGAATTTACCACTATTAAGTGATTTCCTCAGGTACATATCCCTCTGGAGTTGCCGTAAAACACTTAATTCCAAAGTATAGATATTAAAACTGATTGGTGCAGTTTTGCAAATCACCAAATAAATCAATATAATACTTTATAACTATATGTAGGACTAAGTATATTTGGTACTTATTACATAACCCTTCAACATTTGAGTTTATACATATTTCTCAGTGGCAGCCAACATAAAGCCGAATTTTAAAAACAAATTTATATTAGAACTTCATAAAGATTTTGGAGCATGATCTCTATCTGACCTTTAATTTACTGTTAAAATGCTTATAAGTAGTGGTGGAAAAAATTTCTTTTAATTTTAATTCTTTAAAATATTAACACACTATCCTAACTACCACTGGAAAAAAAATATTTTCTGAAACTACGGAAAACCCCTTGTTGAATTCTTATCAAAGCCAATTCACCAATCATCATAATACCAGTGATACATATCAATTAAGTGTCATCTGTGAATGGCGATTTTTTACGGTTTTCATAAACGAATTTCCCATTAATCTTTCTTCTATGAGCTTGACAGTTAAGCAAATAGCTTATTTTATTTTATTTCAATTAATGCACATTATCAATATTAATTGAGCATTAGTGTCAATAAGCAGACTTTTTTACGAGTACCCAAAACGCTAATAAGTATCTTTTCTACTTATTTTTGGCGTTTTAGTTCAGAAGTTACTTTTTTTATTTCAATAAATACACATTACCAACATTAATTAAGCATCATTGTCGTCAATGATAGTATGACGATTTCTTACGGTTCTTCTAGACAAATAAATACTTTTACTCCTTTTTTTTGCCTTCTTGCATATTGCTTATTATTTTATTTCAATATGTGTATATTACCTTAATTAATTAAGCATAATTGGCGTAATTAAGCCTCATTGGCAATAATTTTTTATGTTTCTCCTAAACGAATTAGTACCACTTTCCTATTAATTGTTGGTTATGATTACATAAATATTTTGTTTCTATTCGCGATCGCAACACTCGATACGCCATCTAGCGGGAGACTGTAAATATCGGGCATTAGTTCCCACATAACCATTGGCAATGACGGACGCCATTTTCTTAGCAGCAAATAGGAAGCAAAATTTCCCTAAAGAAAAGGTAAAACTTCTTGAAAAAACTAATCAGAACATGCCAAACATTGAAGCAGAACACGCCAAGCATTTGAAGAACAACTTCTCAATAATTTTTACCTTTCTATTACCAACAACATAACATGATTTCATGATCACTTGCTGTTACAGATGTGTGTATTGCGGTAAAATAATTTTTCTGTCTTCAATTCATTACAAGTTAAAATGAAGTCAACATTGCTTTCGTCATTCCAATGAATAAATGTGTTCCAATGAATTCCATACAGAACTGTAATAGTTATAGAATATTCTTCTTCTCCGTAGAATTGTATATATTTCTGTATCTACATAATTCAGAAAACAACAATAAAGAATAATCCGAATTACTTGAAAAAGTATCTTTTGTGCCGATTATAAATAAAATTTTTATCGTTTTCTTGGTAAGTGTTTTTTAGTTTTGAAAGAATTTCAACTAGAATTCAGCTATTCTGTTTTTAAGCTACATATTAAAATTCATATTGAGATCTTACAATTATAAAATTTTGATGTGTGGTATGTTACCTAAAAGTAATGAACGGATAAACTATGTATATATTATTTGAGAATAAAGTTTTCAAACAAAGAACATATCATTTTGGAATTCTCCGGACTTATAAATCAGGTAAGTGTTATGATTTTTATAATAAAAAATTTACTTGTCAATAATTTTTTTTCTTACTTGATGATCGTTCTCTACAAAATGTTTTTTTTTACGTCTGATTAAATACTATAAGAATTAAAAAAGGAACAATACGAAAGTTTTTATTGAAAAATGAGGAATTTTTAAAATTGTTTTTATCCTAAGAATTCTTTATTTTACGTTTTTTAGTTTATAATTTTTTGATAAAATTGTTGTCAAAATACCTTTTTTGAAAACTAAATGGTATTAAATTATGTGTTTATGTATACTCCTTGCGTATTCTAATATTTGAAGTAATATGATTCAGAAAAGTATGGAAGAAAAATTCGGTACTTACGTATTAACCACAGTTACAGATTTGGCAGATTTTTAAGTACCGCCAATCTACACTTAAACTTTTTGGAAAAAATCTTAAAATGAAACATTTTGTTTAAAATCAAAGTAGTCAATCGGATTTCGGTGGAAAATGCGCCGATATAGAGTTTAGCATAGATTCAAAACAAACTTTTCTCTCACCTGATTCTATAGCCATTATGAACTCTAATAAATAAGATTCAAAATGAAATAACATTTCCAAAACGGACGTTTACTAAGATAAAGTTTCATGTTATGGACATTGGTACATTTTCGTTATATTTCACTCCATAAAATATTTCGCTTCTAAAAAAATAAAATTGCATCTTGTTTTGTTTTTGGCAAGTCCCAAAGACGCATTTTCGTAACACTAAAAAATGGCGACAAAAAAAAGAATGTTTTTTTTTTTTTTTTTTTTTTTTTTTTTTGTAAGAATTCTTTATTTTACGTTAAAATTTAAATGGGCCTTTCATGTTATATCATTAAATTTAGTAAAACTATTTCTCAGGCATTAGGTTTGAACTCTTATAAGAATATACCTATTTTTTTTCTCTTTATTTACAAATATTTTTCCGATGTGTTCTGGATGTTCCTTCTCTAAAAAAAAAGTGATACCATTTTGTTTTCGTTTGCATAAGAAAGAAAACAAACATTTTTCTTTTTTAAATCTAATCAGCCACAATAAAGATGGAACGTTACAATGCTACATGCTACATTAAAGACGTCTCCAGTGTAACTGAATGACTGTTCATATGGAAATCGCAGGGATTCGGCGCATACAACAACGCCCCCTATAGTTCGTTGCGATCGCGAATTCAATTACCGTTGGTTTTAAATAAGTAATTTTTTAGAAACACGTTTAAAAGAATTAATATAAATAAAATAAAAGCACGTGGTATCAGACAAAGTATAAATTTAGTGACGTAGACTACGCGTGCTACCACGTAATGTTCATTGAATTCATCTGACAATTAAATACGTGCAATAAACTATTTTTTGATCAAACAGAGCTATACGCTAGCAATTATCACTGATGTATTTTTAAAACATGTGAAAACTGATTCGTTAAATTTAAAACAATGGCTAACGCTTAACCAATCAAAACATTCCATTTCTTATTTCGCTCATCTTGTTAGAACGATTAGTCGTATAATAATGTTCTAATGTTGACAATGACCTTCCTCGTGCTTGAAACTATCTGTATGCTAAATTTCATCGCTTTATGTTGGATGGTTTAGGAGACTATAAAGAACATACACACACACACAGACATTCATTTATATATAGAGAGATTTTTATAATTTTCACCATTTAATATTACTTTATGCTGCATTCTTTAATCACAACAAAGGTTTTTGTACTTTAAATACTATAAAGTATGAAGGGATGTTTTTCTTAAATACAAAAAGAATCAATAGGTTGATTTGAATAATTAATTTTATTATTTTATTTTCCTAATAAAATTATTTAATTCAGATTAAAGAAAAATATCTTACCACTCTATTGCTAAAACAAACACACACAACACGCACACACACGAGTGTTATATATATATATATATATATATATATATATATATATATATATATATATATATATATATATATATATATATATATATATATATATATATATATATATATATATATATATATATATATATATATATATAATATATATATATATATATATATAATATATATATATATATAATATATATATATATATATATATAATATATATATATATATATATATAATATATATATATATATATATATATATATATATATATATATATATATATATATATATATATATATATATATATATATATATATATATATATATATATATATATATATATATATATATATATATATATATATATATATATATAATATATATATATATATATATATATATATATATATATATATATATATATATATATATATATATATATATATATATATATATATATATATATATATATAACACTTTTTACTTTAAAGCGTTGCGAAATGGCAACCCTCTCACTCAAACGGTTTACCAATAGGCTAAAATAAAAACTTGTTTACTAGTTAGATTGAGGAATTTATCGTTTTCTCTAACTAAAGTGAATTTATGTTTTATTTGAAATCGTATGGTTATTTCTTTTATTTTAGTTCTATAAAATCCTTAGATGTTAATTCTTTAAAGAGTTTTGCATTCCTATGAATCCCCATAGATGTTTTGAGTACTTATTTCTTGAAACATATTGGTGTTTTTTTTTTTTAAAAAAAGACACTTTGTAATTTGAAATACGTTTTAAAATACGAACAAAGTATTGTTAAAAAAGCCACAACGTGCCCTCCATTAAGTTAACTATATATATGCTCGTAACGTAGCATGGTTTGAACTAAACAAATAATTCTTAAAAAGTTGGAGATTTTTTTTTTTTTTTTTTTTTTTTTTTTTTTTTTTTTAAATCTCTGGGGATTTTGGGAAAATTTAACCCTTGCTTTTTATCTGAAACATGTTTCAAATGAAATTCTCATTGGAAAAAAATTATGAAAAAAAATCACAAATTGTCCTACAATACGTTAATTATATATATATATGCTCTTAACGTGAGTAAACAAATCCTTCTTAAAAATTTTGTGTATTTATTTCATGAAACCTATAGGTATTTCTGAAAAACGTGACGTTCACTTTGAAATCTAAAATACTTTTAACTGAACTACTTATTGCAAGAAATAATAAAAAATTCCCAGTGTCCTCGTGGCATGGTTTCGACTAAACAAATGCTTCTTTTAAAAAACTTTTTAGCATTTAGTTCCTCCCATATATAGGTATTTTTGAAAAATTTTAGGATTATTTTGTAATCTCAAACCCGTTTCAAATAAATATCTCAATGAAAAAAAAAAAAAAATACAAAAAATTCACAAAATGTACTCCATTATGTTAAATATACTCTCTTAAAATGCAAGTGTGATTTCATCTACTCTAAAAAAGAGTGTAATTTTTTTAACTCAACTTGAATGAAATACACCTATATTTGAGCGAAATTCTTGCTTTGCGTTCACTCGAACTTGAGTGGTATTTATTTAAGCAATACTTGAGTGGTTTTCGCTCAAACTTGAGTGATTTACTTATTATTTAATTATGTGCGAGCTATAAGCTGGAATTTCTATCGTTTTATTTTAAAAAGCAAATGATAATAAATCTAAATAAAATTGTTTTGTTCTGCGTCTTCGCTTTTATTTTAAGTTTAATTTTTTTCTGGAGAATATGCCACTTAACATTTTGAATTAAGAATTAAAACAAATTTTAGTTAACAGTGGTATTTCTGAAAAAGACGCTGTTTTACTCTTTGGTAAGTAAATATACTTTGTTGTTTTTATTTTTAAAATACCTTTTTTTAAATACTTTTATTTAGAATGTGTTATATACAATTTCCATTTAAATTAGCTGTTTTTCAGCGTTTTTAAATAAAGTACTATTCATTTAAATTATTTGTCAAAAGAAATTTATTCAAATTGAAAGTTTTAAATATGGATGATTATGGAATATTAAAAAAATCTGATTCCGTGCTAGAATCGTTGTCAAAGCATGTGGTGATATATTATATCTGTAAAGAGTTTTATAATTTTTTCAGATCTCATATTAAAGTTTTAACATTTTATTTTAATATAATAAATTTATATTCATGTTTCAGTTTTTTTTTATGTATAATTTTGGTACAAAACATTTAGGGATAATTAATTTCATATCGTTCTATACTTTTTTTATAAAAGATATTTACGAAATAATTTATTGTTCATACAGTCTATAATTGTTATTTAAATTGCTTCCTATTAATAAAATTGACTGTCTTTAATTTATGAAAGTTCGCATTTGTAAGATCCATTCATTGAAATCTGTTTATTTAGATGTTCTATGCATTTATTACAAATAATGGCATTCAAAAAAAGGTGGAAAATATTATATTTAAAAAAAATTAAATAGAATTTTGACTTTTTCTGTTTTTATCCTGTTTTTTGATTTTATTTAATTGGAATACAGAATTAATACTATTTTATTCCATAAAGTATTTATCACATTATACAAACTATGTTTCTTTTGTTGCTAAAAGTTTCTTACCACTTTTCTTCAATTTCAATTTTTGGCGCAAAATTTAAAATGCAGAATTAATATTTAATTAAAAGTACAATGCTAACTAAAGTATTTTAAAATACAAATAAATTAGAATTTCACAATAGTTATAGATTAATAGTAACAAGAAGGGGAGCAGTATTAAAAATAATATTTATTACAAGATAGAATTCAATTTGTATGTATGTATATATATATATATATATATATATATATATATATATATATATATATTAATTCCTGTAATTATTATACAATTTGGCATGAATTAATGCATTGTAAGCTATTTTAACGCTATTTAACCACGTTCGAAATAACTCCATTTTATTTTCTTTAACGGCAGAAACAACATTACCCACGCCACACTGTCACAGATACCCGTTCATAGGGTGAGCCGCATTAACACAGCGCACAACAACACATACAGAGAGGGAAACATTTATACCCTGAGTGGGATTCGATCCCGCGGCCACAATCAATGTAGAGTCGATTGAAAAACGGCTCCTATTGTTATCAGCTCACGCATGCGCCCTGTAGGGATCTTGGCGATGAAAGTTTGGCGTCATAAATTGGAGTTGAAATCTTGGCCAATCGTGTGAGTTGAAGTTTTTGATTTTGTAGATTTAAGGTGATAAACTTGTAGCCTTTAAGCTATACTCTCGAAACCTTTCAACTATCCACGTGCCATGTTCTTTTTTAAATCATGTTCAGTATTTAATGTTATTTCTTATAGATATGTATTTTAATTAATTTATAGTAAATCTAATTGAAGATACAATCTATATATATATTTCTCTTATGCGGCGACAAAAAAAAGCCTCATTACAACTCCCCGAATGGCAACGTTAGAAAATCGACCAATGATTGCATCTAAAAATGTCACATGCCAAATCTAGCTGAGGTGGCTCAACATATAGCGCTTTTAAAAACGAAAACAATAACCAGAGTAAGCATTATCAGATTGTTCAATTCAGCTGCGGCAATCACATACTATTAAGCTAGGCAGAAGTGAGCAGTAGATCTCTATTTTAGTATTTTGTCGAAAGCGCTTTTTTTCACGAATTTATATATTACGAATTTATATATTACGAATTTATATATTACGAATTTATATATTTAATTCTCTTACGCGGCTCCTAAATTTTGGCTGAAGTACTTTGTGCAACTAAATAAGATTCTTTTCACAACACTTAAATATTTACTTTATTTATTTTCTTTATTTATAGAGAAAACAGTCGACAAAGAATTCTGTTAGGTTAAAAAACATTTCGCTAAAAAAAGAACGAATTCTGAAAGAAATAAAAATAAACAACTTAAAAAATAAAAATGCTGTTGCCAGACATAGAATTTTTTGAAAGTTTACTTAGCAACATACATCAAAATGACATAGAAGCGCAACTAGATCAAAATTATGATACCTGAGCGCTTGACGTAACAAATCCTTCAATTCTATAATTGTTGTATCGCCAAATGCCCAAATTAACAATTGCAATTTCGAATTAATATTGAAATGTACAGGTTTAGAATTTTCTACAGTTGAAAGTTTTCGGAACTTCAGTATTCAAAAAAGTATACAAAAGCTAGACGTTAAGAACGGATCCAATGAGCGAGCATTGGATTGCGAAGCAATCCGAAATGAACTGCTTAAGCAGTTCCGGGGGTTAGCGAACGCCAGCGAGCATGGTGCGAAGCCTCCTAGTTATGTAGAGTTTCCTTAACTTACATAATCAGTACATGTTGCTTGTTATCATTATCATTAGTAAATTAAATAGTTTTTATTTTGCTCATATTGATTCTTAGTTTACTATTAATTTATTTATAAAAAAAAATAATATTCCATTTTGTGTTAAAAGTGGATTGACGAAGAGCAATTTTAAAGAAAGTATATCATTCTTTTTAAATTTCATTACATTATTTGTTTTGTTAAATGTTTGTATGTAAGTATATATTTCAATATTATGAATAATAATGATTTCGTGTGTCTAGTAAAACGATATTTGAACGTTTTTAATTTAGAACATCCTTTAGTGATATGTTGCATTACATATTATAGTATTATTTAAAAATTATTAGTAGTTATTATTAATTTTATTTTAATTAAGAGTTGATAGAGATATCGACATCCACGTGAATTAGGCCTGCCAGGCTTATGCAGTTGCTCTTATTCATTATGTTGATAATCAATTTTAATCTTTTGCTAACTAATCATTTTGCATATATTTATCTGTGGATACTTTTGATAAAATAAATTAATAAATAAATATTTCTTTGAATTTTAGAATTAGCGCGATTCAGTTTCATGCCTTGTATGCAAATAATGCTCTTATTGATTCGTAGTTCATTATATAATTAAATAAAAGGTATTAAAATCCATGTTTTTTTTATCTTATATATTTTTAACTTAAGATGTTTTCAATGTTAGTTAAATTCATAAATATTTTTAACTAGAATTTTAGGATTTTAGAATTAGCAAAATTTAAAATTTTGCGTTTTTGCCGGGTTTTTTTTTTTTAAATATTTTACTGTGCTATTTATATCACTATTTTATTACTTTTTTAGCATAAATTAGAAATTGACATTTTTTTATTGTCAATCTACTTTTAGAATTATATTCAAAAAGGTGAATAACAATATATCTTACTAATTTTATTTAATGTGAATAAGATTAGTTAGAGCTTAAATTCTGTAAATAAAATTAATACAAAACAATAAATGTGTAATTAGTTAGGTTTTAGAGAATCCATATTTTCTGAATTTTTTTTTATTGTATTAATATTAAGTTTTAGATCAGATTTTCCTAATTATTTTAATTACTAAATAATATATTAGTTTCTAGCTAATTTAATGTTAATAAAAATGAGATAGTTTAGTATATAATAGTTATTCCAGAATTGATCTTTTCTATTTTTATTTTATTTTACTTATTTATTTTATTAACCAACATACCCCAAAGCTGGAGTATCTTGGCCGAACACATTATAGCAATAGTATTCAGCAACAAAATTGAAGGTTAATGTTATCTAATTCCGTTATTGTATTTTTAGTAGCCTTTAAAATCAATGTCTTTTAATGATAGATTAATAAAAATAAGCAAGATAATTGCTTTTACGTTTCAGATTTAATGAATTCTATGATTTTTGTCTTTTTTTTTTAACTAATTTATTCTGAAAAATGTGCATCCAGCAAGATAGTTTAAAATAATTTATACCGCATCAAAATTATCCAAAGACATATCAAACAAATAAACAAATAGCTATGCAAATGAAAATCCTGATCTATCCTAAACAAGGATTATTTAATCAATATTTGTTGGATACAAAATATACTTTCTTTGTGAATTCATCACCTAAGTTTAACTCATGATAGAACATTAAGTCATTAAAAACATAGTGGTACAATTTGAAAGTCTTTAAGCCCGTAAAAATGTTGCTCTTAGTTATTTATTAATGTTGCTCAGGAATTTATGTAACTTTTTTTCACATTTCTTTCACTGGTCATTTTTTTCTACATATTTGGTTTGAAAACATTTCAATAATTTTCTAAACCTAGTGTTGATAGTAGTTTCTCTGACCTCCAGATTGATGATTGAATCAGTATAGAAGGTACGGAAATGAATGCTCATTAAAGCCAGGTTTCCTCTTTTACAAATTGTAGAAATATCGATGCAATAAAATAGCATCTTATGCAATATGAAGCTAAGTTTACAACTTCCTATTGATTCCTGTAATTCTGAGGATGATCGTAGAAAATTAAATAAGTTGTTTGAAAAAGTAGATATTTCTTATTCTGCTTTTATGAAATGTAAACATAATAGTCATTTAAATTTGAAGCTTCAGGTAGTAGTAGTGAACCAGCTTATAAGAAGATGCATAGGCAACTATTTTATTCTACAAAAGAAGAAAATAAAGCATAAGGGTGCGCTAAGTAAGCCTACAAGAGACGAGTCTCATGCCATCATTAATTCATTCGCTGTTAATGTATTGAAGGAAGGTGGTGCGGGAATTCAGTAAATGATTCATTTTATTGTTTAAAATGATAAATCATTTAGGGATAAGTCTTAAGTTATATTTTGTTATATTAGAATAAGTTAGGTAGTGAGTGCTGGACTCTTAATAAAAAAGAGAAAAAATTGTTGATTTTTGAGAGAGGGATTCTTGGAAGAATTTTTGGTGCAGTCTATGAGAATAACAAATAGTGCACCCTTTACAATCATGAGTTATATAAAAAAAATATAAACAACCAGACATAGTTCATGCTATTAAGGCTAGTTGCATTTAATGGCTGGGATATCTTTATAGATCTGAAGACTAAAACTAAGCAAAGAAAAGTAACTTTTTTTAAACCAGAAGGTACAAGAAAAAGGGGTCGTCCACCGACTATGTGACTGGGTGCAGTTGAGAAGGACCTAAAGATAATTGGAAGGAATAACTATCTGGAATGCCCTGGCACAGAATGATCAAGATTGCCAAAACTTATTGGGACGTCCTTGGCCTGTCATATGCTGGTAGTGCCCAAGAAGAGTAAGTAAGGAGAGATTTTGTATAATAAGAATTTTAAAACTGACGTTTTTCTGCTTTTTCTTTTTTTTCCACTCTATTTCCACCCATTCAAACTACTGTTATTTTCGATGCATAAGTGTGATTAAAATTAGAATAAGGTAAATAGATTTTACATTTTAAACTTTTTTTGGTGTTGGTGTTTTTCTGGCTTTTTGCCCTGATTGAAATATGTTTCTTCGAACTAGTTCATTGTTAATTTTTTCAACTTTTTTTAAAGCATACTTTAAAGATATTATTACTCTGAACCCATTAGCGAAGTTAAATTTTCATTCAGGTAGGTCATGTTTTCCTTAAAGCAATGCTTTAGATATTCTGTTTTATTGTTACTATTTTTTTCTGGTTCTTTACCTAGATTTAAGTTAGCTTTTATCCTGGGGGATTATCATTACTACGATAAGTTGGCGAAGAGTTCCGTTTACTCGCCGAGGAAAGAAGATAACGTTTCTGGTGGAGGGAACCAGTTTTCCTCTGATCATGACGTATGCGCCTCTTCCTTCTCATTGGCTCAATTTCCCTGACTACTCCTTGAAACTTATCGTTTAAGATATATCAGTTAATAAGTAACTTTCTTCCTTGTTCTAGATTCCTTGTTCTTAAATAACGTGTACAAAATATTAGTTATACCTATGGATGGTGTTTTCGACACTAGGGAGCGCTGCAAGCTGTATGCCGCTTATACTTCCGGGTTACTGTTTACGGTGCATTTCAAAGCCATTTGGCTCACAACGTGATCATTGTGTTTTAAGATTCTTGCAAACGTAGTATTTGAATACTTATTACTAAACTCAATCTTGCTCCTCGAACAATATTTTAACACTAACGTAAGATGGTGCATAGCTTGCAACACGAACAAGCAGTAATAAACAAATGGAAATAGGCCAAATCAAGACTGCCAAAAAAGCGAGTTATTCAAAAGCTAGCAACCATGTCACCTTTTTTAACAATATATCTCTAAATAACTAAAACAAATTTTCACTTCAAACTCACCAGAATTACATAATAACATTAATATCTTATGAAATGTGGCAGATTTGAGCTCAGAAGTTATCTAATTTATTTCTCTTATTGAAAACAAAATTATCCGTTTGAAAATATCGCCTCGCAGAATAACATGTCGTAAGCAGCTGCAAACTTTCTAACCGGAACTAGAGCAGGCATACAGCTCGAGATTGTTATTGTTTACATTTCTACTGAAAACACCATCCATAACGGTGTCAATTCTTAACGATAAAACGTTTGCAAGCGTCTAATCAAAAGTCATTTAATCCTTTTTTTTTTTTTTAAATCTATTTGACTCAAAATTTAGGAGATTACATTTGAATAATAGTTTTAAAAATTCTTTAAAGGCACCACTTTTTTTTTAAAAAATATAATTCATATTTAATTCAAACATTTTATTCATTTTTCAATATAGGATGAAGATTTAATTTAACTATGCATTTTTGAATACAAAATGCATTTAAGAAATTCCTCACAAAGAAATCGATATTGTTATGATAAATCAAGATAGATCTGAGGAAAACGTTTCTAAGAAAGCTGAGACATTTAAAATGTTTTACTTTAACCTTATTTTTATTAATTTTTAGTTTGCCTTAAAAGTTTGCAATTTCAAATTTTATATAAGGTATTTTTATTGCAATACATTGCAAAAATTGCTTATGGCTTTTATCATAACCTGTTGTAATTATTAGCAAAATAAAGGTGACAGCTATTTTAAATTAGTATTTAATATGAACTTAGAAATAAAAAGAAAAGAATTATTAGAAAGATTCAAGAAACTGCTCTCACACCAAGTAATTTCTTTTGAGCATGAAACTGAGGTGCTGGAAATGCCTTCGTCAGAATGTCTGCTGGCTGCTCATCACTTCTGACGTAACCTAATTCAAAATGTCCCTTCGAAAATTCATCTTGGGCAAACTTGTATCTTTGATCGATGTGCTTAGTGCGAGCGTGAAACATCGGATTTTTGATGTACTTGATGGTACTTTGATTATCAATCTGGAGGATTGGTAATGAGACGTCGTTGGCTATCTCGGCAAACAGGCGCTTCAACCATATCAGATCTTTTGTCGCGTCCGCTGCTGCCATGAACTCTGCTTCTGTTGTTGAATTAGATTTAGCCTCCTGCAATTTACTTCTCCAAGTAATTGCACCTCCACCGTAGAAATAATTTTAGTTTCTCCTTAGCTGCTGTTGCAATTAGAGCTCGAATAGTGTCATAGCGACACACTGGACTAAAAGTCTCTTCGTAGTCGATATCCTTTGTCTGCGTATATCATTTTGCGACTAATCGAGCCTTAAATCTTTCGATAGAACCATCTGGGTTAGTCTTCACTTTGCAAACCCAGCGATTTGCAAGAATCTTTCTTCCTTTAGGTGGCTCAACAAGTTACAACGTACCGTGCTTGTTTTGCGAAGCCATCTCTTCATCCATGGCTCGTTTCCAGTTGACATGCATCGAAGACTTCATAGCTTCTTCATATGATTGGGTCGTCAAATCTGGGAGGTCGTCGTATAGTTGATCTGTCACGCAATCCATGCGTCGTCATCTGTGATGGTTCATCTTCTACATTGCGAAGATTCTCATTCTCCTCCATGTCAGCACCATCGAAACTGCCAGAAATTTCAAACTGCATACCAGTTGATGTACTGATACTAGAAGTAGTTTCTGAAGACTGGGAAGTGGGACCTATTTGCTGTTCGTTGAACACCACATTGGCGCTCTTAATTGTGTCATTCTTCGATGGTATGAAAACACGATAGCCATCACAATCACAATATCCAACCAAATATCCCTTTACAGCCTTATCGTCCAGTTTACTTCTGTTGACATTCGGTACATGTACAAAAGCAATTGATCCAAAAATCCGAAACTTGTTGATTTTCGACTTGATGGAGATTTTCCTGTGATTTTACTCGGTCCAGTTAGATTAAGAATGTGGACAGCCGTCGATACTGCTTCTGCCGATAAAAACTGTGGTAGGCCTGTATCCTTGAGCATACTACAAACTAAGTCCATTATTGTGCGGTTTTCTCTTTCAACTGCACCATTTTGTTCTGGTGTGTACGGCATAGTAATTCTTAACTTTATGACTTCATCATCAGTCAGTTTTGTCATCTTAGCATTGTCGAACTCATGACCGCCGTCTGTAACCAGTTCTTTCACATTTATGCCGTCTTTATTAGCCCGAGCACGAAATGATTTAATCTTATCTACAGCTTCATCTTTGTGTTTCAGAAATTCTACACTTCGAAACTTGGAATAATCATCTTTGATCACTAGCATGTACTTCTTTTCACCTCTTGACAAAACTGGCGATTCGAGTAAATCTGCATGTATGATTTCACCTGACTCCTTCGTTTTGAAAGTCCGTCGATATTGTTTACCGTACCTGCAAGGTTCACAAAAGAGTCCATCATCTGTTAAGTCTATACCATTTTGGCGTAGGTACTGTTTCACATACTGTACTCCCTGATGCCCAAGTCTTCTGTGCCAAACTGATAATGGCAATTTTGCTGTTGTCATCATTGTTATATCTGGGAAAGGTGTTGTTAAATCATCGTCGACCAGATAAGCTAAAGCAGCAGAACCTCCTTCTGGCTTGACCGGTTTTGCGCGTAATTCAAAAAGTCCACTAGATGAACATGGAGCTTCTAAAAGTATATTTCCCGGGTTTTCTTTACGAAAGAACCGACAAACCATGTCATCCGAATCTCCGAAGTTTGATATTCCTCGTTTCATAGCCTTTGACGCTGATAGTAAATTTTTGCCTATATCTGGTGCATACAATACATCACTGAGCTCGATAGACTTTTGTAGGGTTCCAACAGTTGCGCACATGTCAATTTCTCCGCAGCCATACGCTGGTATCGTCTGCTTGTTACCAACCACGATTTCCACTGGTTTGTCAAAATGGCGATACGTCTTGAAATATTCGGCAGAATTTGTGATGTGAGCCATTGCTCCATCGTCTTTGAGCCACACATTTCGGCTACTGTCATTTTGGCAAATAAATGCTCTACAATGAGTACTTGTAAGAAAAGTTTCGGTTTTATTACCTGACGTCTTTGACTTGTCTGGAAAATCAGGACAAAATTTTCCCATGTGCCCTGGCTTATTGCACCGATAGCAGTTTCATACCATCATTGGCCTTACTAAGTTTACTCATGCCTGTAGTTGTTGAAGGTTGAGATTTTCTCGCCATCTGAGACCTTGTCCCCTTCCACCATTTCTTCTCTCCGTTCGCACCGTGTCTTGCACCGATTGTTACAAAAGCTGTTGTAACATCTTCTTTCATGCATACACTTTGCCTTTGAAGGCGCATCTTTATTTGTTCCATCAGTCTCTCGGGTGACTTTTCAGCTTTCGGTATCGAGTCCCATTGTGACTTGAACTCTCTGTATTCATCATCCGGAAGAATCGATAGGATGCGTGGCATGAGCAGATTTTGAGGCAACTTTCCTTCGCCGCTCGCCTCCTGTTCCCGTTGCAAGTCAACCCATAGCGTACGCAAACGTGCGGGAGATTTCATTACGTCTTCATCCTTTTCTATTTTGAAAGTGAAAAATTGTTGAAGAAGAGTATCCAATTTTACGCTCGACACTTTGTCGAAGTTGTTCAGCAACTCCGTCCATATTTACCGTGACGAGTTACCATGCATACGAATTAGATTTAAGATATCTGCTGATACATTTGATCGGATAATTATTGCCGCTTTCGCATTCGTCTTTGTGTAGGATATGAGTGCTTTGTTATACTCGCTGACCATCTCGGCACTGGCGTCTTTCACAGTTACCGACGACCTGTGAAAGTCATGTTGTAATTATTAGCAAAATAAAGGTGACAGCTATTTTAAATTAGTATTTAATATGAACTTAGAAATAAAAAAGAAAAGAACGATTAGAAAAAAAATAAACTCAGATATACAAGAAATAGAAGTTGCCAGATTACGAAAATGCAACTCTCTACAAGATAAACAACAAATAGCGTGAGGCTCGCTGATAGCATGCTCGATTTATAACAGCCTCCTTCGAGCATGAGAATAGTCAATATTGTCACTCAAGAAACTGCTCTCACACCAAGTAATTTCTTTTGAGCATGAAACTGAGGTGCTGGAAGCGCCTTCGTCAGAATGTCTGCTCGCTGCTCATCACTTCTGACGTAACCTAATTCAAAATGTCCCTTAGAAAACTCATCTTGGACAAACTTGTATCTTTGATCGATGTGCTTAGTGCGAGCGTGAAACATCGGATTTTTGATGTACTTGATGGTACTTTGATTATCAATCTGGAGGATTGGTAATGAGACGTCGTTGGCTATCTCAGCAAACAGTCGCTTTAACCATATCAGGTCTTTCATCGCATCCGCTGCTGCCATGAACTCTGCTTCTGTTGTTGAATTAGATGCAGCCTCCTGCAATTTACTTCTCCAAGTAATTGCACCTCCACCGTAGAAAGATATCACACCTGTGCGAGATCTTCGAGTTTCAGCACAACTGTTGTTATCTGCATCACTAAATAACATAATGCTTCCATCATCTACACTGCTATATACAATGCCATGTGCAGCGATAGTACGAAGAATGTTGTCGGCACAATTTCCCAATCAGTTTCTGTTGGATTATCCAATTTACGAGATACTAAACTTACTGCATAAGCAATGTCAGGTCGGATTCCCATCGCTAAATAAAGTAAGCTACCCACTGATGATCTATATGGAATGTGACTGCTGAGAGGATTTGCCTCCTTGATCTTTATCATCCCATCAGCATTTGGAAGTTCATATTCAACCTTCAGATTTGCCTTCTTCGCCGGAATGCGTGATGTTTTGGTAGCATCCCCAAAACGCTCTGGCATCGTTTTAGTAAATGCTTCTTGGTGCAAGAAGATTGAGCCGTCCTTCATCTGTTCAACTTGTAGACCAAGGAAACAATTTAAAGTTGTCACTCTAAGGTTGAAATGTTGCTTGAGTTCGTTCATAAAGGTGAAGAATGATGCTTCGTCTTGTACAGCAACGATGCCATCATCGACATAAATCGCCATCAGCATCTTGTGTCCCGAATCTTTACGAGTGAACAGGCAGTGGTCAGATTTGCTTTGGGTCATACCATGTTTCTTTAGCACGTCCATAAACTTGGTATTCCAACATCGACCGGCTTGTTTAAGACCGTACAAAGGTCGGAGCATCTTGCATATACGTCCGCTTCCGTCATCATATCCTTCGGGTTGATACATGAATATATCCTCAGTCAAGTCGCCATAAAGGAAAGCTGTCTCCACGTCAATTTGAAATAATTTTAGTTTTTCCTTAGCTGCTGTTGCAATTAGAGCTCGAATAGTGTCGTAGAGACACACTGGACTAAAAGTCTCGCCGTAGTCGATATCCTTTGTCTGCATATATCCTTTTGCGACTAATCGAGCCTGAAATCCTTCGATAGAACCATCTGGGTTAGTCTTCACTTTGTAAACCCAGCGATTTGCGAGAATCTTTCTACCTTTAGGTTGCTTAACGAGTTTCCACGTACCGTGCTTGTTCTGCGAAGCCATCTCTTCATCCATGGCTCGTTTCCAGTTGACATGCATCGAAGACTTCATAGCTTCTTCATGTGATTGGGGTTCTGTCAAGTTCTGGATGCTGCTGTACACTTCATAGTCGTTAAATCTGGGAGGTCGGCGTATAGTTGATCGGTCACGCAATCCATGCGTCACTATCTGTGAAGGTTCGTCTTCTACATTGCAAATATCATCCTCCTTTTGCATGTCAGCACAATCGGAACTGCCTGAAATTTCAAACTGCGTACCAGTTGATGTACTGGCACTAGAAGTAGTTTCTGAAGACTGGGAAGTGGGACCTATTTGCTGTTCGTTGAACACCACATTGGCGCTCTTGATTGTGTCATTCTTCGATGGTATGAAAACACGATAACCATCACAATCACAATATCCAACCAAATATCCCTTAACAGCCTTGTCGTCCAGTTTACTTCTATTGGTATCCGGTACATGCACAAAAGCAGTTGATCCGAACATTCGAAACTTGTCGATTTTTGGCTTGCGTCCGAAACATACTTCGAATGGAGATTTTCCAGTGATTTTACTTGGTCCAGTTCGATTAAGAATGTGGACAGCCGTCGATGCTGCTTCTGCTCATAAAAACTGTGGTAGGCCTGTATCCTTGAGCATACTACGAAATAAGTCCATTATTGTGCGGTTTTCTCTTTCAACTGCACCATTTTGTTCTGGTGTGTACGGCATAGTAATTCTTAACTTGATGCCTTCATCATCAGTCAGTTTTGCCATCCTAGCATTGTCAAACTCACGACCGACGTCTGTAACCAGTTCTTTCACATTTATGCCGTCTTTATTAGCCCGAGCAAAAAAATGATTTTATCTTATCTACAGCTCCATCTTTGTGTCTCAGAAATTCTACACTTCGAAATTTGGACTAATCATCTTTGTTCACTAGCGTGTACTTCTTTCCACCTCTTGACAAAACTGGCGATTCGAATAAATCTGCATGTATGATTTCACCTGACTCCTTCGTTTTGAATCGCTTTGATTTGAAAGTTCGTCGACATTGTTTACCGTACCTGCAAGGTTCACAAAAGAGTCCATCATCTGTGAAGTCTATACCATTTTGGCGTAGGTATTGTTTCACATACTGTACTCCCTGATGCCCAAGTCTTCTGGGCCAAACTGATAGTGGCAATTTTGTCGTTGTCATCATTGTTGTATCTCGGAAAGGTGTTGTTACGTCATCATCGACCAGATAAGCTAAAGCAGCAGAACCTCCTTCTGGCTTGACCGGTTTTGCGCGTAATTCAAAAAGTCCACTAGATGAACCTGGAGCTTCTAAAAATATATTTTCCGGGTTTTCTTTACGAAAGAACCGACAAACCATGTCATCCGAATCTCCGAAGTTTGAGATTCCTCGTTTCATAGCCTTTGACGCTGATATTAAATTTTTGCCGATATCTGGTGCATACAATACATCACTGAGCTCGATAGACTTTTGTAGGGATCCAACAGTTGCGCACATGTCAATTTCTCTACAACCATACGCTGGTATCGTCTGTTGGTTACCAACCACGATTTCCACCGGCTTGTCAAAATGACTATACGTCTTGAAATATTCAGCTGAATTTGTGATGTGTGCCGTAGCTCCATCGTCTTTGAGCCACACATTTCGGCTACTGTCATTTTGACAAATAAATGCACTACAATGAGTACTTGTAAGAAAAGTTTCGGTTTTATTACCTGATATCTTTGGCTTGTCTGGAAAATCGGGACAAAATTTTCCCATGTGCCCTGGCTTATTGCACCTAAAGCAGTTGCCACGGAAGCTTTTCACACCATCATTGGCCTTACTAAGTTTACTCATACCTGTAGTTGTTGAAGGTTGAGATTTTCTCGCCATCTGAGACCTTGTCCCCTTCCACTATTTCTTCTCTCCGTTCGCACCGTGTCTTGCACCGCTTGTTACAAAAGCTGTTGTAACATCTTCTTTCATGCACACACTTTGCCTTTGAAGGCGCATCTTTATTTGTTCCATCAGTCTCTCAGGTGACTTTTCAGCTTTTGGTATCGAGTTCCATTGTGACTTGAAATCTCTGTATTCGTCATCCGGAAGAATCGATAATATGCGCGGCAAGAGCAGATTTTGAGGCAACTTCCCTTCGCCGCTCGCCTCCTGTTCCCGTTGCAAGTCGGACCATAGCGTACGCAAACGTGCGAGAGATTTCATTACGTCTTCATCCTTTTCTATTTTGAAAGTGAAAAATTGTTGAAGAAGAGTATCCAATATTATGCTCGACACTTTGTCGAAGTTGTTCAGCAACTCCGTCCATATTTCCCGTGCAGAGTTACCATGCATACGAATTAGATTTAAGATATCCACTGATACATTAGATCGAATAATTATTGCGGCTTTCGCATTCGTCTTTGTGTAGGATGAGTGCTTTGTTATACTCCCTGACCGTCTTGGCGGTACCGTCTTGGCGTCACAGGTACCGACGGTTCTACAACTGAGCCATCCAAAATTCCAACACAATCATTTAGGACGAATAAAGAGGTAATTTCTAATTTCCAGTCAGTCCAGTTGGACGCACCTTCCAACTTCGTGCACTGTATAAAGTTCTTTCCATCCATCGCCAAACTGTTAATCTACAAAAATGAGTAATCACTTCACCACTAACGTTAATGAAAAACGAAGTACTACTCACGGTTTGGCATACGAAAGTTCATACACGTCGTCAAAACAGCTATCTGCGCAGTAAAACGTTGCTAATGACCCATAACCTGTTGTAATTATTAGCAAAATAAAGGTGACAGCTATTTTAAATTAGTATTTAATATGAACTTAGAAATAAAAAAGAAAAGAACGATTAGAAAAAATATAAAAAAATAAACTCAGATATACAAGAAATATAAGTTGCCAGATTACGAAAGTGCAACTCTCTACATGATAAACAACAAATAGCGTGAGGCTCGCTGATAGCATGCTCGATTTATAACAACTAAATTCAGCATTTCAGATGCGTAATTAGGAGGGAAAAAATTTCGATTTTTTAATTCCAAATACATCTATATCTATATATATATTTCTTTTACATGTCACAAAAAAAAGCCTCATTACAACTTCCCGAATGGCAACGTTAGAAAATCCACCAATGATTGCACCTAAAAATGTCACATGCCAAATCTAGCTGAGGTGGCTCAACATATAGCGTTTTTAAAAACGGAAACAATAACCAGAGTGAGCATTATCAGGTTGTTCAATTCAGCTGCGGCAAAAATAAAAATAAACAATTTAAAAAATAAAAATGCTGTTGCCAGCCATAGAATTTTTTGAAAGTTAACTTAGCAACATAAATCAAAATTATGATACCTGAGCGCTTGACGTAACAAATCCTTCAATTCTATAAGTGTTGTATCGCCAAATGCCCAAATTAACAATTGCAATTTCAAATTAATATTGAAATGTACAGGTTTAGAATTTTCTACAGAGAAAAGTTTTCGGAACTTCAGTATTCAAAAAGGTATACAAAAGCTAGACGTTAAGAACGTATCCCATGAGCAAGCATTGGATTGCGAAGCAATCCGAAATGAACTGCGAAAGCAGTTCCGGGGGTTGGTGAGCGCCAGCGAGCAGGGGGCGAAGCCTCCTAGTGTAGTATATTTCTCTTACACGGCGACAAAAAAAAGCCTCATTACAACTCCCCGAATGGCAACGCTAGAAAATCGACCAATGATTGCCGCTAAAAATGTCACATGCCAAATCTAGCTGAGGTGGCTCAACATATAGCGCTTTTAAAAACGGAAACTGAAATAACCATAGAGAATTTTTCTTTTGTATGTCAAAGTTCTAAGACTTATACTTATGTTTTTTAACAAAGTTGTGAGCCCCGTAGTGGACTGATCGTTAAGACACGGTTCCCAGCAGATCACCAAAGTCAAGCATCACTGGCTGCGATCAGTGTACGGGTGGGTGACCACTTGGATCAGTCTGCGTAGGGACCGAGGGTGTGCGGTATTGGTCCTCGTTAAACTGTTCTACCGTAAAGTGCTCGACTTCGCTTGCAGGTCGTCGGGCTACCGAAGCGGGGGTGCCATCCCCTCTGCAGAGGATCAAAATTGTGATGGCATGTCTTCGGATCATCCTTAGGGATGTTTCCCAGACCGTCGCCAATAGCCCATTGTGCAGCTCTAGTGCGACGTAAATGAACTACAACAACAACAACAACAAAGTTGTGAATCGTTCATGGTTATTATTTTTTAAAAACATAATGTTTTGTTTATGCAGGTTTTTCCATTGCAATTCACTTATTTCCATTTTTAATAGACTTAATTATAGCCAAAATTTTAACCTTTTTAAAGAGATATCAGTTTTAGAAATTTTATCTTAAGATTTTATGCTATAGCATATTTCTAATGGGTTTAACGAATTACATGCTATTTATTTGAATTCAAATTTATTTTAATTACTTAGTATTTACTAAAAACATGTAATTTTATTTAAAAAAAAGTTGTTATATGGATTTGAATGATTGCTTTGAACTCATAGAATTTTGTGCATTTGCAATGTACCTAAGTTAGTAGCGAGCGAAGCGAGTTTGGTTTCTGAAGCAAACCATATAAGATTGCATAGCAATTTTCGGGGGTTGGCGAGCGTCAGCGAGCAGGGGGCGCAGCCTACTAGTATTAAAAATTCCTCTCAAAGAAATACCTATTGTTACGCTAATAATGAACTATTTGAGAAGTGAGTTAAGGAAACACTTTATACGTTTAAAAAAAAAATTACCTAACTTGTTTGCATTTTCAGATGTATGAGATTTTATTAAATCGTTTTTCGCCAAATTAAACATTTAATCAGAAAAAGATGATAATTTTCAATTTGAAATATATATGAGAAATTATTCACAAACCAATCGATACTTTTACGCAAATAATAAATTAAGATAGATCTGAAAAAATAGACCTGAAAAAACAATTAATACATTTAAAGTGCTTTACCTTATTATTTTATAAATTTTCAATTAAAATGCCAATTTTATTGAAACTAATCTATTGTTTGCAGTTTCAAAAGTTATTAAAATTAAAAGAAAAAAAAGTTTTTTTATTATCATATGCAGCACTTTTCTTTAACCTTATTATTTTATTCATTTTCAATAAGAATGAAGATTTTATTGAAACTTCTTCAATAGTTTGCAGTTTCAAAAGTTATAAAAATTCAGAAAAACAAGTTTTATTTAATTTTAATCCGATCGAATATACTTTAACATTATTTTATTCAAATTCAAATGTAATTTCAAAAGTGATAAAGTACAAGAACCAAGTTTTATTTTATAATTATACGACTAAAAAAGAGTGCAACTTTTTATAGCATTACTAAATAAGATATTATATAATAGTATAAGGAAAAAATATTCAAAATAAATAATAAGAAAATCTTCACAGAAAAATCGATATTTTTACACAAATAATAATTAATTGGGGAATATCTTAAGAAATGGATCTACTAAAGTAAATTATACATTTAAAATAATTTATCCATAGAAGGCAACAGTTAACTATTTATCGTATAGTTAACTGTTGCCTTCTATATAGTATATAGTTTTAAAAACTTAAAACATGTATTATAAAATTAGTTATAGTGCCTTGACATAAGAGTTTCTCTGTTTCTTGACTCTGACAATCTGCACTTTAGTATACATAAAAGTAAAATATAATTTATATTTTAGGGCTCTAAGAGAACTTTTGCTTATATTTGTTCTTAGGCATTTATGCTATTTTCATCCTAATTCATTTGTTTAATCCATAGTAAAAAATATCTATTGATTTATCGAGAAAATTACATTGTCAGCAACGTCAACTTTCATCATTACTAACAACACTTAAACTCGAAAAAAAGTTGTTCCCAAGTATAATACTAGTTTCCATTGCGCGTATTTCAATAATAAATTTGGAGTCTAATTTTAAAAAAAAGTATAACTTTAAACTCAATAAAAAAATTTTACTTTGCTACAATCATGCTTAGCCATATAGATGTTGTTAAAAATTAAATCAAATCAGTAAAAAAAAAAAAAAAACATTTATCTATTTAATTATTTATTTATTTCATTTATTTTATTTACTTTACATTTTTTTTCGCTGAGAAATTGAAAATAAAAAAACACTTCTAAGAAAACTCCAAACAAGTCAATACAATCAATGCTGCATCAGAATACGACATCAGGTCAATGCGAAGAAGTATTTATACGAGTATTTCTTATTTATTTAAGGCAATGCTCTCCACAGTCAGGAAATTCAAAAATTAAATTCCAGCTTTAGAGTTTCAGATTGAAACTAACTTTGAAGGATTTAATTTGTTATTACTAAATTTTACAATGAGAATTTTGTGTTTTAATATTTGCGTTACATCAAATTTGCAAAAAAACTCCTGAATCTTTTAATGAATATTTTATTTTTCATATCTGATGCAATTCTAAAATTGCCGTAATATTAAAAAAAAAAAAAACGCATTGAGTCCTATGTTGCGTTTTAAATGTAACCAAATCGCTAATATGGTAACTATCATTGTTCCTTTCCTGACATAAATAACAGAAATTATTACTATTTCTGATTTTTCTTTTCGTTTTGATAAGATCATGTGCTAGAGGCGACGACTAGCATGCGTTACACCACGTCCTATTAAAAAAAGTGAACTTTCTTTTCAATAATGTTAAAAGTCATCTTTGAAACATCTCGTAACATTAAATTTTTTTAACAAAATAAATTAGTGTCCCACTTTTGTTAGACATATTCCAATAATCAAAAACTTCAAAAAATAATATTTATAATGACATATTAACCTTTTTTTAAGAGACGAGTTTCATAAGAAACATTTAATTCCCTTGTGTAACTTTTTAAAATTCTTCCTGACCTTGCAGTTTTTAAAAGGAAATTTTAAGATGTTTTTTTCTTTAAAAAAATAATAATAATTAAAAATAATTCAAGCAATTATAGCTGTGTGGAAGTTCGACAAAATGTTTTTTATAAGAGTTTTTATTTGAAATTAATAATTTATTAAAAGCGTCTATTTCGTAATAAATAAAAAAAAATTTTTAATTTCAAAGTTAATTTAAGATTTGCAATTAAAAAATAACTGTTTATTCTTTTCCTCCTGTTCCGACTCAATGTTTATTCGTAAATGAAGCAAGTTTCTTTCCCTGTAATTTAAAAATTTTATTGCGTATAATTTAGACGAAATGTATCTTTACTTTTACTAATTATTGTTTCTTTAAAGAAAGTAAATAAAAATCTAAAGTTAGTATGGTTTTGCTCAAAATTTATGTTTAAAAAAAAACACCATTTACTTTGTTATTTGTTTAAATAAGATCAAAATTATATAGAGTATTATAATTTTTAAATATTGGAAGAAAAAGTATTATGTATTCAGTTTTAATAAAAAATTTTTGTAGAAATCTATAACCATAAAATTTAAGTTTATTAACTAGAAATCTCCGAGGGAAAGTTTAATTCAATTAATTATTATTAAAAAAATTATTCTTGTTTTATTAAGAATTTTGCCTTAAAATCATAGCATTATATAAAATTATTACGTTTGCCAAACTTTCCATTTCGGATTAACTGAACATATTTAAAATGGATTAGCATACGTGAATATAGAGTTTCCGTAAGTAAGTGTTTTATTTTCTATTTCGTTATCCTTGCTTCTTTAAAACCCTGATTTTTCACTCTTGTACTATGTTTACATTTTGCATGCGATTTTTTTTCTATCTTCTGTACCTGTTACTTCTATTTTCTCCCCGTTCCTGAGAGCGCCTTTTCTCTCCCCGTCGTGATGTCATGATCAGGTTTCCCTCTTTCCTCCAACCCCTAGGCAATCTATCTAAGAAGGTTGCCAAAAAATTGGCGACACTTGGCCTTGCCGTAGTTATGATAAAAATCCTAAAGAAAATAATATTTTATGTCTTCTGCTATTATATTTTTGCACTGGATTTAAGTAATGTAGCAATGTTTTACAGGAGGTTGCAATTGTTGGGTTAAAGACTCAGAGGGACATTGACTAGCCAGCTGTTGTTATATTTAAACCCAGCTTTCTGGTAATAGTCTCCCTAAGTCAAACCTGGAGTTAATGGCAAGTTAATATGTTTCAATTATTTCTGAAGATAGAGAGACTTGGCACTCAGAATTTATACTACAATGTTAAATTTTCCACTGGGGTTTTTTCACAAGGTATTTATGCTATGAAATAGTAATAATGTGATGCACATGCTTATTAAAATTTCTATTCTTCTTCTATCAATGGCCATATATTTGGATGCGTAGTTTTTCTCATAATTACTGCCAATGAAAGAATAATAATCTGGATGGCAACTTAATTTAAAAAAAAAAAAAAAAAAAAAAATTGTTAAATGTTAAATTATTAATGAATTTTTAATTATTATTAAATTGTTAATAATGTTAAAAAATTGTAGTTTGTTAAATGAGAATTTATTATAGCTTTATTTAATTACCCAATTTTTTCAATGCAGTTATTCTTATTTGTTCAGAATTTTCATAGAAATTTCTTTAGAATTATTTCTCAAGGCCTTGGCCAACAATGATCGAGACGTATCTTGTTTGTCAAAGCGTGGCGGTTGCAGTTAACTTACGTTGCGGTTTCTAATATGTTGGGTATCTTTAGTCATAAAATATTTAATAATAGAAATGAGACCTATTTGAAATTATTATGCCCATCTGTAAGTTTAATTGTTATATATATATATATATATATTTATATTTTAATTAAACAGAGATTACGACGTGGAGATAATTTCTTTGAAAGGCAACCAGCTTAATTTATCTTTCACGGAATGGCAACAGACTGAACTAAAATGTAAACAAACATCAGTTGTCAACCAGTAGATTGCTTGGGATTTAATAGCACTTATTTTAATTAGATAAAGCGTAATTAATTTCAAATACTATTAATTGGCTAGTGAAATTATTTTATTACATTATTTTGCATTCTTACTATAACCAAGGTTTTGTAAGGTAATCCAGTGCAATATATTTCTTGTTACTTACAATAAAGTATGAATTTTTTCATATTCCTAAATGAATTATTTCTTCTGGTTTGCTTGTGCATAATTGATATCTTCATCAGCATTCAATTTATTTAAAAATACTTCTCTTTTTATAAATAAAAGTTAATATTTAATATATGTGCATAGAATTTTTTTTTTGCGAATTACACAAACGTTAAATACATGTAGTCAATGTGTACTTAATATTTTCAACAACTTTTCCTTTATAATGGCAAAAAAAAGCTATTAATTTAATTTTATTCATGTTCTTAGCTATTTTCAACAGTGCTACTTTAGATCATATAAATCTAATTTTCACTAGCATCATGAAAATTATAACTCGCATAACATATAATATCTTAATTATATCTTATAATATATATCTTTACATCATTTAATATATATCTTTTGCTTTTTTTAATTAATAGAATTAATATCCTCTTTAAAAATAAACATTATACATTTTAAATTAATTGTATTGTTTATTGAATATCAACAGTTATCTTTAAAACATATTTAACAATTTAAAAATATTGTGTTATGACCAGAATTCTTTCTAGGAATAAAAAAGGGCAAGGCGCTTCCTCTCTGAAAAGGACACTTTTCTGAAGAAGCACTCGCTTAACAACATAAATATTTATCAAAATGTGTAAAATTATGTAACTACTGAATTTTATCCTCGAAAATCTTTAAATAACCCTCTCAAGCTATTTTATGAATATAATTCAAAAAGTAATTCTCTCTCATCTATATATATAATGAAAATAAAGAATTTGTGTGTCTGTATACCACATTACAGGAAAACAATAGCCTCTATTAATATGAAATTCAACATGAAGCTAAATAAGCACAATTAATTTGACATTTTAAAGAAACCCAATTTTCGCTTTTTAAATTCGGGGACATTTAAGAGATTGAATTTTTTTATTGGCTTAGCAATAAGTTTTGGCAAATATTTTAAAGATAACACCAGTGGTGTTTGTTAGCTTATAGCATGAATCAGAGAAGTTGTTTATTGTGCAATACTTAATTATTTTTTATTCATTATGCCAGGTTCTCTAAAATTTCAATGTGATCTAGCTAGCATAAGCAGACTAAGTCTACTGTTTAATATTTTTAAGGTTATCTGAAACCACATGTTTTTGTTTATAGTTATGCTTTTAAAACAGATTTTTATAAAATTAAATAGTTTAAAAAAGATGGTAATTGAAATAAAAAGCAATAAGTTTTGAGCTGAAAAGAAAAAATTGTATTAATTCGTTAAGGACAAAGTAATAAAAAGCTGATTTCATCATTGACATCAATGATAATGATGTCAATGACTTTTGATTCATTTTGCAGTTAAAAATAAGCCATGTTCTAAAAAGAAAACTAATCGAAGAATGGTATTAATTCGTTTCAGAGAACTTTAAAAATTGCTTAACTAATATTGATGTCAATGATGATTAATTATTTTTGGTAATGGGTATTAATTGAAATTAAAAAAAATATATGTTATGCTGTGTACTAAAAAGCTAAATTGATAGAGAAAATGTACTGATTCGTCACGGGGTCCCGTAAAAAATCATCCGTAACACTATTGTGATGTTTCATAATAGATTTCTTATGACCCCTCGAAAATATAAGTGCAGGACTAAGTAGCTCATTGATTATGGTAAATTTTTACTATCATAAGTTGTCTTTAGAAACAGCATTGAGAATACTGAATAATGCAGTTAGTATTTATTTCAAGGTTGACAATTGACAGTTTTATCCGTCATGTCAAAAAATTCTTGTCGATATAGATTTTGACAAATGTCAAAAAACCCTAAATTTTTGTGCGTATAATAAGTATTTATATATAAACATATATAGAAAATTACGATGACCATACGGTGTAGGGAACTGGTCTTGCATCAGAAAGAATCTGGGTTCAAGTCCTGAACAAGGCATGGATTATATTTAATTCCCTGTACTACCAGTCCTTACTGTGGGAGCTACATTGGTCCATCAATATGGTGCCCCTGAAGAAGTAGCCAACAAATCTGCCCTAATATGTCTGATTTGACTGATCGCAACCCATGTGGGCATTGGAAAAAGAATAACAAATAAAATTATAAAAGATTAATCCATTTTGTTCTTGAATTATTTTGATACAAGAGTCTTCTTTTGACAAACTAAAGAGTATTATCTTGCAATTATATTCAGCATATTGTTAAATACAGATGGATTACTAAGCTTTCACTTTCAACTATATCGATTTAGTTTTAAAATTAAAAAAAACAACTTATTAATTACCGAAAAACCATTGATGATGATGAATAGTTTATCTTAATTACTATTCGATTTAAATGTTATAACTGATTAAATGTGTTTAATGTTGATTGTAAAAAGTGTAGTTCATTATTTTAAAGATTTTTGTGTTATTTATTAAAAATGGTACAACATATAAATAATGTCAGCAATCTTTAAAAAAAACACTTTATTTTTCAGATATTCTACATTAACAAAAGCGAAATATGTAAATAGTAACATAAATTTGAGGAGAAATATTAACGTAAAAATAATACAAAATTAAAGAAACAAAATTATTTTCAGACACTCACTGTTGCTTTATTCATAGAAAAATGACAAAAACATTTGAATGCTTTTGATGCACTTAAAGCTTAGAAAATATTTGTACTTAAATACAGCAGGGGGTAACAGTTAGAAAATCATTTTAATTTACTCTTAGAAAATTCGTTTCAGTATTGAAAAAAAAAAAAAAAAAAATCTTCCAACATAATATCGAAGCAAATTTTTGAAACCTTAATAATGTCTAAATTGAATTATTTTTTAACTAAAATCATAGTTTCGTGAAATCGAGGATAAACTGGTTTAATTTGCTTAAAAATATGGTTCATATTGACTTTTTATCGAGGTTACAGTAAAGGAAACGATATTGTGGTTCATAGCATGTTAAATTTTCAGAGAATGAACTAAGGAAATATCATTCCAATCCAGCATTTAACTCAAAAATATCCAATTCTTTATAGTAAAAAACATACCTGGTTAAAATATCTTTCTAGAGATCTGCATTTTGAAACTTATCAGTATATTTTTACTTTTGTTTAATGCATTTACTAACTTTTTGAACTCAAATGTATATATTGTAAACCAGTTGGTCAGTTTTCCTTAAAAGGTGATTACGTAATCTGATCGTCGGTATATGTGCAGATCTCTAAAACCGTTAACTTTTGATAATAAAAAATAATAGGCACACTATTTTTACACCTCCAGAATTGTTTGAAAATGTATAAAATATTAGAAAATAATCGTTAACATCTAAAATTTTGATGCCCTTATTATGTTAAATTCAATTAATTAATCCTGGGGTTACGATCTGGACAACCTAGAGAATAGATCGAATTTGATTAATGATTCCTGAGATTCGCCCATATATCGCTTTACATTTATTAAAATATGGTATAATAAACAAACAAGAAATTAATTCTTCTAAGAAATACCTAAAGGAAAAGATAACAATACATTTAATTATGAGACTAAATTCCTTACATAAAAAGAAAATGGAAATCATACATGAAGATTCATGAGAGGAAAATGAAAACGAATTAAAGTAATTGGAAGTGCTGAATTTTGTGTGTTTCAATTTACCATTTAAAAAATTATAATATTTAAATAAAAATGATTCATCGTTAGAAAAAAATGAAAAGAAACAAGATATTAATAGTTATTATAAATCTTGCCAAAGTATTTTCGTTTCTAAAACTGTGTATATTTATAAAAGGAAAAAAAAAAAAAACGCTAAATGTTAGCAAGTACGCGTAATTATAATTTATATCATGATTACATGTAATTATTATAAATTAAGAAACGTAGATACCTTATAAGTGTAAATGCTTTTTTAAATTAGGAATTTTATTAGATTTTGTTCTGATCATACGTGCATTAATTACGAAACATTTGGACATTAGGTAGTTTATTACAATACTGATTACGTGTAATCATAGTTTACAATATCATTATATATGACTGCAATAACTATTATTACAAATAACCTTGATTTCATGCCCCAAAGTAATCGTGATTACAAGCAATAATATTATATTACAAGCAATAAGATATTAAATAACATGAATTATATTTTGCTCAGATCTGTTACAAAATTAATAAAAATGTTCATAAGATATTTCTATCTCAAATTAATTAAAATGAATTACTTTAGCAATATATGCATTAAATAAGTGGTGAGTGTTATTAATTATAGGCAATGAAACTATTAACTCATATCAGGAATAACAATAAAGTTTCATTCAAATTTTTTAGATTTTTGGATTTTAATCTATGAAATTTGAATATGGAATACGTTAAAAGATGTAAGGTTGTTGAATTTAGAAACTAAAATTACTAACTAATTTTAAAAACGGAAAATTATGTTATTCTGTCAAATTAAATTAATGTTAAAATTGAAACATTGCAAAATTTTCGATAAATAAAATTTAAACAGTGTAAAGAAATGAGTAACAACGAGTTTTCAAATTGAAATATCTTAAATAAAAAACCTTACCTCAATATTCGGTTTGTGCTTTGATAAAATTCAACAATATAGTAATAAGGCACATGCATAGTGCGACAGTTATTAACACAGTAAAGACGTCTTTTAAAACGTTTTGTTACTTTTCCTGCCTATAAGGCAGTTCCCTTCTTTGTTAGTCTAGTTATATATTGAGGAAACTTGATCAATTTTGCAGGTGCATTATCAGATTTCCTTATGACAAGAAAGTTTGATCATTAGCACATAGAATAATATTAATCGATGTACTTCGAATTATAAGTCATCGCTTTTCGTCCTAGATTTTAAATTAGATATGTGTTTTTTATACGATTTCTGAATCACTCTGGCAGCATTATCCTGTTGCTTTCTCTTATGAGTAGTTGAAACAATTTCAACAAGATTTCGAGTAGGAAAGCTTTTCCTAAATCTTTGATCAACTTGTCGGCGTATGACACGGAATTCTTCAGTATCTTCAACATCACCTAACACCAAATTTACGAGACTGTGTAGGATATCTAGGCAATGGATCCTATCTCCTGAAGCTATTGGGAGATCCATCGCAACCAATGCAGGCTCGTTAGGCTTCTCGATTCCCAGTGGAGGATCTAACGAAGCTACGAAATCCGAAAGTTGGCAGTGACGAATGAATTGCGATGCGTTGGGATCGTATTGAGACCAGCAAACATAAAACATCTCGATGTCTTCTTCAGAAATGCCAGTATCTTCTTTGCTGGCCTGACTCAAGTTCTCTAAAATAACGGCAATGTACATATTGATGATGACCATGAAGTTGATGATGATGTAAGTAACAAGGTATATGACGGCGATAGTCGGATGACCACAGTTACCATTTGGTAAATTCAAATAAAGCGGATCACAATTAGGTGGTTGAATCATGAGGTTATCGAGAACATCGTTCCAACCTGCTGATGTCGCCAATCGGAAAAGAAGAACCATGCTGTTGGCGAATGTTTGAAAATTTGTTAATTCAGACAGTCCCCCACCTACGCTTCCCAACTCTGGAATTTTAACATGACCAAAAATGGACATTCCGATGATGGCGTAAACGAATGTAATCAGAAAAAGTAAGGCACCAATGTTGAATAGAGCTGGTAGAGATATAACAAGAGCGAAGAGAAGCTTTCGAATTCCTTTCGCAGCTTTGATCAGTCGGAGAATCCTCCCAATGCGTATGAGTCGAATGACTCGGAGAAGCGTGGGGCTTATTACCAGCGTCCTGAGGGCTTCTTCAAAAACAATACCTGAAAACAGTAACGGCATGTAAGAAGTAAAATTAAATAGAGATAAAATCTAAAACAGAAAAATAAAAAAAAGTTAAAAATAATGAAATAAACTGGCTTATTGTGAAACTAAGACAAAACTTTAAAAATTACAATAAAGAATGATTTCGCAAGTTCTATAAATTTCTCTGAGAACTATTGATGCATAAAACATTTGACAACCAGAAATAGTTAAACTTGTAATTTATCCTGACACGATTCTTTTTAAATTGAAATGGTTCTTAAAAACTATACTATACAGCCATATATAGATATATATAATATATATATATATACATGCATATATATATATATAATATAAATATATATACATGCATATATATATATATATATATATATATATATATATATATATATATATATATATATATATATATATATATATATATATGGCCGTGTTTTTATATATCCTTTTTTTCTTTTTTAGGTACAAAGTAAATTAAACACGAATTTGTGAAACACTAAAGCAAATTAAAAGTTCTATGTTGGATTGATATTTTAGTTACAAACTTTGAAAGCGTGAATTCTCAACATAATATTTCGAATTTTAAGATTTCGTTAAGTAAAAATGCATCGTGCAAACATTTTTATACTTCTCAATTCATATTGTTTGGATTATTATTAAAATAAACGAGTAAAAAATGATAAATAGGTATTTAAAATATATTTTAAAACTATTATTTTAATTAATATAAAATTTTTTATATTCACGTGAAAATTTTTAAACATAAGTAAAAGTAACATTAAAAGGTCTTAACTTTCATACTATCTCCTATATAACATTAAATTCAAATTTCCAGATTACTGAGACTCATATTTAAAAGGTCTAAATCCAATTTTTTTTTTTTTTTTTTTTTTAAAGGCCTTTCATTCATGATAAGTTTACGTTATTGCACATTTAACATAAATGATACGTCTGTGGAAATAATATTCATTATCTGCTCTAATTATTTAATTTATATGTGTATCTGTAAAATCAAATCTTTGTATGTTAAAACTTATAGCATTTTTTTTATACTACATTCTTACCTACAACAGACATGACAATAACAGTCAAGTCAAATACATTCCATGGAAATGTGAAATAATACTGCCGTAAACCAATTATTTTAATGATGGCCTCGATGCAGAATAAAAAAGTGAACGCAATGTTGAGTTTATCTAAGATAAATGTAATTTGCTCAGGCTGCTGATAGTGTTCCACTGTCATAGCAATCATGTTCAGGACGATTAGGAGAAAAACAATCATCTCGAATCTAAAAACAATAAGCATTAATGAATGAATCTAGTAGGAGAAGGTAAAAATGAATATATTTTCTACGAAAAAAATTAGCAAACTAAGTTTATGCAAGTAAATCCTGTATAGCAAGTTCCTTGTTCTTAAACTTTGACAAAGTTTTGCTTTCTGACATTATAGAGCTTCATCATTTCTAACGAGTCTTCAATTATAAAGATATACAAATGTCATCACAAATGGCAAAATTTCCGAAATTTTTTATACAGCCTGTTATTTTTCAGGATTGATAAAATCAGCCCATATGCCTTTCAGGTAATTCAATTAGCCTGAATTTACTTGGCTTATAGGAAGAAGACTTGTACTATACGGGTGCTTTGAATAAAGCAGTACAGTGAAACAGACTAATTTAGCAATAAATAACCTACTTTTTAAGTAGCTTAAAATTATCTGGGATAACGATCTGAAAGCAGTGAGTAATATTATATCTTATTAACCTGAAATTTTCTGGGCTCAATGCACTAAGCTTAAAAAACATTAAGATTGATTGTGAAATATTGGCGACTTTTCAAATTAATCTGCTGCATAGATGGTTTGCAAAAAAACCACAAATTTTTATTAACCTATAAAAACCATTAAAATATTCAAATAAACACTGCTGTAGAAAGGAAAAAAAGAGACATAAACTTATAAACTAAGGAAATGTTGTAAACATCTTAAATAATGCACACTATATTTGAAACTAACATTAAACATATAAAAATTATTCTTCAAATAATAAAAAATCCTAACTGTATGAACACAAGATTTATATTCGAATTGATTGTTATTGACATAAGACTAGCGTAACCTTAAATGAAATCATATTCAGAAATCTTATTGTAACCCAATACTATATTAAAAGCAGCCTATTCTTTCTAAAGGATTTCACTCTCAAAGTTCTGAAAAGGCATTGTGAAATTTTATTTGTTATTTTTGTCCTTGTTTAGAACATTAAAATACATCTTTATTAAACCTAACTCAATGCTTAATTAAGTAAACTCATTTAGCAGGATGCGCTTAAATATCTGGTGATACATTCTCTTGAGATATTTTAGCGCCTTGCTTCCCTTACTTAAAAGTGTTTTATGAGTTTATTTTTCATAGTTTAGTGTCAGGTTGACTCTTTAAAGCATTTAAAACCCTAAAACTTATAATGGAATTTTAAAGCATACTTGGCAATATTTTTTTTTTTTTTTTTGTGTGCATATTTTAACATTTTAAAACATTTAATAAAACGAGGCGTGTTGTTTCCTTTTTTAAAAAAAACAGTTTTCTTTAGCACTTATATTTTACCCCTCATAATATTTTTATTTTTTAAAAAAATAAAATTTGTTTTATATATTATGCTAATAAATACTGATTTTTATCTTTTGTGGATATAAATTATACTTTGGTCTAGAAAATTTTCTCGTCAACTATTATAAATGTTGAATAAATATTTATAATACCCAAAAAGGACTAAATAAGTAAAAATATGAAATATAATATTTAAAATTTGAACTACCTTCTGCTCATAGCTACGTCATAGAATACTTGTAAATAAACATTGTGCGGACGGGTGACTATTCGTTGTGGTTTGCGGCGTCCAAGCTTCAGCATAGCAGTATAGTATGCTTTTTGACTCTCAGTCAAAAACATTTCAACAATGCCTCCTTCATACTAAAAAAAAAAATAGATATTGGAGAAAAACTATTATCTTAGTACGAGGGTTGCTATTTATATTTCTGGCCTAATAATGAAAAAACAAATATGTAGGATCGAAATTGGTTTTATTGTTTTTCAAAATATTCTCCATGATGATCAATACACTTTGGCATGCGTTTGAACCAATTTTCAAAGCACTTTTTCCAGTCCGATTGAGGTAACTCCAAAACATGCGTTTTGAATGCATCAATCGCTTCTTCGGGGGTCGAAAATCGTTGTCCACGTAATTTATTTTTTATGTGTGGGAATAAGAAGAAGTCATCGGGTGCCAAATCAGGTCTGTACGGCGGATGACCCATCAGTTCGATCTTTCGCTCCGTCAGAAATGCCTTTGTTTGAGTCGATATGTGAGAGCTCGCATTGTCATGATGAAGAATGATTCGCCTGTTCTTCTGCTTTTTTCGAATTTCTCCGATGACTTCTGGCAAACAAATGGTCGTTACCATTCAGAATTGACCGTCCTGCGTTGCTCTAACGCCACTGTTGCCACATTACCGTTAATGCCGAAGAAACAGGCAATCATTTGTTTCGATGTGCTTCTTCCTCGAACAACTTTTGTTGGTTTTGCCTCGTCTTGGAAGACCCATGCAGTTGATTGCTGTTTTGTTTCCGGCTCATATGCATAGATCCATGATTCGTCACCTATGTAGATGTTATACACAGCCTTTGATGTACCTTGAACATATTTTTCCAACATTTCCTTGCACCAATCGACACGAGCCTTTTTTTGAGCGTTTGTCAGATTATGCGGGATCCAACGCGAACAAATTTTTTTTACGCTCAAATGTTCATGCAATATTTTATTGATGCTAGTCATACTAATGTCCAAAGACGCCTCTATCTCACGGTATGTCACATGACGATCTTGCTTTATCAGTTTACTCACAGCATCGATCTTTTCTGGCACAACAACGGATTTTGGACGACCTGCACGGGATTCGTCCTGGATCGAACATCAACCACGATTAAATTCGTTATACCAATTTTTTACAGTGCTGTAGGATGGCGCTTTATCGCTGAATAAAGAATTAAGCTCATCGAAGCACTCTTGTCTTGACAATCCACGTCGAAAGTTATGAAAAATAATGGCACGAAAATGTTCACGATTCAATTCCATTTTTTGAAAGAGAAGAACTTTTCAATTTACTGTCAACAACACAAATGAAGCTATAATGGTAAATCGTCTGCTGAATTTATGTTTAAAAATATCAAACTTTCGATTAAAATAGTCTGCGGTCGCCTAGCAACACTTACTGTTGCCAAGGCCAGAAATATAAATAGCAACCCTCGTACAGTGGGTATTCTCAAAATATCACCCTTAACATATGTTTTTTAATGAAGTCCCATCTAAACATCTGGTTTATATACAAAACAAAAAATATTCGATGTTACGTTTTGTTTAACTGCAAACAAAAAAAAGCAAATTACTTGAGAGTACGGAGCACAAATAAAAGGAAACACCCTCAATAACTTTAGCTATTAATAATCGGATTTTTACGTGCTGTGATTCATGGTTCTAGGTTAAATGTACAACGGCCTAACCTTAAATATGATAACTAATTAATGCAGACGATGTTCGATATTAAACACAAAAACGTACTCTCTCAGAATAAACGTTCTTTTTTTCCCCCAACCAATTGCAATTCTTGACTCTCAAATTAAAAGAAGTTGCTGCAATCTGTTAAATATGGTCCCAATAGTTTTGTCAGTAGTCAGCGCAGTAAAAAGTTTGGACCTCTTAAAAATAATTTCACTTTTTTAAATCTCTATACTTCAAAAACACTTTAAGCGAATTGAAAAAATTGGCACTCAATTCTAAAATTCATTTATCACATGGTAATACCAGATAAAACTAATTTTATTGACCATTTATAAATAATATATTTATTTAATAAGAGTCAAAAAATTTATTATTAAAACTAATAAGACCAATAAGGTTATTTAATAAGGGTGTAAAACTTTTCACATCATTTTAAAGAACGCAGTTTTAAATTACAAAATTCAAAATTTGAACTAAGTCGACCAAATAGTTTCTCAGTTGTACAAATTTGAAAAAGTCGTATGTTTAAAATTCGATTTCTCAAGAACATTTCAACCGATTTCGTTCAAATTTTGCATTTGGTGTTTATAAATTACCTACTTCGAAATGACGCAAAAATTTTTAAATCTTGCAATACGAACTTCCTTATTCTCTTATCAATTAAAACAATAAAATGTAATAAATAATTATTTCAGTTTATTTTTACATAGATTGGATACATAGATTACATTTTACACAGATTACGATGAACGGATTTTATAGTTATGTGTAAAAGTTTTTCCAATTCACTCAGAATGTTCTTGAAATATTGCGAAATACGCAAAAAGTAAAACACTAAGGGACCCAAACTTTCAACTGCTCTTCAGACTGAACTATAGAATTTCTTCGAATCCTAGTTACCTTAGTCCGGTTTCTTATATTTATTTATATGAGATATATAAATAAGCATATTTTGAGAGTAAATAATCCAAATCCATGTTTAAAAAAAGTATATTTATTCATGAAAAATACGTCTTCTTGTCTGATTTCGTAAATTAAAATAATGTCTACACAAATTATTTACCGCATTTATGGTTTATTTTTTGAACCATTAATATAAAGGCCTGGTTCATGAAAATCATAGATCAAAAGCCATTTAGGATGTCCACTTTTTTTTTCCCCCCTCGCTGTACAGATATTCACTTAAGTTATTCGGGAAACACGCTAAAACATGTATATTCAAAATTACACCTGTTATTTAAGACTATAACAACAATAAAAAGTCAGCAAGCGACAAAAAAATATTATTTGTAAGTATCGTCAATTAGTTTAATTAGGGTGTTTTAAATTTTCTGGGTAAATTTTATTTGATAGTTTTAGAAACGCTGTTTTGAGCCTGAATGGTAAACTCATCTGTCATCAGTTGCATGCTTTATTGAGGTTTTTTGATGCATGCTTCAGAAATGCTTTTGTTTTAAAAATAAGTTCATAAATGGAACATTTCATAGCAAATTTGTATAACTCATAATTCTACTCTCCAAACTCGTATTTATTATTTAAATTCCCGTTAAAATATTTTAAACAAAATCACAAGCAGTATATTTTTTTGTTTAATTCACTACATTGTTTATATTTTCATTTTGATATGTTTTCTACATTTTAATAATTCGTTGCTATTTCCTGTGCAGGGTAACAAAAGCCACCACACGTTTTCTACAAATCTGTGCATGTGAATATTCATGCGTGATCTGTGTACAGTCTGTAACAATCAATATACATTTCCATTTAATTTATTTAACTGAACTTATGTCACTAAATTAAATATTTTAAATTTTTATATCCAAACACTAAACTTTTACGCGAAGCAAAAAAGTTAAGTTTTAAACTTTTATTTTTTTACTTATAAATGTTTCGGGTAGTCTGCACTTATTTGTACTATGTTACTATGTACACTTATTTGAACCTATTTAACCTCTGTTTTTAACCTATCAACATAGTCACCGCGAGTAAAATATTGGATTCTTCCTGCTGGCTTACGTAACCCTATATGCTTGTAAAAAAAAATCTTCATACATGTAAACCTAAAGCGTAATTGTAGATTCAAATTACTCAATTATTTGAAATGTTGTTGAATTGACTGATGACTTAAACTGAAGAGTGGCTTTAATAGTGTTTTTAAAATTCATTAAATTTCTTTGCAAATAATATGTACCAAAGGAGATTATCCCTACCTTTTTCTTTAGCATATTGAAATTGTCGATGATGACACCAATAAAGAGATTTAGCGTAAAGAAAGAACCACAAATGATGAAAGTAACAAAATATATGTATGCAGGGAAATTTGCTTCGGTGTAAGGCTGCTGACCAACTTCAGTTGCATCAGTTGCATATTCCATTACTTCTGTCCAGCCTTCAAATGTTGCCTTTGTTCAAATTTAACCAAAAAAATAAAGAAAGAATGTAACAATATGTCTGTTTTTCTTAGAAACATCAAGCTATTAATTCACAACATTAAGAGTTTTAAATTTAACTTTTTCATCGTGACGGACGAGATAATTTGTCTTCCAGGAATATTCGCTATGTACTGTTTTTGCAATAGTGAGTATTCCTATCAGTTGTAATTGAGTAATATTTTTTTAAAATAAACTGAGCAATTTTACAGGAATTTGCGTTTTGTTTCAATTTTAGTTCTACGGGAGGGAACTCTTAGCGCAGAGGGTGGCACAAAGGCACACAATTGCCGCGATGAAAGTGTTAATTCTTAATGTAATTAATTGCCTGTATTTTCTGTTGGGTAACCTGTCGCGAATTATCTATACAGTAAATAACGAGTTAAAAAAACTTAGAAATTTTATTTGTAAACATTTTAGATGATTTTGAAAATGATTCGAAGGATCAAAATTAATTCACTCGAAATATAGCCGCTGAGCGAAATTAAAGAGGCGTTCTAATGAGCACTTTAAATATTTTTTACATTAGGCATGACTATTGTACAGATAGAGTACAAACTCTGTATTTCAATCACGATAGACACACAGAGTGTAAAAAACGGACCACTCTGAATAACTTTTTATCTAATGATCGGATTTTTCAAGCTCAAGGATTCAATTTTAATGGTTCAAGGAAGTGACCTCAAATATGCTAATTAATTAATACAGACTATATTTTAAGTTACGAAATCAGGCAAAAAAAAAGTACTTGTTTTGCCTGAAGTATAAAGTAAACCGTATAAAGAACTTTAACGTTTTAGAACCGTATTAGAACTTTTTTAAAGTTTTACTTGTAAAAGTATAAAGAAAGTTTTTTTTTTCGATGGCATTGGATTTCTCATAGAGGATAGCCGCAATCTGGAAAACGTGGTCCGAATAGTTTGATCAGGAGAACGGTCCAAATTTTGGATCCTTCTATATTAATTTTACTTTTTGCGTATTTCGTCATATCTCAAATTATAAGCAAATTGTAAAATTTTTGCACACAATTATAAAATTAATTTATCAAAGCAAAAAATAACTTTAATTAAATATTTATTACTTTATTTTTTATTTAATAATAGTCGAAAAATTTTGAATTGTAAGATATACAATTGCTTACATCATTTAAAAAAATATAATTTTGCATCAGACATTACAAACTTTGAGCGATATCAGGTCAAATTATTCCTGAGAAATCGAAATGAAAAAAAAAATAATAGTATTTTTTATTTTTAGTTGTATATTTGAGGTTACCTCCTTGAACCTTTAAGGTTGAGTCCTAGAACGGGGAGATCCGAACATTAGATCAAAAGTTATTCATGGTGGTCCGATATTTTTTGCACTGTACATTAGAATTATTAAACACATGACTGGGAGAACTAACATAAAAAGGTAATTGACGCCTCATTCGTCAAGCATATTGAATTTTTATTTTATAAGGTAATTTTTTAAATCCATTTCTTCTTGGTTCTGGAATTATTCACCATTAGGAATAGTTTTTTGTACAAATATCTTTCATAGTTATGTTAAAAAGTAAAAAAAAATTTATTTCCTTGTAATTATAGCTTTTTAAACAAGATCTCAACGGGAGCTTCAGTGGATGAAGGTTATTGTCCTTCCACCAAACGCTCAAAAAGCATTGAAGCAGAGGGTTTTCAATGAACCTTAATCCTGACAACAAGGGTGTCAAGGGTTTTGAATATGACGGAATTAAATTACGCAGACACTATAGTCTTCTAAATGTCACACACAAAGAAATAATCTATAATGTGCTAAATACCTGAAAAATATTTTTCTTCTTTTCTTGTTTTTAACTTTAAGAATTTTAAATCGACGGAAATTCGCAACAATGTTCTTTATTTTATAACCGTCGTTCAACAGCAGACCCAATAATGAGTTTACGTCTTCCAATGTTCAACTCCGTAGCCTTTTCATTTTGAATGAAATCCAGAAGACAAGGAAAATCCTCGATCAAGTATTTCGAGAAATTTTCCTTTTTGATAGAACCAACCTGCACTTGCGTTACACGGAGAAAAACACCACGAGAATCTCTCACGGTTAGCCTGATGGCAAGGGGACTCTAACTCATGATCCGTCTACCACTGAGGATATTTTACGTTAGCACTGTGGTCGGTGCGATCCGGGTGCAGAATTCGTATCGACCAACCATCGCTTTGATTCGAACCCTAGTCACCTGAGGTCAGCGCTCTATTCCATGAGTCTACGGGTCAATTTTATTCATTTATCTGAAATACTAAGAAAAACTTTTAGAGATGTCTAAAGTATTGAGTGGGAGACATACCCACTGTCCACTTGCCAACGCGCCCGTGTCTGACTTATATTAGTTCTCTTATCTGTGCCAACTGTTCTTCACTTCGACAAATGTTTATAAACCGCTCTTTGGGTTGTACATTCAAAACTCTTTACGTATATGAAAAACTTGAAGCGTCATAGTATCAACTGCTTTTAGAACTAATATTCTTTTTTTTTTTATGCTAATAACTTAACAATGTTCTAAAATTCCTCCCATCAAAGTGTAAAGCTTATTGTTTTATTTTTGTAACACTTTAACTATAATTTAATTTAAACCTTGTATATGTTCCTTTAACAATAATCCTTAACTTACAACTTGGAAAAGTGCCAGATAGGCATTCCCAACATTATCAAAGTTGATGTCTCTGTTCACCCATGAAAAGTTCAGGCTTAGACACTGTTCCACATTTGATGTGACATTGACCGGCAATGTTTGTCCATCCTCTCCTACACACCGATAGAAACGACCTCCAAAAAATTGTACTCCCATTATGCTGAAAATTAACCAAAAGACGAGGCACACCAACAGCACGTTGAAAATAGCGGGTATTGCGGACATCAGAGCATTGACTACAATCTGTTAAATAAAAAAATAGATAATTTGCTTTAAGAGAATAGAATTTTAAAGATATAAATTTTAAAAAATTTAATTAGTATTAAATATAAATTTAATGATGCAAATACTAAAACAAAAAAAAAAAATTATTTATAAAAAAAAAAAACAAGTTTACCAGATCTTATATCCACGCAATGTTAGAAATTTCATTCTAAAATTATGGTAAAATAACCGGCAGTAGTCTGTCCATCCAATTAACCGTAAAGTTTACGGTTAAGAACATTTTTTTTAAACCGTTTACAACTAATATAGTTTAAAAAAAACAAGAATACAAAAAAAAAAAAAAATACAGTAATGAGCATTGGAGTTTGGTTGTGGTTTATCAAAAGAAATTATTATGATGTCAATGCTGGGACTCGAACTCCCATTCTGTAGGTCATGAGATTGACAGATTAACACTTTCGACTTTAATATACACCCAGCCACAAGCAGCAAAGTGGCTTCATTAGATGGGTCTAGTTGGTGCAATAAAAGTTCTAGTTGTTTCATTGTATTAAGTGAAAACAGTTAATCAACCTATTTTCTCACATTTAGCAGTTTGAGTACCATCATATTTATGGTTATTTGACTTTTTTTGTTTGAATATAGCAAAATAATAATTAAACAAATTGTTATTTAATTATTTTTCCCGAAAAACTTCTAAGAGTGTGAAGTATCACCTATTTTAGCATCATATGTTCACACAATAAAACTTTTACTTATAAAATAAGGTACTTTCAATAAAGTAACTTATTTATAAATGTTTCTCTTTAAAATTCCATTAGTTTCTTTTTATATAATACCATAACAATTCTTAATACAATAAAGTTACACTTAAGTATAACTGTTTTATTTGGAATAAATTTTGTAAAAAAACATTGTGATTTGTAAAAATTTAAAGAATTAAATGTCATCATTTACTGTTTTAGTTTAACTTATACCATAACAATTCTTAACGCAATAAGGTAATGTTTTTTATATAGGGATGTAACAATTGGAAAAATATTTCTTGAAAATAATTGACCAATCACTTGTAAGAAATAAAGATACCAAAAGATTGATTTTTTTTTCCTGGCAAGATCAACATTTTTTTGTTATTTTTAATCGAAAATCATCCAGAAAATACTATCAAGAGTGTGATCACCATTTTATAATTCTAAAACCATCTACTCATCGTAACTTGTCAACAGTTACATTATGCACTTTAACGATTATGTGCAGCTGATTTTAGATTTATCAATAATTTTCCTTAGCTGAATTAATGCGCTTACTTTGATTCGTTACTAGTAAAAACAGATTTCATAAAAAAATACTGAATCGATTCATCAAAACTAAAAGAATTAAATATCTTCATTTATCGATTTATCGTTAAAACTCTTATTGTATTTTTCATTTGTACAAAATTACACTTTCTTCTATAGATCATTATTGAGCTTTAAAAATGTGTCATAATACTGGGTTCAATTGTACATTTATGCAACATTTTTAAAAACTTAAAAACAAAAGTTCTTTCTGCGGAAAAATGGAAAATCTGCTAACATTCCTAAATCGTAGATGCATTAAAATGATGTCATTAAAGTAACCCCTAAATCTAAATTTTTAGCTAATTAAATATCAAGATAAAGCAAAATTTCTTTATTATGAACTATGACCATTGTGTTTATGACTTTCTTTGGCCAAAGTTTTTGAATTGAAAACCTCTGCCCCGCAAAGCGCTAATAGTATCTGAATTACGAAAAAAACTTTAAAAGTTGTTTCCGAAATTTTTACAGAAGAATTCAGAAGTGTATAACTTCTGATGAAGGTTACTTCAAAATATACTCAGATAGCAGTGCAAGGTTGATTTTAATGGCATCAACAACCTTTATAACAAAGCCCAACGATCTTTATAAAAGGTTATAACCATGCAAGCTTGAAACAATGTTAAATTTAAATATCGCTAGTTTACCCATTTTAAGATTCGCAAACATAAAGTATTCTTTTATATCGAGATTGAATCTGCCCTTACAAAACAAGGCTAGAAAAAACTTCGGAAAAATCGATGATGAATCATCATTCCTAAATAAAGAGTAGAAAGCGTTCTCAAACTGATGATGAATTCGCCTTCTCAAGGTTTATTTCAGATTTTATGACCATCACTGAAACAAGGTTTATTAGCACAGGCTTTTATATACTTTATTTAACACTTTAAAAGTGAAGATTGGCCTAATAACTAAGTTTTCAACACAAGCAAAATGTTGAATTTGAGAGCCTAAACAAAGTTAGAATGAAAAAAAAAAGCAAATAAGGTTTACAGTACTAGTAAATAAAAGCTAAAAAATGAGATTTTTGTAAAGGTTTTTGCATGCCTTTCATAATCTATAAGGAAATAAGCTTTTCCTTATACTATTTCTTTTAATTTTAAAAAAGAATTAATTAGCCAACCTTTCTATGACAACCAAATGGAAATATAAAAAAAACAACGTTTGCCGTAAGGTTGTTTGTTATTGTAACTAAGGTTTTTTGTAAGATGGCTTGTTCTATGTCATTCACGGAATTTTTTCTGGAGTTATTAGATCAATCCTAAATATTACTAGTCATACCTTTTATACTATTTTAACGAGACTTACTTTCATTCCTTCCCACCGAGATATAGCTCTGAGAGGTCGTAAAGCTCGTAGAGTTCTAAATGCACGTAAAGCATATAAACCAGAACCAGAGCTTTCAGCAACTATGCTTACTACTGACACCTACAGAGAATAAAATAAAAATTATTCGCAAATAAGGAAATGTCTCAATACATGATAAATTTCTGTTTATTGAAACAAATTATAAATTTTTTTCACTGAATAATTGTATAAATCTGTTTATTATATATACATTTTTTTCACTGAATAATTGTATAAATTTGTTTATTTTATATAAAAAATTTTTCACTGAATAATTGTATAAATTTTTATGATTTATATTTTTAAAAAATCACTGAATAATTTTATAAATTTGTTTCGTTTATATAAATTTGTTTTAATAAATTAGTTATGAGAATTTGAATTCTCTTAGATTTCGAAAGATGTCAAATAATTGACTAGACTTTTTAATAAATTTTTAAATTTAGGCTGCTTATTTTCCTTATTAAAATGTTAAATTTTTTAATCAAATTTTAAAATGTTCAAGATCTATAAAAAGAAAACATGCGGTGAAATTTATTACAATGAAAAAGCAATAAAATTTTCTGAGTAAAAGTGCCGGCATTCAGGGTGTCGGTACTTTTACACCATAAAATGCATCTCTACCGAACGTGTTACGGGATAAAAATTCTGATATACCGTAATTTTTCAGTAATAATTACAGTTAAATTACTGAATCATTCTAATTAAAAAAATATTACTATAAAAATTACGGTATAATATTTTACGGTAAAAATAGTTTTTTGCACAAAATATGATGATGATGCCCACAAAGTATCAGTACTTTATAATAATTTAATCCGGAAATTTTTACAGTGTACAGTGGAGTCTTTAAACTTACTCTCTTCATAGTAACACAGTTTTGTGATTTTTACAATATCATAGAAATGGTTGACTCTAGTTAATATATTCTCTATAGAGAATATTTCGTTATGCGGGATGTTGCTGCTTTTTGCAGTGATTTAAGTCAATATTCTGAAATTCTTCGCTGTTGGGATAAGTTTAAAATTAGAAAAATTTTACTTACTTAAAAATTAAGGAGTTACATGCTACAAATTTATTAATGTCATTGATTTTTTTTTATAAAAATAAAATGCTAAGAGAAGAAAAATTTTCCATTTAAAGGATAATACTTGCTAGTAAATAGGATAATTTTACTTGATTTCCGGAATTTTCAACAGTTTAAAATTTCATGAAGTTAAGTTCTTTTAAAAAAATTTCCATTTCGAAATTTTTTAATGGTTTTGAATGATCATAAGGTTTTAGTCCAAAAGAGCGTTTCGTGTTTTGCGTGTGCAGATTCATTTTCGGAGTCACTGTCACTTTCTTGGCTCTTATCGTTGTTCATTATACACTGTAAAAAATTCCAAATAAAATTATGGTATAAATTATCGGCACTTTGGGTGCATCATTCGTAAAATTCATTTAACCATAGTATCCATTGTTACAATGAAATACTATTTCGTAAGTTTTGCAATTATATTGATTTATTTAGAGTGATTCAGTAATTTTACGTTAATTAATACTAAAAAAAGACGGTATATTAGATTTTTTTCCTGTAATATATTTAGATAAAGGTAAGAGTGCTGTTTGCCGTAATTTGATCTGGAATTTTTTACTGTGTACTGTTTAAAATATCTTCATCTGTAGGATATGCAGTGTTAACAATTCTTCGTCTATTTCTAAAAAATCAAAAAGAGTTACATCGCAAACTATCGATATAGTAGTTGTACCCTTTACCCCATTACCAACAATGATTACGATCTTTCTAATGTTTCAACTAATTCCAACATACTAATTGCAACTATTTAAAAAATACCAAAAAATCAAAAAAGACTTCCGCTTAAAAAGTTTGAAAAAAAAATCAAAATCAAAAGGATTAAAGTCCGAATAATTCGCTGTATGGAAGATGTTTTGAATGTTATGTTAACGATCCGACTAAAAATTTAGCTGCAGGGAAACTATACAGTATATATACGAAAATAAGATAATTTGGAAGTCAATTTTTTAAAACATTTATAGAGAAAAAATACATACGCAAACAATTATAAAATCTAGTGTTGTCCAAAGACTGCTGAAATATACAACAAATCCGTAAGCTACCCATTTCAATAGGACTTCGAGAACAAAACAAGCCGTGAAAAACAAATTGAGGTGTCCAAGAATCATCATCATTTGAGGTTTCTCCGGCAGAAATACATCTTCAAAACACTAGAAAACATCAATAACACTTATAGAAAGTTCGATACTCATTGAACTGTCTCAAAATTATAACATTCAAGACGTGCATTTTATCATATATATATATATATATATATATATCAGGGGTCTGTTCAGACAGTTTGTAAAAGGTCCGTTTTTTGTGAAATTGTGAAAAAATTACTCACATTTTTTCACCCAGAGCCCTGCTTTTATGAATTTGTGCAAATAGGGTCCGGTTATTGCAAAAAACTTTTTCAAGAAGTTTGTGAATTGTAAATCGATACAAGATTGAAATCAGCACTGTAAAATTATAATTAAAACAATTAAACTTTTAAAAATAAACAACAATTGCTGCTTCTAAATTAGAGATGCAACATACAAATATTTGGTATTTAGTCTACACTGCTGAGCGCAGAATATTAATTTCGGACGAATAATGGAAGAATCGTCTGCCGAAGACAAAATTTAATTCGTTTACATCCATCTTTCTTGTTTTCTGCCCTGGGAAGGGTTTATTCAATTAACAAAACAATAATGAAGATAAACAAATTTGTGAAGGGTCCGTTTTTATGAAAAGATATTTTGTGAAGGGTCCGTTAACGGACCCAAATTGCTTCTTAACAGACCCCTGTATATATATATTTATTTATTTAACTTTATTATGAAAATTATTTATTACTTTTTGCATCTACCCCTCGTGAGCGTAACGGGTTGATAAAAAATAAAATTTCCAGAATGATTTTCCGTCTAACTTGTTTTGTTGTAATTTGATCAGGAATTTTTAACAATATAGAAATATAAACAGGTATAATTTTTAGGTTTAATTTTTTTTTAGGGGAATAAACACAATACATTTATTTAAATTAGAAGTGAAAAAGAATTTGTTTAAATTAGAAGTGTATTTGTTAAAAATTAAATTGAAGAATAATGGAGTAAAATATTTTTGGAAAAAAATGTTTTATCATTGAAAGGTATTGTTGACTCAAACAAAACAGAAATTTATGGAAAATCCCTCAAAAATGGTCAAGTGTAAAAAGTTTAGAAAATATTAAAAAACAAAGCATTCGTTTGTAAAATAAGTTTCGGTGCTCTGTACCTGTAATTTGATCCGAAATTTCTTACAGTGCATTTCTAAAAGCTTCAAGCAAGAGCTTTCAAATCGGGCCAACACTTTTGTCTTGTAAGATCTCGCGAAACTTTTTCTGCTAAGAGAAAAACTGCTTAGAAAGAGTGAGTATTATAGTGTTTCCATAATTTTGTCAAACCCCTTTAGATTACGAGTACTATCGTACGAGGGACTAATAAAAGGCGTAATGATATACAAAACGTGCTTTTTTTTATTAAACGTTTTTACAGAATATTGACTAATTGTTTTACTTATCTTTATTTCTTTATCTTAAATTTCGTAAAAATAACGATGAGACAAATTTTGTACGATCTGGTAAATTTGGTACACTGTAAAAAATTCTGGATCAAATTATGATTAAAAGCACTGTCACCCTGAATTCAGCATCCGGAAAATCTTTTTTAACCGTAAAATTTCATACCGTAATTTTTACATTAATATTTATTTAACTTCAGTGACACCAAGCGCTGATTCTTTTTTGTTTTTGCATAGAATACTGGACTGATATCACTAAAACTACTTTTAAATGTTACATAGTTTTGAAACAAAAATAAAGATCAGGCTTTCTACAGATAATCCTTTCTTATTTTAATAACGATTATATGATTGATTTACAATGATTAATAATTGATTGCATGTACTAATTAAACATTATTTTATCACACATTATTTTTGTCAGGCATAATTTTTTTCCTATCATTATCGCAACTCTAAGTTTTAAAAGCATTTGCTAAGAAGTAGCTAACAAGTAGTAATAATTTATTATACAAACAGTTTCTACCAGAAAACTAAGTTGCAGTTTTACTTTATAAAATAATTGTACTATAGAGATGTATTTATCATTGTAATTACTTAAATTTTTTTGTATCTTATTATGTGTATTATTTTAAATAACATTATGTTGATTGTCTAGTTCCACAAATATGATAACTTTAACAATTTTAATTTTAAAAAAAAAGACTCACTAGAACAATGCTACTACAAAATATGAGTACAAGGACACTGTATTCAAACGCTTTGTGATCACAAATCCTAAGAATCAGTCGTCGACTTAGTTTCCAGTATTTGTAAAAAGGACGGCCTTCAGGATCGAACCATCTATAATCATAAAATTGAAATTATTTTATAACATGCTTTATTTCAATTAAAACATTTAATGTGTGGTAAAGAATATGTAAATACTTCATCATTACCCATAAAAATAAATCGGGAAACAGTATGGTGGCTCTGTTACTTTTGTAGAAGATGTTTGAGATTTTGATGGCGTCACCTCTCTTGTAGAATTTTGGGAATCCTATTCTAACAAAAATAAGAAACCTAAATTTATCTTTCAGATAAAAAAATACACATAATGCATTCATAGGGGTACAGACTGAAATCTGGAATTATTTTGAAATTTGGGAAATCTTTACCTTCTCAACCATTTCCACAGTTGGCAAAGATACATGTACTTCCGTTTCGGGTATTCTGTTGGGAACAGCAAGTACACTTGTCTCTAAAAAGAGATATTTAATAAAATAAGTTATGGTGTTTTGTAACTACCATCCATAACATGTATTTAACAATATGCTCGTTGAATCTCGTTATTTAAGAGGGGGGGGAATGCAAAAGCGTTAAAGAGCAGAGTGGAATATCAAAAACATCAAAACTTAGGCAAGATTGATTATTTAATCTGAAATGCATTTACATCTTTTGACACAGAATTTTAATTTAACATATCTTTCATACTTTTCTCAATGTTTTGTATTAATTTAGGTCAAAGTAAATGAAAAGTATTATATTTAGCCTTTTAATAGTTTATGGTTATGAAATGCAGTATGATGCACCGTAGTCTTTTTCTATGCTGAAGATAAAATCTTCCAAACGCGTACCGACACCGAGTAGTTTTTCTCATTCAATCAATTGTTAAATATTTTGATAGCATTTGTCGGCATAATTCTTTGGATGTTGAAAAATAAATAAATGACGTTATTCCTTAAATGTAATAATATTTTAAACCGTTTTATTCTTTATTATTGTAGTTTTTCAAGTGGTTAATGCTTCAGTCTATCAAACAATGTCTTGACCGTTTGAATGCAGTAACTTAATTTTTTTAGGGAGCGGAAAATAAATGAATAATATTATATTAATTAAAGCGTAATGAAACGTTGTTGGAGTTCCAGCAAAGATCTTATTTTCACTCTTCACTGTGCGCATCTAGTAGGTAGTACATTGCAAAAAACTCTGGACCAAATTACGGTAAAAAGTACCGGCACTCAGGCTGCCGATACTTTTCACCCTAAAATCCATTTTCACCGGAACAAAAAATCTGATATACAGTAATTTTTATAGTGAAAATTACTATGAGATCACTGAATCAATCTAATTAAATAAGTATTACTGTAAAAATTGCGATATAATATTTTATGGTTAAAATAAATTTTAAAAATTTTAAGAATGCGCCAGTACTTTATACCATAATTTGATCCGGAATTTTTTACAGATAGTGTGCAGATAATCTAAAGATAGTCTGCAGATAATCAAGAGATAGTGTGAAGATAATCTATGTAGTTTACAGATTATCTGGGAAATTTGAGAAATCAATTCATTTAATAGATCACATCCTAGTTAATTTGCGCATTACTTGGATGATTTGTAAATTAACTGATTTCAACGGCTTATCGGTAACAATTATATTTTATTACTTTTTCATTGATACTTATTTCTATCCTGCATTACATTTATTCTATCTGCATCCTGCACAGGAGGAATTTATCGTTATATTTTCCTCACCTCGATTCTGACGAAGTTGCTGATGGAATACAGCCGCGATGTCACTGGCTCGTCTAGGAGATTCAGGTCGTTCAGACATTTGAGGTTCAGTTTTCCTTCTTTTTTGAAACACGTATTCTCCGGGATTTTCGTCAGTCCATTCTGCATTACCCCGACTAATGACTCCTTTAATCCGTCGAAATCCTTTCAGCAATTTTGAATCAGAACTTGTCGCCTCTTTCTAGAAAGGAATCAGGTGTTACAATTTTATTAGTGGTTCCTTCACCCCTCTGGACCTGGCATCCGGTATGCCAGACATCAATTTTCATCCATATTAACCTAATTCATAACAATCTGAATCACAGGGTTTCTGTTTCATTTGATGATTTAGATTCTAAAGGGGGTGATATCTTTAAATTATAGGGTATATGCCGATTGAAGGAGATTTCTTGAAACTATAAGGCATATTCCAAATGAAGGGAATATCTTGAAACTATAATAATTTTCCAACTGAAGAGGTAAAAATGGCATAATCTTTTTAATTTATAATAGGCTTCAGGGCTAACAATAGTTCAAACACCTTAAAGTGGATTCAAAATTGATTCATAGTTCACCCGTCATTCTGTTTTCTTCAATTGTTTTTTTTTTTTTTTTTTTTTCATATTATAGATATGGTAAATAAAGTGTATTAATTTAGTCGTATTGTTTTTTTTTTTATTAAAAGGCTTTATTTAAAATTATGCCCTTGAAATTAGCATTAAATATATATATCAAAAAATGTAAATATAAACTACAAGAACTTTACAATTTTTATTTTGTTTACAAATTTTGAACAGTGCGAAATTTCTTATAAGCGTTAGTTAGATTTAAAGTAAAATAAATACTTGCAAACAAATATTTTTTATATAATAAAACAACAGCTCTGACCGAATAACTTTTTAAAATCAATTATTGAATTAATTTTTTTGAAGAAATAACTCGCTTGCGTAGATTCCAACAACAACCCGTAGTAGAATACGAGTTAAGGGTAAGGCCAGCAGGAGTCAGCATTGCGCACTGACCACTTTTACTTCCCTTCCGAGATAAGCTGGAACCCATCTATCTAAGGTAGGCTTCAAGCCACCACCCGGAAAAAACTGGTATAGACAATCTATAAATGGGTGAATCCACAGTGATGTCAAATAGATTGCTTAAATGAAAAGTAAAATTGCTTGCACAAATATTAAAAAATAAAATTTCTAGGAATATGAATTCATAATATTATAAATATAGTGCTGAATTCAGATGTTTTTCAAATGTTTAATAAATATCTTATTTTTTGATAAAGCATTTTTTAAATGACCTTAAAAGTTAATTTAAAGCAATTTTTACTTATTGTGTACGCAATTTACCACATTTTCCATTTACGATGAACATAAAACGATAAATCCTTCTAGGACGGTATAAATTAAAATTATTTTTCTTATTAAAAGTCAGAAAACAATATGCTTCCTTCATGAAATCACAGGCTATAAATAATTTTAAATGTAGTTTTAACATACTATGCTGTGACATGCATTTTTAAGTACATAAATAATTCTGTGTAATTAGTTTGAATGCCATTCAAAATTTAAAATAAAGTTTTAACTGCGTCTTTTTTTAAAAATAACTGTAAATTTGCATTTCGAATTAACATAATTCATTAATTATTAAGTGAAACTGTATTTATCAATTAAAAAGAAACAGAATATATATGATTCGTAGTCATCATTACTCAATATGTAAGATTCAGAATAAGAATTGTTACCTTTTTTTGATTGAGCTCTTTTGAATTGAAGGAGTTAAGAAGCATGGCAAGAAAGAGGTTGAGCACAAGAAAATTTCCCATCGTTAAAGCGACAAGAAAAAGAACGATGCAGACTTGATACTTTTCACCGGAAGCTCTCATGCAATCCCATAATGGCTGGACCCATTCTCCGCATAGAATTCGAAATATCATTAAAAGTGAATGCCAGAAATCTGTGAAATTCCACCTAAAAAATGATATGTAAAAATATGTAGGTGACTTTGGAAAAAAATAGGAACACCACATGATGAATGCGCTTTAATTTAATTTCTGTGGATGTATTATGAACTGCTCATTAATTCAAGCTTGTTTTAAAAAGCTGTAAAGTATTTGTCATTATTACACATAAAAGATCCATTACTTTAAATTGTAAGAAGCAGATATGACTTCGAGATTATCTATTTCAGATACAAGCCTGTTCAAACCCGAAGAATTTAAAATGAAGCCAACCCGAGTCTCAAGTTTAATATCTAGATGAAAGTTAAAATTTGAGAAGATTTAATGGTAATATTTATGAGAACAAGAAAAGGAAGAGAATAAAACATATGATTGAAATTACTTATTTACAAATACTATAATACTTCTTAATTGTCAATGTTAAAAAACGAAATATTTTAACTAAAACACATTGTTAAAATTCTTATTTATTTATGCTATTTTTTATTATTTTTTAAGGAAAGCTTGTAGAGAACAGTTTCGATTAGAAATGGTGATTTCTAATATACCTCATTGTATGTGAAGAGTTTGGAGCATTAAATTTTTATGGGGTTTTATTATTTAATATCTAGATGACAGTTGAAATTTCAGAAGATTTAGAGCTAAAATTTATGGGAACAATAAGAGAAAAGCCAAATAAAACATGATTTAGATTACTTATTTACAGATATAATACTTCTTCATTAACAAAAGAGAAAATATTTTATCTTAAGAGCATTAGTAAAATTTTAACTTATTTATGCTATTTTTTATTATTTTTCTAAGAAAAGTTTGGAGAACAAAGTTTTGATAGGTAATTTCGATTTTTTAAAAGTCTTTTTTTTTTCATATCAAGGTATATGAACATTATAATGATAAACAAGGTTTTAAAACTGTTCAAGAAAACGTTTTTGGTAATAAAAAATATAAATAAAAATCTTCTATTTTCATAGAGGCAATACGATATTTCTGTGTATTGTTCTGTTTTGTAAAGGACATTTCAGAAACTTAAAAAATATCTATTTGGAAGCAATAATGAAGAGCAGTTTAGTGTAATAATTTCACCTTTAGAAAAAAGTGGCTTATCACTGCATTTTTGAGATCAAAATATGGTAAAAATCACCAAACGGTGGTGAAATTTATTATGCTTCTGGCTCTGGAAACACCAAAAAAGCTTGATTATTTTTAGTAAAGCGCTTCGGTAATGATTTTGGTAAAATTAACAGTAAAATATTATTTTTAATATGTGGCATTCAAATTTGGTAATTTTACATGATACCTCAGAGCAGGGCATAAAATCCATTTATTCGGTTGCATTTACTTTTCAGTTTTGTAGATTTTACTAAATGTATGGTAATAAGAACTTTAATTTTGAAAACCAGAATTTCCGGTCAACCATTGCCATATGGACGAAAAAATTTCCTGAAGAAAAATACCCTGTATTTTGTTTGTTTTTTTCAATTCCTACTATTAGTCCACACTCTTCCTATATATTTTTATATAACTTGTTCCAATTTTCAATCGTTAATAAAATACTTTTTATTCATCCACTCGAAACCAAATACATTTTTTTAAACTTGAAGTGGAAGACACTTGATGATAATACATTTTTTTCAAATATTAATTTATTCATTAAATTTAATTAATTTTTTAATTCCTACTATTAGTCCACACTCACTATAATTTGTATTTTATTTGTATTATAACAAATTAAATTAAATTTTCTTTTTTGACTTAAGTATGAACTGACTTTAAATTTTTTTAATATTATTTGTTTTTTAACCAAAGCAATGTTTTTCTATCAGAAACATCAATACTATACAGTACGTACAGTAATTTTAGCAGTGTTCTGTGTCTCTTTACTTTTTAAATAAACTCCTTAAGAAAGAATTTCTTATTCAGTTTAATAACATTTAAAAAAATTCTTAAATTACCTTGGCACTGGCCCAGGAGCAAAGTTTTCTTCTGTGTAAATGTCACTAAAGAGTTGCACCCCTAAAATTGCGAATATGTATACAATGACTGCTAGAACCAATGTCATATTTCCAACAGCGCTTAGGGTACTCGCAATAATCGTTAGCAGTAATCGCATTGTTGGCCAAGCTTGAGCTAATTTTACCACTCTCAGCTGCGAATAAAAAAATCAAGTAAGAGAAAGAGAACGATGTGAATAAGCAGTTTTAATAACAAAAGTATAATAATTATAATTACTAATTGTATGATAATATTGTTTTAATTATAATTACTAATTGTATGATAATATTGTTTTAATTATAATTACTAATTGTATGATAATATTGTTTTAATTATAATTACTAATTGTATGATAATATTGTTTTAATTATAATTACTAATCATTAATTGTGGATGTTCCACTTTGCGTTTCATTTTATTTTGTTACACAAACGCTGTTAGAGTTAGAAACTTAAAACTACGAAAGTGTGTAGAAAAATAAGCAGCGAGCACCATAAATTAAAATAATTGAAATTCGATAATTAGTTTGAAAAATACTAAATGTTAACCTTCTAGCATTAACTTTTAACTTCTTAGTTTAAATTCTTAACTTTTTTTCCGAAATTTCATTTATTCGTAAGTAGTTGTTATTTTAAATACTTAGTTCTCTGATTTTTTTCTGTTTTTTTTTTTTTTTTTTTTTTCATTTAAACAATTATTACTTTTTCCTTTGTTGTAGAAAAACTTATTTATCTGTCATGAAATCTTAATTTTATAAACTCATGCTTAATTTGATGTCGGAAGTAAAAAAGAATTATAGAGAAACAGAGGTCTGTTTAGAAGAAATTTGGGTCCGTTAACGGACCCTTCACAAAATATCTTTTCATAAAAACGGACCCTTCACAAAATATTTTAACTTAAAAACGGACCCTTCACAAAATGATTTTTCTTATAATCGGACCCTTCTCAAATTTATTTATCTTCATTATTGTTCTGTTAATTGAATAAACCCTACCCAGGGCAGAAAAAAAAAAGAAAGATGAATGTAAACGAATTAAGTTTTGTCTTCGGCAGACGCTTCTTCCTTTATTCGTCCGAAATGAATATTCTGCGTTCAGCAGTATAGGCTAAATACCAAATATTTGTATGTTGCATCGCTAATTTAGTAGCTGCAATTGCTGTTTATTTTTTAAAATTTAATTTTTTTAATTATAATTTTACAGTGTTGAGCATAATCTTGTATGTCTTTGCAATTTAAAAACTCCTTGAAAAAAATTTTCTGCAATAACGGACCCTATTTCCACAAATTCACAAAAGCGGACCCTGGTTGAAAGAATGTGACTTAAGGTTTATTTTATATTCAGAAATTACGAGTAATTTTTTCACAATTTTACAAAAACGGACCTTTCACAAAATGTCTGGACAGATCCCTGAGAAAGATTACATGATGCCAGATATGAATCTAAACACTTGTACTTAATTTTCTAGATGTATAAGAGATTGAATTAAAGAGAAATGAATACCGTTTCCTGTTACAACTGTTATAATGATGTAAGTTTCATTGATGAGAAAAATTACTTCTCATCTTTCTTATCGCACATTCTGCATGTGCTTTTTGTACATTAGTTAGTACATTAGTAAAGATTTTTTTCCTAGCTCAGTAGATTATTTTTCAAATCCATGATGCAGTCGCTTATTAATCTATACAATTAATCTATCAGCAAAAGGCTCTTACATAAGATTCTGATATTTATGTATTTTATTAACAATATGTTTTTGTTTTTGTAGCAACTATTGGATTTTTTAAAAAAGTTATGAATTAGAATCAATCACGTGGATTTGTCAGGGGAATAAGCATGATACGGAACTTTTTAGCCATTTAAAAAATATATTTTTCAGACAGTTTTTACAATTAGGGTTACTTCCTTCAGAATAAATATTTCTTTCGCTTAGTTTTAGAATTCCAAAATGTAAGGCATATCTGAAAAATTAGTTTGGAAAAGAAAAACAAAATTACAGATTAGCTTTTAGATGCCATTTTGAAGAAGTCTTGCTCTTTATACTCACCAGTCTGAATGTTCTAAGAACTGACAATCCTCCAACAGTTTCAAAACTGAGATCAGCAAGGCTAACCATGACGACAATGAAATCAAAAAGATTCCAATTGCTGAGGAAATATTCACGACCCAAAGCAAGCATCTTAACGCAGGCTTCCAGGCAAAATATTACAGTAAAAACCTAAAAATATTTTTCAAAAAAATTTTCAATTATTTAGCTAATAGAAAAGAAACTCTAGAAACATAGATTTTGTCAATGAATTTCGATTTTCGAAAGTCAAAATCGGATCTGGATTGCCGCAATCTGGAAAGTTAACGTGGCCCCCTCATATTTTGATGGTCAAAAGTATAAATTAGTGGGGGGGAAAGTATGTTTATTCAAAGAAAGTACGTTTTTGTGTGAGTCATGTCGCAACTTAAAATATTGTTTGGACTGATTATTTAACATATATCAGATTAACTCCTCCAACAATTTAGATAACACGTTTGTACCTGAAAACCCAATCATTAGTGAAAAAGTTATTTCATTTTATTTTATAACCGTCGTTGAACAGTCTATCCAATTTTGAGTTTACGACTACTAATGTTCAACTCTGTAGCCGTGTTATTTTGAACTTTATACAGAAGACAAGGAAACTCCTAGATCAAGTATTGGGAGAAATTTGCCTTCGCAGAGGACTTTTTGATGGGATTAACCCGCATCTGTATTACATGGAGAGGAGAACTTCCCACGGTTAGCCTGACGGCAAGAGCACTCTATGATTGTTCTACCACCAAAGATATTTTAAGTCAGAACTGTGGTCAGTGCAAGCCAGGTGCGGAATTCGTATCGATCAACCATCGCTGAGATTTGAACCCGGTTAAATATGGATTTTAAACGCTGCACAATCGAAACAATGCTATTATTTACCAAAAAAATAGTAATAAGTGCAAAAAAATAACAAAGTCTGAAAATTCCATTCATTCCTTATTTATCATATATTACTGAATTGACTGAGGCAGAATCCGAGACGATAAAAGTTTAGAAATTGTAAGGGTTTCATTCATAAAAAGAACAATTTTAAAATATAAATTTTTTTAGAAAAAAAAAACTCACCAGTTGTTAACTATTAGTCCAATTACTTGATTAAAAACTTCATTCACTTAAAAGGTATATAAATAGGAAGTAACAGACATTCTTCAAACGCTCAAAAACAGGCACCTATTTTCAAGACTTGCTAGGCGTGAGTGAGAAGAAGGATTTTCTTCTCATTCACGTCTGGTAAGCCTTGAAAATGGGCGTCTGTTATTGAAAGCTTGAAGGATGTCGACTATTACTTCCGAGCCGCGATGGCTCAGGGGATAGAGCGTTCGCCTTCCAATGAGGCGAACCGGGTTCGAATCCCAGTCGATACGAATTCCGCATCCGGCTTGCACTGACCACAGTGCTGACGTGAAATATCCTCAGTGGTAGACGGATCATGGGTTAGAGTCCCCTTGCCGTCAGGCTAACCGTGGGAGGTTCTCGTGGTCTTCCTTTCCATGTAACGCAAATGCGGGTTAGCTCCATCAAAAAGTCCTCCACGAAGGCAAATTTCTCCCAATACTCGATCCAGGAGTTCCCTTGTCTTCTAGATTGGGTTCAAAATTACAAGGCTACGGAGTTGAACATTAGTAGCCGTAAACCCATTAAGTTGGGTCGGCTGTTCAACGACGGTTATAATACTATAAGACTATTACTTCCTATTTATATATGTTTTAAGTGTATGAAGTTTTTAAGCAAGTAATATCTTATCGCTACAGTTTTTTGGGTTTATTTATTTAATATCAGCCCAATTAAATGACGCTCCTTTTAATTCGATAAATTATAAAGAATTGCTTCAGGAACAATATTTCCCTAGTCAGATGCGTTGTTATGTTTGAACAAAAAGTGCAAAGCAAACATCATATTTTTTGTTCATAAAACCGTTGTAACAGCGAAACTATTACTCCTATCGTCTTCTTTTAATTTCCTCATTTGTTTGGATAAATACTAAATAGCAATGTGAAGAGTAAGTACAAGTCAAAAACAATACTTTTTATACATATGAGTCCATTCAATTTCTCGACAATTAGTCCAGTTGGCTCGTGTCTGATGGTTTCAAAAATACATAAGATAGAATTTTTTTTTTTTTTTCTATATAGCAATGTTAATCGTTATATAGGTACAAATACAAAATTAAACTTTTTGTCATAAAATTCTCATAACTTCTAAACAATTAGTTTTATCATTTAGACCTCATTCGATTCAGTGTAAAAAACTCCATTGGAAACAATGCCCATTTTGACTTAGTAGTAGTAACGTTTTTACCATATATTACCTTCTATCCCTCCTGCCAATATCTGATGAGTAATAATAAATAGGTATTCGTTTCAGAGCTCATTCGATTTATTCAGAGTAAAAAATCTTCATCGGAAACAAGACCTGTTTTGACATAGCAGTAGTTTTTTAGTTGTTATTATCTATTACCTTTTTTTCTCTCCTGCCAATAACTGATATATAAGTTTCATGCAACTTTTGACCCCCTACTAAAAGGATGGTATCTAATAATCTGCTGAAGTGCCAAATTTGACTTATTTATTTATTTTAGGTGCCCAGATAAAACCCTATTTTTGCCAACGAAAAGAAATAAATTAAACTTTTTTCCTGGGTTCATTTAGCTTTCTTAATGCATTGATTACAATTTTGAAAAAACTAGTATCTTTAAAATAATTAATAAATTAATAATCACAAACACGAATAAATGTTTATACTTACATCGTTAATTTTTCTAATTTCTTCTATCGTTTCCAAAATTTTATTATTTGCGATATTATTCCATAACAATTATTTCCATAACAAATCATGTGACTGTATCATCATGTATTACAGTCACATGACTGTTGTCCTGTGACTGTAAAACCGCTGAGGGTATTGGATTGGAGATTGATCAATCTCTGATTCAGGTCAAAATTACGATCTTTGGATGAATGAATGGATGTATAAATGGGTCCACCCTAAAAACGGGTGTGACGTATGGGTGTGGCAGAAGTCGAATTCTTGGCCATAGATTGCGCCACTGGAAAAAAAGACCAATCGCACCCCTCTGCCTTAACAGGTATACGTCAACAACAAGAAATAAATTATTCTACACTTACCAGATTGCCAAGACGCAAAATTCTCTCTGTACATGGCGTCATTCCATAATGTTCAATGGATAAGAAAAGAGTGTTGAGCAAAATACAGACGGTGATCACCAAATCGAAGAGTGAGTCGTTGACAGTCACAGCCAAATAGTGCCTGAAATGTGCAAAAGCTTGCAGAGATGTCTGACATAATCTAGTACACTGATGACAAAAGTTGCCTGCAATAGATGTGTAAAAGATATATGATATAAATACTTCAATTAAAATTTTTATTCATTTTGCAAACCAATACTACGTACATTTTAAGCATTCACTTTACAACACGTTAGAACGTGCTCTGAAATATCAAATATTTAGTTAAGCTGCTACAGGTTTAAGTAAGACGGTTTTTCTACTGTTAGATTTTTAATCTAAAATTACGTTAAAACAACCGACAACAGTCTGTCCATCCAATTAACCGTAAAGTTTACCATTAGGGGAATTTCTTTACCTTTAAGGGTTTGAAACCAAACTGGTGGAACTGGTAGGATTAAGGAACCGTATATACAAAACTATACGATTTTGTAACCATTTACCATTAACATGGAATCAAAGCCATAAAAATGCAACTTAAAGCATGAATTATTTACGGTTACATTTTTCATTTAGTAATGGACTCCAATGAGTTCGACTGTGATTGAGTAGTGTTTTGTCAATGGAAGCGGGAAATACGATTTAATTAATTAATCCAGTGGTACCATCGATCTTGAAAGCTATGTAATTCTAGATTTTTTTTGTGTGAAGCAGCTCTATGCTACTGCCATCTATGCGTTAATCAAAGCTTCATATTCCAATAGTCCAAGGTCACCAATTGAAAAGTGTAGGACGCTTCTAAAATGCCCCGTGTGTTGAAATAAATGGAGGAAATATTGTGGTGTCAACGCTGGGATTGAAAACCCCGTCCATCCGGATATGAGATTGAGAGATTAGTCCTCTCAGCTAAAGTATATGTCCAGTCTCAAGAAAATAGGTGGCTTAATAAGGTTTGGTTTTCATGAGTTTTTTTTTTACCAAAAATATTAACCCCATATGATATGGTAATTTTACCAACATTTTTTCTCCGTGTACTTACCAAAATATTCTCTAAACCACGAAGTTGAAAAGTTGAGCTCACTTGAAGAACTTCTAACGCGTCCATCAAAGCCTCTGACCTAAAAAATGTTATAGTCATTTTCAATCTTACATATTTCCATAAAATGCAATTTTAATGAAAACACTTATTTAAAATGTGAATAAAGTATTTACATGTTTTTTTTTTTTTTTTTGCCATTTTTTAAAATTTATCGTTTGCAAATTTATGGGACAATTAAAAGAATAAAGTCTCAGATTATTGATTTTATCAAGTCATGACTTCTCACTATGATATGTGAGGAACAGGAAAAACTTTCTGCGTATCTATTTGATTATGAAAACAAATCTATAGCCACCAAATGGTTAATATTTTTCTTTTGCAATCAAATAAAAAAAAAGTGCCTTAAATCTTTACATTTTGAGATGCAACATTTAGCGGTTAGCCAAACGCAAGCGAAAAGTCGCCAAAAATATAGACTTTCACCAATTTCTTTTAATTTTTTTTATTCTATCTTTTAAACACATAAAAACTAAATAAAATGAAATAAATAAATCAAAAATTTTAAAAAAATAGTGGAATTTCCTTGTGCCTGGCTAACCGAAAAGTACCCATTTAGCATTATAAAATATTTTAGTATTCTGTCTTGAAGTAGAAAAACTATCATGAAATTGTTATTTATTTGCTAATAGTTCATTTTAATACTATTTTCAATATAATTAGATATATAAAAAACAAACAGCACTTTATATAAATTAATTTAAACGTATTATGTGTGTCATAAATACTAAGCACTTTGTTTTATTTCCTGCTTAATATCTTTAATTAGAGTCAATAACTTCTTCATTTATTTTTAATGAAATAATTAATTTATTTCTTGTAGAACCAACAAAGGGTTTTTCTCGGTTAATTTTTAAATATATTATTGTATAAAGTCATTATTGTTAAAAACAATATTTAAATTAATACTAATGTTATTTATTCTCTGAAAACAAGAAATGATATGCTTTTAAAACAATAAACTAAATATCGTCATAGCTTAAATGAGGCATAATAAAAGAATATTCCTCTGAAATATAAAAATATGTCTTATTTTAAATTATTTTTATAAATTAATTTTCAACTATGGTATTAGATAAGTCGTTATTTTAAATACAGTAAAATAATAATTGTGAAAATCCGATTTTATTACTAAAAGTATTTAATATTTGTAAAGAAAAAATCATACCCATTAAAATGATTTCTCTAAATCTCATCACAGTTTAAGCAAAGCTTAATTAAAAAAAAAAAAAAAAATCTCCTTTTACTCGAAACGTTAAAAACTTTCTGATTGAACCTTTCATCAACGTCCAGGGTATAATTCTACCACGCCTTACGCATTTCTATAAAAATAATTAACAACCAAAACAATACCGAAAGTAGAGCAACACAAAGAACAAAATCCTTTCTCTCCAGCTAAAATTGTACCAAATATTCAGTTCAATATATATAATTTTTTTCTCCTGTCACTATGAAGAGAATTGTTCTACCTGAACAGTGCTACGAGAATGAGCAATCCCTTTAAATAATGACCTGCACTCCATTGGGATTCATTATTTCTGAGTTAATTTCTATAGTCTGATGGCTGGTTAAGATTGAAGGATTTTTGTGAAACGTTCACAGCTCACTTTGCCCGAAGTCTGTTGTTAGAAATCATGATGACGAAGGTTGTTGCCAGACAAAAATAGGAAAGGCTTTAATTTACGAACGGATTTTACCTTTAACCTTCAACGAAAATTATATACCATTGGATTTGCTTGTAAAATAGACCAATGCAACGGAATATTTTTTTTTTTTTTTTTGGAAAGTGTTGCAGAAATATTTGTTTTTGAAAAATATGTTATCACTAAACTTCTAAATCGCTCCATGAATACTTGATTTCATTTAATTTTTATTTAAATTCTTATCGTCTAATATTTGAAATCTCACAACATATTATAGTTTATTATATAGTTATTACAATTATTATAGTTTATTTCATTGCATTAGATTAAATTATTAATGAAATATTTTTTAAAGAATAAAATAAATCATTTTAACTAACCAATTTTCATTCTAGTATAAAATTATATTAAACTTTTTTTAATGAAAAACCGGCACGTTTCAGGAAGGTTTATAACCGATTAGCATCGCACTTTATTTAAATCTGTTTTGTAAAAAGTTATAAAATATTTTTAATTTGCTATTTCGTTTAAATAACGTTATTCATTTTTTAAAAAGACATAACTACATACACATTTCGGTGAGAAATGTTATTATAATGTTAAATAAAGATGGTTTCGTAATGTGTGATAAAATTTGATTAACGTGTTAAAATTTAGTATTTTTATCACGATACCTTATGACATAAAAACCCTGTATTCGGTTAAATTTACTTTTCTGTTCCCCCCCACTAAATGTCGGGTAATAAGAACTGTAATTTTGAGAACCTGAATTTCCAGTTAACTGTTACCATATGAACGGAAAAATAATCGAATTAATGGTTGTAATATCGTATATTTTGGCTTTACTAAGCAGAATTATGGAGTTTTTTTTACCAAAAATGTCGCTACTATAGAGTACGGTAATTTTACCAGAATCTTCTTTCTCCTTGCAAAACATTAAAATAGGGGTGGTCTTTTGAGTAGTTAATTTTTGAAAAAATATGCATATATTTATATTCTGTACTTTAATATCATGCTCAAATTTAAAAAGAAAAAATGCTTATATTCATTTGAAATTTTCATACTCGTCGATTTTAAGTGGACGACAAATAACTTAAGAATAACTTTAACTTAAATTAATTGAAGGAAACTATCTAACGCCATGTTAATTATTCGATCCAAAGACCAAGAAACCTTTGTTTTTGCTAACACGATCATGCTTTTGTGAATAAATAATCCCAACAAACTGAAGCAGTAAGATATTACTTGACTAAAAACTTCATTCAATTCTAAAATATACAAGTTGGAAATAACAGTTTAAATGTTTCAAGCGCTCAATAATAGGAGTCCATTTTCAAGACTTGCCAGACGTAAATGAGAAAAAACAAAAGTGATTTGAAAAATAAAAAGCGTAAAGTTGCCAACGGAAAATGGGTGAAAGGTGCGAAGCAAAAACGAACACTGCAGTTTTTTTTTTCTTGTTTTTTTTTTCAGTTTTCTTTCTCAATCGGCTATTGTGTTTCTTTCTATATTTGTTTTTCGATTTTTATAGTTCAAATCACTTTTGTTTCTTCTCATTCATATCTGGCAAGTCTTGAAAATGAGCGCCTATTTTTGAGCGCCTGGAAGATGTCGACTAATATCTCCAACTGGCATATTTTCGAAGTGAATAACGATTTTTCTTGTTTACAGTGCTGCATAAACTGTATACTTTTTAATTTTTCCTTACAATGCTTTTAATAACGTTTATTCCATTTAATATTTGTATAATTTTCTAACGTTTATTATTTCATATCATATTTTCTAACGTTTATTATTTCTTCAGCAATTTTCTAACAAATTTGTTTAAATTTATAAAAAAAAATAAGTAAATCATTACAAACTGTTTCATTTTGTCGCGAGTTGTCTCGTAATATTCTGCCAAGAGATGGAAGGGTTCCTCCTGTGCTGATCACAATATCCGGTGTTTCTCCTAAGCACGTGGAAGTAGAAGACTTCGTATGTCGTCGAGAGGAACACTCTTCGTCTTCATCTTCTTCATATAAAGTCTCACCAGGAGTAAAAACTCGACCTGCAAACAGAATACTTACCCTGCTTAAATGTTCATGGTTTAGCAATTTGAACGTTCTTAGTTCATTAACGCTTGAAACAGTTTTTGCAAGAATACTTTACTGAATCTGCGGACGCAAGGTGTTCAAAATCAACGAAGATCTTCATTAAAAACAATTAAGAGCATAAAATTCTATACATTAACCCTTTTCCCACTGATGGTGCCATCAACAGTCACCACTTTAAATTTAAAAAATTATACCTTAATTTTCCTCCTAAGCATTATATTAAGAATTTTTAAAACAGTATTTTAAAAATTTTAAAACATTATTTTAAGAATTAAAAAATATACAAGTACCACATTATTTTAAGAATTTTAAAAATTATATAAAAGTACTATATTTTAAATACTTAGTACTTATCAATATTAGTTCAAACAGTATTTTAAAGTACTAGGACTGCAAAGAGTTAAAAGTTGTAAAATTATATTTCAGAAAAAGAAAAAAAACTCAATTACAATTTCTGATGTAACATTAATGTCGAAAAGCAACAGTTAAAAGTGTAAGCCAGTTTTTAGAATTATACAGCTAAATGATATTTTGCATGAATGTGGAAATATTAAAAAGAAATTACATCTGCTAGTTTCATTTGTGCTTTGAAAACTCATTTATGCTTTTCCAGCAGACCTGAAATTTGCAAATAAAAATATTATTGACTTACGTCTTTTATTTTTAAGTTAACTTACTAACCAACTTAAAGGAGCCTTTATTTTAATCAAACTACCAATTTTAAAAAAAGTTCTATCAATATAAGGCGTGCGTTAGTTGAAAATTAAAATTTTTATTAAAATATAAAGATGTATTTCGAATGTAAAGCATTTCTTATGTCAATGCATATGTCAATAAAAAGCATTTCCTATGAATTTTCTTTTAATTTTAAAAATTAAAGATATCCAACTGTGTAAAAATGGGTAATTTCGACATAAAGATTTTTTTTTTTTATTTATTCATATTTTAACTTTAGTATATTAGCTTTCCAAAACCCTTAAATGTTTCCGATTTTCAGAAATGAAGTTATCGTTGTTTTTTCGTATGCAGGCAGACGAAATCAAACCCAGAAGTAAACTCCCGAAAACGAAACACTAATATATATATATATATATATATATATATATATATATATATACAGCAAATTTCTTTACGCTAACCCACATTGCAGAAAAATTTTTTTTTATAGAATTCCTTGAAATTTTGTGTGTAGATTTTGTATAATATTAGCTACGTTTTAAGTTAAAAACTAAGGTCTAAATATGAATTTGTTATTTTTATCAAGCTGTAATTGAAAATATTTTGAATTTTTCTTTAAAAATTCAATATTTATTTCCATTTTATTTTGGTTTTTTTAAAAGATTTTAATTAAAATCAGAGGTAATCACATTATTGATAGTAGAAAAATAACTATTTCGAAATTAATGCATTACAATTTATTGCAGAGCTGTTTGCACGACATGACAAGTTTTATGCTCAAATTTGCCCTTATTTTGAAAATTATTTTACAAATGCTTAAACTTTGCTTTAAATTTATAATTTTAGGACCCCTGATTACCATTCATAAAATTACAATTTTAATTAAGCTGTTTTTTTTTTAAATGTGTCGAAACCAGTCGGATATCTTATTAACCTATTGACTTAGATTAGCATTCTACAAAATACCCTAATATTGAAGAAACTTCCATACGTAATTCTATTAGGAATATTTATAATGTAATTGCAAATTGTTAAAACAGAAAAAAAAGCAAAGAAAAAAAAGCATTATTACTTTGAGCAGTGTGTTGCGTTGTTCTGAAGGACTCACTTCTAGGTACAGGTATTTTCGTAGTAGTAATTCTTGTGGAATTGGGAAGCCCAGCACCCTTTCTTGGACTGCACCATCTTTGTGGTTGTCGCGAAACTCTGCTAAAAGGATGTCTAAACACCTGCGTTTGAGCTCGTAAGGCCAAAAATGTTGAATACAATCGTGTTGGAAAACTCACTCTAAATCTGCGAATGCGATCTTGTTCCTGGAAAATATTTGACAAAACAATTCGGAAAGATATGTCAAACAAGCAGGTCAAAATTTAAAAATACATCATTGATCAGTTTCGAGAAAAGGTTATGTCGGTAAAGTTTTTATTTTTTTATTTTTTTTTTTACCTCACTAGCAATGACAGACACGAGATAGCAACGCCAAAAATTTAAGTAAGTGCAATTTAATAATAGTACCTTTTATATATAAAACTCTTTCGATTTCTGAGCTATTATAGTTCTTTTGACTATAATTTGATTGTCAAAAGACGTTTGATTGTGTTTTGAATTGTGTTTGAAGACGAGAACAATACTCAATTTCTCTAGATTATTATGTCAGATGTGCAAAATAGGTACAAGAAAAACATTAGATTTTTATACTTACAAGCCATTATAACATCTAGACTATTATTATTTTTTAGCTTGATTTCATTCTATTCAGTCTCAAAATACAGCGGTAAAAATATCTCTTTTTTTTTAGATTGCAATAATTAACTTCCCTTTTTCAACCCCTCCCCCCTTCCACCAAAGCCCGACGTGCGAGGTCGTGCTATTTTTTACTTCTTGCTAATGGAAGGCGTCTGTAAGTCTGTCTATGGAAAGAACTCCCTTCACCATTCATCTGGAGCCCAGGCGGTGACTATGGTTGCGAGATTTATCTCAATATTTGATAGGGGGGCTGGGATAGCCTGGTCGGTAGGGCGCTGGGCCCATGTCTAAGAGGTCGTGGGTTCGATCCTCGCCGGCCGAAGACTCCCCGTGTAGTAAATGGTGACTGATGCACGTTAAATCTGTCGAGTCTCAATGTCCTCCATGTTCCCATAACAAATCAATACCTCTGGGGGTACTGATCCAGGAGTTTCCTTGTCTTCTGGATTGGTTCAAAATTACAAGGCTACGGAGTTGAACATCAGTTGTCGTAAACCCATGAAATTGGGTCGGCTGTTCAACGACGGTTATAAAATTATAAAATATTTGATAGGTTTCGTTTCAGGGTCAGTGAGAGAAAGGGAATCAGGAGAGAGAGAATCTCCCATCTCTGGAATGCGCTGTTTTTTTGTTGTTGTTTTTTTTTCATAGCAGCACACGGCCTTAGACTTTGTGCCAAGGAGAGTTCTTCCTATAGCCAAACTACAGCAGTTTTTCGGAAGGTAAAAGGATTCTTTTTGGATGTCAGATTATTTTAAGCCTTATTTTTACTGCACTAATTGAAAATGCGACTAACTTTCTCCTAGAATTCATTAACACAATAAAAACGTTTACAGAGAAACTGCTATTTGATTATATTTCAGCAAATGTGATATATTGAAATCAACAGTTACATTTCTATCAAGAAACATATCATTTACTGTTGTTCGAGGATATAAAGTGATACGAAAGTTAATATTAATAGAAAAAGCATGCAAATGATATTTATATTTAATTTTGTTTTCAATCGTATTAGGCACGACATTTTACTTAAAAGTAACTGTTACGACTCCTTTTAAGCTATAACTAAATTTTATTAATGCGCACTTAAGTGCTTGTGGACTTTAAGAGATCGCTGTTGTAAACTACGATTGTGCGATCCATGATGGTCAATCTCTTGAACCCCAAAAAAAGTATTAGCAGGGCTTTTTTCAATGGCGCTTTCCTGAAGTGATATCTCTGTATACATGATTGTCTAGCTATGGACCACAACTTAAATTGGACAGTGACTGTTATTCTTACTTCTAAATCATTTCATTGACTCTTTGCTTACACAATCAAAAAGGCCGTTTTTTACATTATCAATTATTTTTTATTTAATTTGTCTGCAAATGCTTTACAACTGATTATTTTATTTTTTACCTAAACAAATGTCTGATACTTTCTGTGAATATTTATTTAATCAAAAGTAACGAGTTTATAATAAATATCTAAAAAGCAGATATACTTACTCGTAAAGTTGTTGCAGCCTCCTCTTCGTAGGCTATAGCTACCACAGCAAGTGTTAAATTGATGAGATAAAAGGAACCAAAAAAGATGACAAGCATGAAAAAGAACACGCTTGTAGGACCTGTTGTGGCATTTATCTGTGAACAAAGATTTCATAGATCAATGAACTCAGATTAGTTTTTTAAAGTAAATGAAAGTTCGTTTTCATAAATTTGAAAAATTTTAGTCCTTAATAATCTTTAAATTTTGTTTTATTGAATTTAATTTGGAGCATATCAAAAAGATAAACTTGAGGTTTTTATTTTACATCTTTAGTTTAAGTATAAAGTATAATTTTAAAGCCTTAAGAAGAAAAAAAGTATGGTCAGAATTACTAGAATAAGGTAAAATTACCATGTTTCTGACTCTATGGAAAGACTGAAATGCTTGGTACTTTTTACCGAAGTGCTTTGGAAATGATTTTAGTACAATTAATAATCAATTATTGTTTTATAATATGTTATAAAATGTGGTATGGTAAATGTGGTAATTTTATGATGAATGACAAAAAATAGAATGCCATAAAAACCGTTATAGAATGGCATGAAAACCGTTTATTCATTAAACTTTACTTCAATTTTGTATTTCCCACGTATATGATCCCAATTTGGCTACATACAATTGGCTATTAAGAGATTTTTTAATTTTTTTAATAATATTTCAACGTAATTTAGCATAAGAAACAACTCTATAAACACTAAATCACCTTTCTATGTTCCTTTTTAAATTTTAATAATTTAAAATAAATGAAACGATCGTGAGTAATGTACCTTGTTATATACATCTTCCCAGTAGTCCAAAGTGATTAGTTGGAATGCAGTAAGTAAAGCCCAGCCATAGGAATCAAAATTGGTGTAACCGAAATTCGGGTTTTCTCCTAAGTTTGGAAGACAGACATATCCTTCTGGGCAGTTCCTGTTAAATAACATTACATCATAAGCATCTATGTATTTCTGTTTATTTCTTTGTCACGTTTAAAGTTTTTTTAAAAAAAAGAAGAAATTTTTTAAAAAATAGCTACACACAAATAATTGTTTCAGTTAATTAAATGAAATCGTTGACTATCTAATTTTTTGGATAAAGCCAAAACAAAGGAAAAAAAGCACAAATAGCATCACTTAGCAGGCATACAATCATTTCAGTACTACAATAAAGCGTTTTCTTTTATGTAGAAACACAGAAATTTGTGTTCGATTCTGTGTTCCATTTCTGTGCTTCATTAAAGAAAGAAACAAATTATTATTATTTGATAATCTTTCGTGTTGTTTTAATTTTATTCATATTCAGTATGCAAAGTATTGCAACAGAAAACTAACGTTTGCATATTTTTAAGTATAATTATTATTTAGCATTTTTATATCGATTATCATATCGTTTGCGTATTTTTAATCTTTTATAGAATTGTTGTTAAGAATAGCTTAGTCTCAGTTAGTTCTATCACTCACAAGGTGAGCTTGAGCTGAATTTTCTTCAGAAACATAATAAAAATTTCTTTTTAAAACAAGTATTTGTAATTTATTCCCTTCAAGTTTCATTTATTTCCCTTTCAAATCAGTTAAGAAAAAGAGTTTTAACTTAGCTTTTAACATGGTACAAAATTAATAAATTTCGGGCGTAAGTATCTCATAGAGGTTTTTTTTTGTTTGTTAAAATAAACAAATTTTTTTGTTAAAATAACAGAGTTTGTTTGTTAAAGCAAGAAAAATATATTTATCTGCTTTTGAAACAAGCGTCCGTTTTTTACAGTATTTTTCTGCAAGTAAATCCTTTTATACTGGCACACACGTTGACAGTTTCTTTTTGTAAATTTAACAGATATTTTTACAGTGTATGTAGTCAATATTATGCACTTGTATTAAGATATTTTTCACATAGATCACATTCAATTTAAAGCAAACTTTGAAATCAGAATTTAAAAGAATATTTTTTATATCATTCAATTTCGAAATGCCTAGTAAATTGCCTTACTTTCCTTTATTCCAAAATAACACCAAAACTCATCGAAAGCAAATATTAGAATTTTTAATTGATCCGGAATTGAGATCCTCAAACTGAAATTAAATTCGATTTTTATAACTACGTACAAATATGTAATATGACTATTTTGAAATTAACGATAAAATAACCATAGTTTTGACCCATTTATTTATAATTTCAATAATTCAAAAAGAGACAAAAAAATTTCTACAATTATTCTATTTTAAACGTATTTATAATTAACATGTAATAAACATATTTGAGAAACAGACATATGTTTCACAATCATTTATTTAATTTACAAAGTTCAAATATTTAAAACTAATTTAAAAAATTTAAAGTGAATAAGGTATAAATTTCGATTATTTAACAAAAGAAAATGTGAATGAATAAAGACGAATACATTATTAATAATAACTCATTAGAAGGAGCGAAAATATAATAAGCTATCGGCTGGTTTCGTCAATAAAAATTGCTTTATCTTAGTATCTTACGTTCTCTTCTTTAATTAAGATTCGGAAAGTTTATGAATATTTTATGAACTTTTCAGACAGTTGTGACAGCATATGTCAAAGATGCCAAGAACCTATAGAAAAGTTTTTCTGGGATAAAAAAATTATATTATGATTGCAATAATATAAAATAATAACACTGTTGACACAGCTTAAATGCCTTTTGTTTATTGATTTTAGTAAGAAAGAGTTCTATCGGCAAAGGTAGTTTTATTTTGATAGAAATCATCACGCTAACAACATAAGTAGAAATAGCTTTTCCTCTTTCAAGTTTTTGAAAAAGTATATCATTAGAGGCTTTATTTTTACTAAGATCTATACAGTAAGTACCCGTAAAAAAATGTACCTTGAAAAGAAATTTCTAGAAATGGTTTTGTGGAATATATTTAGAAAAATATATTTAGGTTTTTCATTTATTATGAAATATTATTTTGCTGCATTTGAAACTAAACGTAACGCAGTATTTTACATGCAAAAAAAATCGTGTTCAAAGCAGTATATTTATTAAAAAACAGCAAATTGAAAAAATACCCAAACTTTTTAGCCAAAACAAAAAAAAATACCCTACTCATATAAGGAATATACTTCATTAATAGCTTAATAATAAGATGTACTAAAAACTCTTGTTTGAAATGCTTAAAATTATAAACTGATAAACCTTACTCTACTAACATTTTCCCAATGAAACAATAAGATAGCAAAATTTAAACAAGTAACGTGTTCATATTGCATGGATTTTAAACGGGGAAAAAACATTATTGAAATCTAAATCCTCCCTACTGAGAAAGACATGATAGAAAAAAACCACCAAAACATGTTTGATTGCCGAACAGGGGTGAAAGCGAGACGGAAAATAGGAAAGGCTGGTAGTGAAACCTTTGCAGTTATAGCTAGTTTTGGGAAGGAGTTTACTTATTCTTTTTTTAAATTATTCAGCAATATCTACTTTATCTTCGAAAAGAAGCAGTTTTATATATATGCTAAAATTTTAAAAGAAATCTTGATAGTTACAGATATTTTATTTTTTTCGTAAAAAATGCTGGAATGAAATGTCTTACGTACCAGGTTTTTCTCTTTTCCGTCTTGCTATATAAGGGCTTTCACCCATGTTGCCGAAGAAAGAGAGGAGTTGAAATAGGATTATTAGAAATTCCTCCAATTCATGCTACCAATCTGATCTTGAAATTTTTCTCTTCACCTTTTTCACTAGAGAGTCTGAAGAGTATTCCCATAGAGTATTTTGTTATTTTCCACGCATTAAATCTTAATTACTTACCTTTGCTACTTATTTACCGTTATTACTACTTATTTCCTTATACGATTCTTAATGTTCTTGCCTTTACTTTTTTACATCGTTTTTAACAGAACTTTTAAAATTTACATTAAGGGTGATGATTATGGAACACCCTATGTACACATTATGTACAAATCGGTTTTTTTTTTTTAAAAGTTGCTCTTAAAAATATGATTTTTCTGAAAATTAAAATCAATATTAAAAAAAAACCTAAAAATTTGACTTACCTAGCTCCTGTTTTGTTCCCACACACAGTTGGTTGTCCATCGACGTCCAAAAGCCATGATGACCGATTACTGACCTGAAGATAATAAGCTCGATGAGAAATATTCTCTAATGTGAAACTTCTAACACATTTTTGCCGTAATAATCCAATGTATAGCTAAAATTATAAATAATAAAAAAAATAATTAATATTTTTTATTATCACAAATTTTAAAGGTTTGAATAATACAAACATATATTGAAAGAACATATATTGAACATATATCGAACATATATTGTTTTTTTTTAATATATTGAAAGTTGAAGATAAAGATCCTAGTAGTCAATAATTATGAGTAAGTAGAAATATCTATGTTTCTAATTTAACATCTATATTAAATTTGTCATACGGAATACCACAATCATAAATAATAAGGAAATAATGAAATTTTGTTATTCATTCAAGTTATTTATATTAAATAATTAATATAAATTTTTATAGAGTTATTTCTATTATTTAGTATAATTATTATATAATTTTTAATCCTTACTTCAGTTTTCAAGAATCGAATTGAATATAAAACTTAATTTTTCAATTGTGTTTTCTCATTTTTCCTTTACTAAACTTTAAAAAACAAACAAAAAATCAATAATATTGAATAAAACTTATTAGCATATTATTCCTTGACATTTTTATGAGTAAATTTATTCAAACCTAGCATAAAACTGTAGCATTTCTTTGGAACAATTTTCAAGAAAAGTTAAAAAAATTTAGTCACTTTTCATTGTTACTGAAATTTTGTTTAACAGATTTTTTTTTCTTTAACAGTTTAAGACCAATTAAAAAAGATTAATCGAAAAGCATTAAAAAATTTAATATCATAAGTAACACTCTACAGTTTTTATGCAATAAATGATTACATGTAATATGTAACAAAACGTATCGAATTGAAAAAAAGAATCTTAAAATAGTTATTTTATAAAAGTTTTTATAAATTTCAACATTTTATTTTACGCAATATTCGCCTCTTAAAAAAGTGTTATTTAAAATTGTTAATAGATCTAATTTCGTTAATTTTTATTTCATGATGCTTTATTAAAAGCTATATTCTTTTAATCTTAAAACTTATGTGTAGTTCTCCATTTTGTATTATTCCGGAGAAGAAGAAAACTCTCCTAAATAATGAAAGGGAATTTATAAATTCTATATTGCACAGCATATAATATATTTTACTTAAAACGAATATGATAGTTTTGTATAAATAATATTTAAAAGACGTTGTGAAGACATGAAAAGACATGTGTTATTCAAACATTTAATTTAGTTTTTAAAAAGAAAGTCTGACTGGATCTTTTCATATTCGTCAAAGTTAGGTTTTTTCCGAAATAAGTACATCACCTGGAATATTTGAATAAGTCATAGAACATTGTGAACATAGAGTTTGACCTTTAAAAATATGTATTGGCCATAAAATAAGTGAATTGTAATTCAAATAGGACAAGTGTGTTCGTCTGAGCAAAGATTACGAAGAAAAATGGGTAATTGCTTTTTCAATGAAAGAATGATTATCCCTTTTTTTTGAGGGAAGATATTTCTCTTTTTCTTAATGCCCAAAAAAATTAAAGGGAGTGGCAAAACAAACAAGAATATTTTCTATAACAATATTATCAGAAAAATTAAAGATAAGATTGTATTGTAATTTATAATAAGCTGTTACTAGATGTAATACTTTAGCTTTCAAGTAAAAAAAAAATATTGTATGAAATATTTTAATTAATATTTTAATAAATAAAAGGAAATGGAAATCTCACGATAGCATCGAATGTTTTATGACTTTTTGGAAAGAATAAAAAAATTAAGCAATTTTTATGTTGTTTTTTTTTATTTAGTTTTTTTAAGTAACTATAGCAGATATAAAAAAACGCAAAATTAAAAAAAAACTCAAAATTACTGTAAATAGAACTATAAAACACAGAATTAAAATATAAACATGTAAAAAAATTTTTATTAAAAATGAACAAAAGTAATCTTTTTTATTTAAAAACCCTTTTGGAAAATGTTTTAATTATTTTAATTAAAGAATCGAGATGCCGCTCTCGTTGTCAGAAACCAAGCTATGATATACCTTAGTTTATTATATGCTAGGTATACAATAAGATTTGACAATTTAATTAAATTATAACTGATTAGGTAACGAACGATCAAGTTTCAAATATTTAATCTTATTTTACAATTAACAAGGTATAGTTTTATTAAAATATTTTGAGAATAATTTTTATTTTGAGTTTTTTGTTTCTTTTTTTTAAATGTGAATTACAAGCATCATTTGATAGTTTATACAAAGCGAAACAAAAAAAATTTTCACGAATCACATTCTAGAATTTCGCTTAATGAAATTTAGTTTTCTACAACATAAATTAATAGCTCGAAATTACATTCAAAAACCCAAAACGAAATGCTACAGAAAACTACCTGCAAAGCAAGAAGTGCAAAAACCATCAAACAAAACACTGTTAATGTCATAACTTCCAGCAACATCCCCATTGAATGCAGCATGGCATTGACTATAGTTTTAAGTCCTATAATTAAAAAAATTAAAGATACATTTTAGAAATACAAATTATGGCAAATTGATTTTATTTAGCAACTTTGACAGAATGGTTCTAAACCATATAAGAATTTATACCTATTTATTGCTAAACAGATAACTGATATTAAAAAACATTTACTTCGAAATTGATAATTTTAGCGAATGAATTTTTAAAATAATGCCATAAAGCAACAGACTTCAGTATTTATTCCATCATTAATTCATAAGAAAAAACATTTCTTTCTATAAAATACAACGATTTTATTAAATTAAATATCTAAAAAAAAATTATCGCTTTTAATATAATTTAGTTTTTATTAGACGGAGCAGATGGGTCGCCGGTGTCCCTTTTTTATATATTTTTTCTGATGCTCTGCATTCAAGCAAAAGTAATTATTTAATTATATAAAAAAACAGTTTAATAGTTATTAAAAAAATTTCTGTTAGATTATCGGATTTTTATTTATATTAAAATTTAAAATTCAAAAGAATTGTTTGAATTATTTTTCCATTCATATTCAAAAATTTATTAATAATTTATTTTGTAAATTAAAAAAAAGCAATAATGAATTTCTGTTTCTCTTAGATCGAAATAACTACAAATAAGTGTAAATTGGAAAAATTTTTGGTGGAAGATTTTACCTTAAACACAGAAAGGGACACCCGGTGTTACATGCTTTATTTCATAACCAAAAATTATTAAAAATCTGAGTATAATTTTTAACTTTTTGGGCCTAAATTAAAACAAAAGAATGAAAAATACTTTTAATGAAAATTCTGCAAAGTGTTAATAATATACTACGTATAAACTTATATATTTCATAATTACCTGGCGTTATTGACACTGTTTTAAGAGCTCTCAGCACTCGAAATGTGCGAAGTCCAGATAAATTTCCTATAGCTACCCCTATGGCTTGTAAGCTCAGGGTAATATACCTGTAAAAAATATTTAATGCAAAAACAAAGTAATGAAAGCATAATTCGTAGTCTATTGAAAGCATAATTCGGAGTCTTTATTTTATGTAGCTATAACTTTAAGTATGTCTGTACCGGCAAATTAAAAGAAATAATTAAATAATTAGTAAGCAAAGTTTAATACATCTTATTTTTTATCTAAATTAAAAATGTGAAAATTTAAAACCAAGAGCAAGAAAACATTTCGCCAAAAAACTATTTTGAATTCTCTTATATTATTTATTTTTGATAAGTTTATGTATGTACATTTTCTTATAAATAATACTAAAACATGTTGATGAAAAATTATTTTTGACTAATATTTTAACAATTTATCAACCATTAAACATTTATTTATTACCAAATTTACAAAGATACGTAAAAATTACTTACCCAGAAACTACTACAATAAAATCAAGCCAATTCCACGGATTTCGCAAGTAAGAATATTTATTTAATATAAAACCTTTGGCAATTACTTTGATTATCATTTCAATGGTATATATGACAAGAAACACGTATCTGTAATGTAAACATCACAAAATCAAGGTATGGTTTATTAGTTTGACAAGATCAAAGTAAAATTATATTTGTCATAACACTCTGGATCAAGTTCTTTGCTGTATTTATTCAAATACTTGATCTTGCTTAATTTGGTTGTAAGGATTTCAAATCAAAAATTAGTTTTCCTCCCAAAGCAACAGATTCTTATAAATGACATTTTTTGTTTATTTCTTGTCAAAATATGTAAATTCAAAAATGTTATGGATAAGAGAGGGTGCGTAATTGCTTAGGCAAACTTCTAGGGGAGTTAGGGCATTTCGTCAGGATTAATATTGCATAGGCACACATGCGCAGAAATGCCGCCGTACGCGGCTAAGGGTGCATCACTATTATGACTTATTCAGAAGCACACGAAAAAACAGTTCATAATAAGGAAGCGCAATAGCGGCGTAAGACAAAATTTCCGGACATGGGTTCCCATGCAATTTTAATCCTGAACTTAACTCCCCTAGAAGTTTGCCTTAACTCCCCTAGAAGTTTGCCTAATCATTTATGTGACCTCCTGCTAAATATAACGTTTTTAAACTTTCACATTTCAACAAAATGTATTACAACAAATGTTCCCAAATGTAATACATTATTATGTAGAAAATATGAAAGGGATCAAGGTAATCAAATTTTAAGAACAATTAAAGATTGAAAAGAAAGTGTTAAACGACCGAACTTAAAAAATTATCATTATTAGGAAGCTGTTTCAAAGCCTTTATTTATTTATATATTTTTTTTTTTCGTTAAATGTAGCCACTTAACATAAGGTCTTAATAGGAATACTACTAATCCACAAAATGAAAAAGATAGAAAAAGAAGAAAAAATACTTCCCGACTACGTTATTTTCCAACAGTTAACTAAATAACAATGAAAACCTTATTTAAAACAAAAATTATCAAAAAACACCGTGCAACTATGTGAGATAAATAATAAATAAATAAATATCAAAGAAAAATATTTCAACATTAACATTGTATAAAAAATTTTATTAACCCCTTCCTTCTCGCTCCCGTAAAAATGACGGGGTGAGGTTTCACCCTCTATTTCTCGCTCCCGTGATATTTCCGGGCTGGAGCAGCACCTCCTAGAAAGAGTAGGCCTCCGCACGGGTTACCATAAATATCCTTTAGTAGTCCAAACGTAATGACATATTTCGTATTTTCAACCACTGCACAGCTTAGTACCCCGAACGTAATGACTTCTTTCTTATTTTTCATCAACTGCGCAGTTAACTTCGTCACATCGGACTACTAAATTGATCCGTGCTGAGGCCTTGCTTCTTCTAGGAGGTGTTGGCTGGAGTGTTCAGTAGTAACGCGCCAATAAGAATAAAACTAATTCATTTCTTTTGCCCGGATAACATCTTATTACTCATTTTACACAGCAGATGGCAATACCAGGATATTTTTAAGGTAATTGTAGATAGTTTATTTTAAACTAGATGTAGGAAGGAAACTCGGTGCCCAGATTGTGACGTTGGCCTCTGTATTTCATGCTTTGAAATTTATCACACAAGAAAAAATTACCAATTTTTATTTATATTATACGTAAGTTTAAAAAAATTCTTTTTTAATGTTTAAAACACATATTTTTTAAATTTTTCTTGCTTGCTGGAAAACCAACAGTCATAATTATGTTGGCTTTTCCTAAAAATTTAATTTTTTAAAAGTTCAAGCTAAAAACAAATTAAAAATTAATATATATATTGTTCATACACATGTTTTTATATAATTTTCAGGGATAAAAAAAATAGGCACTTTTATGACCGTTTTCTTGAAAATTAACCGATTGTTAAGGGGTTAATAATATGTTATTATATATTTCCATATCTGATTAATCTGTATTTCCGTATCATTGTAGTTATAAAAGCACAAAATTTAAAATTGTAATTATTGTAAATAATATGTTAAATATTTTTGCTCAATTTGTAAAAATAACACCTACAGATAAAAATACGTTTTTCTTCAAAGATATTGTGAAATTAAACTTACTCGGTCTCTTCAATTGGCTGTGATAGAGCTAGGAAGACGCAGTTGAGAAGAATTGTGGTCATAACCACTAATTCAAAATACCTTAAAGAAAAACATGCATATTTTTAAAAACGAAAATTGTTTTAGGTTTTTGGTTAAGATATAAACAAATTTGCGTTCATAAAATTTTAAGAAATGTATTTCAGAGAAAATGTTACTAAATTTTAAATTCAGTCATCGAAAGTTAAGATATTAGGATGAGATTTGCTAAGTTTAAATTGGACAAAAAGATCTAAGTTTGACGTTACTGATTTTAACAATTCTCAATTTTAAACCAAATACCGAAGAATTCAAAAGCTTGTTTCAAAAGACAAACTAAAGACACAATGTTAAATTAAAGTTTTTAAAAAGGACACTTTATGTAATAAAAAATAATCTTTTAATTGTGAATTGTGAGATCAAAACTTACCTGTGACAAGAAATTCTAATTGCATATCTTCTAATTATGGACCATGGGCTAAAAAGAAATAATGAATCTTCGGCAGAATATCTGTACAAATAATAACTGGAAGACCTTTTTGCAATCACGCAGAAAGTCTGGAATGTAAATGAAAAAGAATAATGTTGGTTGTTGTTAATTAATCGTCTGCTAATGAAAATTATTTTTTTCTCACAATTTCATTTTGATTAAATCGTCTGAAATATTCTTTTTAAATTTTGAATATAACATAGTTTTGTAAAGCGAATTCAAAAATTATTTAACAATCTGAAAAATGTGGCATTTTTCGCAATTTTATGTCAATTAATCAGCTGAAACATTGTTTCAAAATTAAGATTAAAGTTTAATTTAATATACCTCTTCTAAATATCTTCGAAAATATCTTTAAAATAAAAAAACGATCTGCAAAATGTGACCAAATTTTTTCCTTTTCTAAGAATTTGGCTAAATTAATATTTTCCAAGTAAAAAAATATTTATTTCCTCAGAAAAGCTACTTTTAAAATCGTTAAGCACTTTAAAAATGTGGCAATTTTTATTTGTTCACAATTGTGCTCTGATAAAATCATCTGAACTTATATTTTTAATTCAAGTAATATTTTCTATTTTCTTTCCTTAGCAAGACCACTTCTAAAATAATTAACGAATTTGAAAAATGTTGCAAGATTTTTTTTTAGTTAAAAATTTATTTTTATAAAATAGAATCTAAAATACATTTAAATTCAGAATAAAAAAATCCATACATTTAAATTCAGGATAAAATATAACTTATTTCTTTTAAGAAACTACTTTTAACCACTTTTAGACATACTAAACGATCTGAAAAATGCCCTTATTTACTATGATCGAACTCTATACATTGTATATTCATACGTACGAATGATTGCCTTTTTAGAACTTCTAAATATGTTTATTCATCCAGAAATTTGGACAGCGGGTTAAAGGGGCAATTTAAGTCCTCGATCCTAAAAATCTTTTGAAAGTTTCAAATAGATCGTTCGGGAGAGACGTTTGACAAAAGGAAATTTTCTTATAGGTTTAGAACTAGCCATTGATAAAAATAAAACTGCAGACGATTTTGTTTTTCTTTTTTATTTCAAATATTTAAACAATCACATCAGTGATGCTTGTAAGCTTATAGCTCCCAATATTAAAAAAATGAATTTATCACACGCTCTTATTTAGTTATTTTTAATTCGTTATGTCAGGTAAACGCAATTATCAGCTTTAACGTGGCAGCAAAGGCTATGTCACGAAATTAGCACTCCTGAACTTAATCTGAAACAACGTGTTTATTCTGTTTATAGTTACGCCTTAAAAAAAAGTTTAAATACAATTAAATGTTTTAAAATCAAAGATATTTGATATTAGAAAAATTAGTTAGGTACCTAAAAGAAAAACTAATTTAGAAATAGAACTAAATTGTTTAGGAGAAAGACAAAAAAATCATACTACAATTAACACCAATGATGTTTGATTAATTTTGATACTAGATACTAATTGAAATTTTAAAAAAATACTATGTACTAAAAGTTAAATTAGTGGAGAAATAGAAATAATTTAGGAAAATAAACTGGTGCTAACTACTGTGTACTACTACTGGTGCTAATGATGCTTCATTTTATTAAAAGGTTCTAAAAGAAATTTAAAAATAATAATCTATGTACCGAAAAGCAATAAGGTATTAATACATTTAGTGGAACTGTAAAAAAATCACCGTACTATTATTGATGCCAATGATGCTCAATTAATTTTGGTAATAGGTACTAATTAAAATTTTAAAAAATACTAAGCTAAGTGCTAAAAAGCGAAACTAGTGGACAAATGGTACCAATTCGTTTAGGAGAAACGTAAAAAAAGTCACAATTTTATTAATGACAGCAACATTTATTAATTTATTTTGGTAATAAGCACTTTCGATATTACAATAATTGGTGCAGTTTTAAACAGTACCAAGTATACTAAAATTGGTACAATTAGTATATGGTACTTGTTAAAACTACATCAAAAATGTGCAGTTTTAATAAAGATACAAGGAAAAGAGGTTTCTAATGGGTCATCAAAAAGGATAAGTATCATAAAGAAGCACTTAATTGTGGAAAAAGTTTGACTATTATGCTTTTGCCTAGAACAAGAGCATCATGCCAAATGAATCTAAATACAGGTAATCTTTATTTTGATAGGATTAACTACTAAAACGTATTTCATTTAATCTAATAACTCAAAACCATAGGTAATTACAAAAAATAATACTAAAAAAATTCATTATTTTAGCTTTATTAATTGTATTGGTAAATGTTAAGCCCCGCCGGTAGTAAATGGTAACTGTTGCACGTTAAATCTGTCGGTTCGCAAAGTCCTCCGTGTTCCCATAAAAAACCATTACTCTGGGGGTACTGAATTGGAAATTGATCATTCTCTGGTTCAGGTCACAATTACAATCTGAAGAAGAATGAATGGGTTCGCCCTATAAAAAGGCTGTGACGTGTCTGCGGCTGAAGTCGTATTCCTGGTCATAGATGGCTCCACTGAAAAGCAGGAAACGCACCCTAAGCCTTAAAGTCGCTTGGTTTCCCCAAGAAGGCTTGCTGGTATTGACAAGTAGCATTAGAAACAACAACAACTGATTTATTGATTGTTTGCTTTTTCACCCCGTATAACGGGTATTCAACTAGTACAAACTAATATTTTAAATGATATTTTAAGCATATTGTTGAACGAACCAATAAACATCTTTACAGTTTGAACAAAATATTAAAGCTAGTATCGCCAAGCTCCTCCATCCTTCCAAGGTTTGATCAATTTTTATAAATATTTATTTAAATTTTTCTACTTTATGGGGAACTTTTCCACGAGAATGAAAGTTTTTAATTCAAATACCTCTTTCAAATTTTTCGAAAAATTTATTCCTCCGATTATTTAGATGAATTTAATAAGAGATTTTACCTAAATATTTTTTAGAAAACCTCCTACTGCACCAAACATATATTTTATTCGAATATTGGAAACAATTTTTTTTTTAAATATATTATTTAAGTTACTAGAGGTACATATTTATCGCTAGAAAAAATATCAAGCATGTATGTTATGTAATTTTTTTAGGTAAATATAAGGATTTAAAACGAACCTTAAAAATTTCTCCGGTATAAAAATCCAGCTGCGTACAGAGACTCCCTGAACCATTTCTGCCCCACCGGGGCATGCATATCTCGCAGATGAAAACACCATTGGGACATATGGACCCTGTCTAAAAAGCCCGGTGGGATACATATATTCCAATCCCCTTCCAATTGCCCAGAAAGTTTTTTATTTTATTTTAGCAGAATATTGTTTTTTTTATCGTATTCGATCCATTAAAATCGTAATTTGTCGTTTTACTGAAAAAGGAAGAACTGGTCTTGAAAGGTTAAGAAGCCCTTGTCAAGTCTATATATTATATCTTGACTTCTCATACTTTTTAAAAAGTTAATTAAATCTCACTGCGTCCTTGCGCTCTATCTTAATTTATATCCATTTATTTTAAAAAAAAATAATCTCCAAGGTCCTCTAACTGCTAATAAATCAACCGTAAATTTTATACAAAGTTTCATCAACAGATGTGTACAATTAATTGCTCGAATCAACCCTTAATCTTCAATAACCTCATTTCCTTCTAGGTAGAGATTAACTTATCGATCAGAAATAAAACTTACAAAAAATGTAACTTTCCTGTTGTTCTTCCAATAAGTTTACGAAAAGAAAATGAATAGCTTCTTGAACAGTCTATTTTTAAAATCCTAAGCAACACGAATTTCCTGAAGGTCACGATGTTGAACTACTATTTAGGACAAAAGGCCGAAAACCTAAATTGGGTATTTCATTGGCATGTTCTAATTATGCAAGCTCTACTTAACAAGGAATCGATTAAGCGAGGTCCGTTGGTAACGATTCATCTAACCAGCATTTATTAATTCCAAAGAAAAAGATTTTCTGGTAGTGCTTTGCTCATTTCTTAAATAGACTTAGCTTCTATTAGTAAATGAGACATTGAATAATGTAAGTTAGAAGCTTATCTATTCTGACATAATTGACTTTCCAGAACGAACATCGGTAAAAGAATAATACAGAAAGATAAAGTACTAGCTTAATTCTGGTAAAGTTATTTGGAGTGATGTTTTGAAAAATGCGATAATTTTCATGAGGGCATTTTTCATGTTATTATAATTTTATATCGCTATAAAACATTTTTAAAACTCAGAGCTAAACGTTTTTGAGCAATTAATTCTCATAGTCTTAGATTTCCTTAAATGTCCATTTCTTTTTTAACTGAGATAGCAACAATGTTTTTTATGGTTTTCAAGCTCATAAAAAGCAAATTTTTTTCTTCTTCTTTTTTGTAGTTTAAAATAAAATAAATATTTAAAAAGAAAAATAGAACTTGGTGTTAAGGTAATTCTTATTTTAAGATTAATTTTTTGATAATTCACCAGCCACTTTTCATTTTTGCTTCACTGCACCATTCTATATTTGTTAGTATTATAGCCGTATTAGATAACTAGGATACCTTTTTTGATATAAAAACTCAAATCCAACTAAATTAGTGATTTTTTTCAAAGACAGAAGGTTCACGAAAAAGAGGAAGACCCCCCACAAGGTGAGATGATTCTGTTGGGAGAAATCTAAGCCTTAGATTAGAGATCAAAAAGTTACAAATATATTTTAATTTAGTCAATAAAAATTATTAAAAACACTTGATTATTAATTAAATTTTCCTTGGATCGAAAAGTACTTTTGTTTATCTTTATTATTAAAAAAATTAATAAAAAATTTGTAAGTTAAAAAAAATCATCATCGTAGGATTGAAGATTTTTTAAAAATACGATCTAAAATAAAGCAATGAAAACATTTTGACTCTTTTTTGGGTCGCGACATGAACATATTTCTCAAATTTGGGTCGCCGCTTAAAAAGGTTAAGAACCACTGATCTAAGGGATCTGCTACAGACAGAGTCAGATGAAGGAGGCTCATGGAGACAGCCCTGCCCTGCAACGAACTGTAGTGCTGAAGAAGAAGCATTGTAGACATGGCGATTGATACATATAGTGTAATCTTTGAATTTACACAGCTTACCTAACCAGAAAATTATCTCAAAATTGATTGTAATGTATTAGATGTATTTAGTTCTATTATTTACGGGTAAGCACTGAAACTATTTTAAAAAATAAAACTCATGCAAAAAGTTCTAAAAATTCCAATTGCTTTGTGTTTAATATTAAAATGTTTTGTGTACAGCATACCTTATCTAATCCAAACTGGCCAACATCTTCTAACGGGGTGTAAAATATTTTGGAAGGTAGCAAATCTGGAGCGATGCAAACACACTCTCTCTCGGGTAAGTTGGTGGCTCTCTCTTTTTTAAATCCATGCTCTTCTCGGCGAGCTTCTGCAGATCTGCACCTATTCTCTTGGCGAGCAAGCGACTCGCGAGTATAGGGTACGAGTCGCAAGCTCCCAGCCGACCACGTGACTTCATCCATCCAGGTGATGATACTATCTCCTCATCAAACTAACAGCCATCTGTAAGCAAAAGGAAATATTTAATGACATTCATTAACAGCTGGATGGAAAATTTCTAAAGTAAAGAATACAAAAATTTAGAAAGTCCTCTTAAAAATTTTCTAAAGTAAAGCATACAAAAATTGAGAAAGGCCTCTTAAAAATATCTAAAATGAGGAAAAGTTTTAAAGACTGATATATGATACATAAGTGGTGCAAGATACGAAATAATAAAAAGAAGCAGAGAACAAAAAAATTTGCATTTATTGACGTCATTAAACACTAAAATGCTTAATTCAAACATATTATACAAACAAACCAAAAATTTAATTTCTCGGATAAAAAGGAGTTTTATTAAAGAGTATGGTTTGCCCTGACTATAACCATGTCGTATGGAATCAATCAAAATTTCAAAGAGGGAATGCCAGGAATATGTTCTATTGGGTTTATATCTGGAAAATAAGCTAAGCAGTAGGTTCTGAAGATAATCGTCCTATGACTTTGAGCCATTAGTGAGCCTATCTTGATAATGCATAGATAATGATGTCCTGATAAAGCATCTTGATAATGAGAATTACTACGATGATTCCTTAACTTATTAATAGTTAGCACTTATTAAATAGAAGAATTTGGGGTCAATCTTTTAAAATACTAAGATTGATTTTTAGTTCGGAAAAAATAGAGTCGTACTTCTATTTAACGAACTTCTATTTTGCCAATTCTCTATTTGGCGATTTTTTTCGCGGAACCAAGAACATTTTGGAAAATTCTTCGTAAAATAGCTTCCTAATATCGAAGTAAATTTTCTATTTAACGAACTTTTCTTTCAGATCCACTTTCCCTATTTCCCAAAATATTTCAGAGCATTTCAAACTTATTTTATTTGGAAATGACCTTGAATTGATTTTCGAAGTCACTTAATTTTTAAAGAAAGTAGTAGTATCCCTTTTCCCCTTTTTTTTACATTTCAAATGAAAAACTCAGATAAAATTAACGGATTGTATTAGTAGCAATTGAACTTGAGAACGTAATGTATGTTTAAAATTACTTTTATAATAAATGCAACTATAATTTTATACATAAATTCAACTTTTTTTTTAATTGAAAATGTATTTAGCATGATAGTGTAACTCTGGATAATGTTTTGTTCTATTCTTGCTTTCCATGCAGATTTCTTTCATGGTTGAGATTTATCAAATAAATAGTAGATACGTACTAGTTTATAAAGATAAAGGTGTATCAATCGCTATTTCAATTATGTCCAACGTTTATGAATTTAAAACCTGTTTTGTGTTGTTAAAGTATTTCAAAGGGTGACTTTTTATTTAAGGAATATTCCGTCTAACGAACTTATTAGGGATTTAGCGACTTCGTTAAATAGTGGTCCGACTGTATGTTATTAGAACAAAAGTTATTAAGGGTAATATCTTTTTTTCTTTTTATTTCACTATACACAGAGTGTACTCGTCCGTAAAAAGTATGTTCTTCCACTCATCTCGTCTTCATCTGAGATGGTCCTATGACCACTTTCTACAGGCAATACAGTAGTTTTTCTTTCGACCAAACAGAAACCATAGGTCTGTATGGTGGAGCTTATTTCGAGCTGTTTGAGTCGAAATACTGGAACCAGTATCCCACTGAATGTTCTGAAGAATAAAGTGGTGAACACATTGCCAGTTCTTTTGTCTGTTTGTGTTAAATACTGATTTTCTATTTTCGTTGTTGCAGGCGTACGAACTTATCCAGATTTTCTGTGAACATTCCCAGTTTCCAGAAACCAATTTCATGGTCTGGAACTGACATTTTGAAAAATTGCTCTCCTTTTGGCTGCAATAAATTATGTTTATCCAAATATCTTTTATCTCTATAAAATTTCATCAGATATCGCATTTTGATTACTACTTATTTATATTATTATTCAATTGTAATGCACAAAAGTATTACCATATCTCTGAAATAAAACTATCTGCACTAAGTCGTAATCGTCTACATAAAATTGCAAAATTCATTTTTTCGCAAATTGTTCTACACGAAAAAATGCAATAGTTTTAATGATAAAAAAATTTTTTTTAATGACTATTAAAACTTCTATCAGCTATTTTTAGTTAGTTACTTTGAATAATTTTTTTATAAATTATAATGTATAATGTTTTTATGATTATTTATATAAAAGTAGATTAATTCGTTCAATCCTTACATTGTGCCAATTTTTAAATTTTAAAATTCGAAATTTGAAATATTTCGGTTTAAATGTTTTTCACCAAAAGCAGTTAAAAAATACAATGTTTTTAACTTTATTTTCTACTTAACATTTTTAACGTGAAATATTTTATCCTGCTAGTTTGAAATTTATTTATTAGATCCCGATATTTCCTTTTATCAAATGTTTTAATCGAAAATACTAACTTTAAAGTTTTTTTATCCAAATATTGTTCTTATGTGATTATTTTGTGTTACTATTTAAATATTATTATTTAAATATTATTATTTAATTACAGTGATTTAAAACACCCCCAAATTATTAAAAATAAACTAACTGCACTAATTAGAAAATATTTACAGGATATTAAAAAATTCGTTTATTCACATACATTATCGTAAAAAATCATAAAGTAATTTTAATACTGGTTCATTATTGAATAAACAACTAACAAATTTGTTTTGCAAGTCATTTTTCGTGGTTCATTTTACTAATTTCTTATGAATTATTATATTTGAACAAGTTTAGTGTATAATTATAAAAAGGATTAAACTTTTTACAACTTTTACAGGTTTTTATAATAATTATCTTGTATATAATGGTGTAAATAGTTGTAAAAGTAGCGGCATCCTTAGTGCCGGTACTTTTTACAAAAATATACAATAATTACATACAATAACTTTTAAAATTAAAAATGCATAGTTTTAAATTATTCGAAACTCATTTATTTCCTTATAAAAAGTCATATGAATAAGATTCATCTTATGAATTGATGTGAATTCCCGGGTTCATTATGAACCTTAATTCCTTAATTAAACTTAAATTTAATTTGAGCTCAAATTGAACCTAAATTTGAAGTTCTGATATAAGGAGATTTGTTATTAGATATGAAAAAATAACATTTTATTTCATGTTACACTATCTCATGTTTTCTGAAACTACATGATCATCATAGAAATTAGATTCATCACTTTTGAGGTATTGGACTGTATTATATATAAAACATATCCGTTTTTTCACTACGTTTGCAGCAAAATTACTGGTATAGTTTCTCGTTTTAGTTATTAAGTCATTTTCAGGCCTGTTAACAAAATTAAAGTCCCTTAAAGATCCTATTAGTATTAATAACCGCTGTGGCATTTACCATGCCCATTGCAAACTTGGTTACATCTAGTAAACCAGACACTCTTTAAAATTTAGATTAAAGGAACACTATAGATATCCATCAGCAAGATTTTGATAAATAATCTATTGTTGCACTTGTTGGATTCTTGGGCATAAAATTAATTTCAATAGTGCAACATTTCTTTCTACCCCTGTCACATCAGCTCATCTTGATACTCTGGTATCTTGTTTCATTCATAAGAATGTCAATTTCCTTTTTACTTAATGAGTTTCTCACGACCTTTTTATGGAGCGTGGAGATGCTCCCTTCTCTGAATTACCTCTCTCAGCCACAGCGATTTTTCTAAATTTGTTTTTCACCTTTTCCATTTATATCGCCGGCAATTTTTCGTTTTCTGGCTACAGCAGCTTTTCTAGTTTTGCTTTCTACCTTTATTTATCTTTCATTTTTTCTTTGGTAACTTTTGCTTTAAATATTTTTTGTTCTTATTCACGCCTGGCTGCTTTCGAGAATGGACGCTTATTTTTGAGCGCTCGAAACATGTCTACTTTTCCCAATGTTTGAAAAAAAGGAAAAATTTTTATTTTATACATTAATTATTAGTATAATATATTATATTAATTAATAATTATAATATTTAAGTTAATTATTATTATAATATATTATATATATTTTATATTATATATATTTTATATTCTACATAAAAAATTTTATATTCGAAAAGATATACTTATATATCTTTTCGCTTTAGTTACAATGAATCTTTCATTTCATTTAAACTTAATTAATTCATTTAAACTCTTTTAGTTTTCTTGTACAAGATATTTTATTTTCCATGAATTTATCAAAACAATGTTCTAATAACAATTTTATTAACTATGGTTCGTTTTTAATTACACATTCCAAAACTGCAATAACTTCGATGGGCAGCAAATATATTAGACTGGCATATAAAAATATCACTAATACTCCCCAGTAAAAATGAACGAAGATGGACATAATAAATAATAAAACTGACATGAGGTTAAACATAAATGACAATCTAATAAAGCTTAAAAATACTTGCAATCACTCAACGTTTTTAGTAAGGCACGCAATGAAAGTCAATATATTTTTAATATATTAAAGTGAATACATTTATAATATTATTACCTTAGAAACCTATATTTTTCAAAACTTAGAAAAACTTAATAAATAGTTCTATAAATCGATGTTTGTATTTGTATCCAATCAAACTTTTTAATATTGTAAGACAAGAGCATTGTATTTAGAGAATTGTATTTTTTCTTGTTTGGCATAACATTTGCGATCTTTTGTTTGTAAAAGCGTATTGAGTAGTTTAACTTATAAACCTATATTATACTGAATTCATGAAAAAATTAAAAGTAAAAAATTTTGTCCCTCAAAAGCTGTTTGTAAATAAATCTTAGAATTTTGTTAGATAAATTTATGTCTTGATTAAATAATTTTATTAAGGGAGGAGAAAAAAACGATTTATTTCGTTGATGTTAAATTTGACGTAATAGTATTAAGTCGTATGCAGTAAGTTTTCTGTGCAAATTTATGTAGTTCAAAGAATAGTGAAAATTAACTACAGTAATTATAGTTTATTAATTATGATATTATAACATATATATATATATATATTCATTTTACTCATTCTATTTCACTTTGTTATTCACGTCTTGTCTTTTCATTCTATTTCTTGATTTAAGTATGCTTGAATTAACATTTAAAGTTTTCCTTCAAACCGAGTCGTGAGAATTCCCTTGATTTATTTAATGGACCAATTGTAATTACTAACGTTTCTCTTTTCGCATGTAATTTAAGAATTCATCGGGACTTCTTAGCAAGATTTTCTCTAGCTTTTGAGAGACTTTTGGATTTTTCTTGCTCGCCATATTTACTTAATAAAAACTTTTTGCTTCGACATGCCCCGTTTATTTCTCCTGTCCACACTGCTACTATTTCATATATATATATATATATATATATATATATATATATATATATTATGATTAACTAGGATGACCCCAAAAAATTGTTTTTTTTCTCAAATTACCTAAAATATGCTAACTAAGTAGATAATCTGCGCTAATTCAATCGAAAATAAAATCTTTGCTGAGACATCAGAAGCATTTCTATATACATAAATTAATATAGAGTCATTTACTTATTTTTCATTAAAAAATAAAGCTGTAGTACTACAATAACAAAAGAATAATTAAAAAAAATTTGAAAAACAGTAACATTTAGAATTATCAGAAACAGTTTTTCTTTGCAGAAGATAATATTTATTTTTAGAGCTTTTTGAAATGTAGCTTTTTTAAAAGATAATATAAATGTCAAAAAGTTTATTGATATGAACTTAGAATATACAGGGGGTTTAAAAAGGTATAGTGCAGGTATTAGGCATAGTGCAGGATAGCGCATATTTAATAGTTCAGAATAAAATGCGACAAAAAAAAAAAATGCGACTGATTCAACTTATTGAGTAATAAATAAATTTTATTGACTAATAAATAAGTTTTAATTTTAGAGCAAAAAACCATTCAAATAAATATTTTGAACTATTTTCGTCATATATCTAATTGATAGTTCAACTTCAGAGTAAAAATTCAAAAAGCTATTTTTAAAATATTCATTTAAGCATATAGAAACTTAATTTTATAGTTAAATCTGTTAAAAACTAAAAACTTTTCCATTCTCGCTTTTTTGTAAATCATATTTGTCTGGAATGATTCATAATTTTCCCATCATAGCGAAATAATTAGTTCTTAATCACGAATGCAAATACATTTTTAAAAAATATTTATTGTAACGGTTCCCTCATATATGTATTTTCCGACATTTAATAAATTTAGAAAACTTCGTCGCTGCTAGAAAGTTTTCAATTATAAAATATGCTAAAAAAGTGAACAAAAAAAAATATCTTTAACATGTTTACAAAATATTTAGTAGGTAAATTAATTTTTAAGTTTATTAAACTTCAAAACATTTTTCTTCATGTTTTTTAAATTATCTATTTCGAGTTGACTATAATTGTCTCTGTGAAAACAAAATAATTAACTCGTAATTACGAATGCAACTGCCTTTTAAAAAAATATTTTTTACGTTATTCATAGATATAAGCTATTATTCGTACATTATAATTATTAACACATTATTTCAATTTCCGATTAGTATTTTATATTTATGATTTCCAATTATTTAATAAATAAAAAAATCAGCGCCTTTAAAAGAACTTATTCCAATCATAGCATTTGTTAAAAAAGGAAACAAAAACTGATTTGTTAAATATTTTATCTTGAACATGTTTTCAAAAACATTTGGAAACATGATTTAATTTTTAAGTCGATTAAACATCAAAATATTCTTTCCTCACCTTTATTAAAATATCCGTCTGGAATTGAACTCAATTTATCTTCATAACAAAATAATTGACTCACAATTACGTTTCTACATTTTTTTTTAAACAGTTGATTGCAATAAAGGTTAACCCCTAAATATGTTTTTCAATTTTTAGTAAATTTGCAAATCAGCGTCAATAATAGGATGTATTCCAATTGTAGCATCTGTTGAAAATGTGAACAAAAAAGAATCGTTCAACTTTCTGTATGTCGTCTGGTTAATGGACAGGTGCCGCTAGTATCGGTGCCAAAATTAAACCTACCCATCCCCTCCTTCCTTTATTTTTTTCCATTTTACCGTCTTTTCCAGTGAAGGAATAAATATTGGCTTTTTGCCTAGGTATGTATTCAGCGCATCAACCCCCCACGACGACCAGCATTTTACGCTATTCTATAGAAATTAATATTTACTGGTTTCTCAAATGGCAAGCTGTTATTAGAATAATTTTTCCCGGAATAGTAAATGAAATCCTTTTTTAATGATGAACTGTTAAATTACAAAAAAAAATTATTCGTGTTGAATTTGATGTTAATTATTAGGGGAGAGTGGGGTCAATTGTAACATTTTTTACTTAACTATTTTTAACTAACAAAAAATCCTAGTATTAGCATTAATTGACAGACGAGTAAAGTAGACTATCCTCTACTAGAAAAAAAAACTTATTTTAAATGTTATTATATTAGTTATTAAAAATTTTTGACAGTCGTGCACTTGTTACAATTGTCCCCACTTACGGGGTCAATTGTAACAGTTCATAAATTCAACTAAAACATAGTTAATTATACATATTATCGTAGTTGTGATATCTTTTTTTTATTGATCAAAATAGTAGTGATATTTTAGGAGTAAAAATAATAATGAGCAGAGACCTAAAGGGTTAAACTTTTAACTTTAAGGGGTTAAAAATTTTAATTTATGCTGTGAAAGGTGACAAATAAAATTATGCACATGCAACATAATATAAATGATATAGGAAACTATTGGTGGTTCTTAAAGAGTTATGTAATGGTTTCTAAACATAACATTATTTATTTTCAGCTGTTACATTCGTCCCTTTACTTATTGTTACAATCGTCCCCAAGACGCCATTTCAGCTTCATTTGTTAAAAAGAATGCTAGTAAATTAACAAAACTAATCTTTTTTTGAAATGTTAATTAAGGTGTCCACTTACATATTCGGTTAATAATTTTTATTTGTTTAAACAAAATTACTTTGTTACAATATAATATTCTAATACCAAAAAAAGTACTTATGTAGCGTGAAAATATCTTTTGTGATGTAACTCTTTCAAAAGTACATAAAAATGGTTGCCAGCAGGGGTGTACATGTAGGTTTATTAAATACGCCTTGTGCGCCACCTAGGAACCAAATCTAGAAACCGACACTCGAAATTTTTGCTCTGTTACAATCGTACCCTGTTACAATTGACCCCACTCTCCCCTACACTTGATGCTTATCAGTTGTAAAAAGATCCCGTTCACCATTTGTTGATTTTTAATATCTATGATAAAAGTTGGTAATAAATAATTATTAGTGCAATTAATGATTATTAATGTAACTAATATTACTTTTTTTAACATTTTCTAAAAAAATATATTTATTTTCATTTTATGACCGACTTAGAAAAGCCGACCCTATTTTCAGTTCATGACTATTAATGTTCAACTCCGTAGACTTGTAATTTTGAACACAATCCAAAAGACAAGGGAACTCCTGGATCAACTAGCCTCCGAGGAGGAACTTAACCGCATTTGCGTTAAATCGAGAGGAAACCCTCCATGGTTAGCCCGACGGCAAGGGGATTCCAACTCATTATTCGTTTTCCATTGTGGATGTTTTACGTCAGCACTGTTGTCGACGTGAGTCGGGAACAGAATTGGTATCAACCAACCAATGCTGAGATTCGAACCTGGGTTCCTTTATTTGGAGGCGAATGCACTACTCCCTGATCCAACTGCGAAAAAAATGCATTAAAATTACTAAAATATTTGAACTGAATTTACTTTGATCGAATTATGAAAATAAAAATAGAAAACAACATTAAAAGGAGCAGTATAGCCTACCGATTATAGCCTGAATTGATTTTATTCAAATTTAACTAAATAATTTATAAAAAAGATTCTATTTTATTCGTGAGTGAATTATTGCGGGCCGGGATAGCCTGGTCGGTAGGGCACTGGGCCCATGTCCGAGAGTTCGAGGGCTCGAACCCCGCCGGCCGAAGACTCCCTATGTAGTAAAGTGACTGGTGCACGTTAAATCTGTCGAGTCACAAAAGACCTCCATGTTCTCATAACAAATCATTACATCTGAGGGTACTGGATTGGAGATCGATCGTTCTCTGATTCAGGTCAAAATTACGATCTGTGGATGAATGAATGGATGTATGAATGGGTCCGCCCTATAAACGGGTGTGACGAATGGTCTGGCAGAAGTCAAATTCTTGGTCATAGATGGCACCACTGGAAAAACAAGAACAATCGCACCCCCTCTACCTAAACAGGTATACGTCAACAACAACAGTGAATTAATGCAGATTTCATCTCTTCTTACATCTCTCACAAAGATTTCATTGATCGGGACTCTGAACAGGCATTTTTAGCAACAACAACAAAAAAAAAATAATAAATAAATAAAATAGAGTATTTAGTAGCGGTTTCAAATTAATATTAAAAATAAGTGCTATCGAAATCTAACAATACCCTGGATTACATGGATATGCATGCAAAACATTAAAACCATTTTTTTCCACTACTGATTAACTCTGAACTAAAAACATTGAAACCAGTTTGATTGCTGAAGAAATAGAAAGGCATTGAAAAGTTATAATTACAAACTGCTCCGTGTTTCATCAGGCATCCAAACTTGTTTTAATGTTTTTCATTCCGTTTTTCACCCTAATAATTTGAAAAATTTTGTTATGGATTCAATTTCTTTTTGCTTAAATATTAATTTACAACGATCAATATGTATACTTTTTTACTTCATTTTTGATAAATATTCCAAAAATATAGATTGAAGGCAGTGAATACTTACGCTTTTAAGCACTATTATTTATAGTTAGTTCTTTACTAATATGGCAGCAAGCGAAAATTTATTTCTGAGAGTGTATATATTCATGACATTCCAATCAATAGACAAACGCAATGAAAGTTCTAAAGAAATATGAGCATTTTTGATTTTACACTCATTACAAAAACAGTAACATTATAACTAAGCAGACATTTATGGTAACACTCAACCAGAAAACCAAAATTGGTAATGCAACTTGAAATGATTGAAAATGAGTGAAAGAGGGATTCGTTTGACCACCTGAAAACGGCTTGGCTAACCGCAACGGGTATTTCATAATTGCATCTCTTGCTCCCATCCATGGATGCGGACCTTCAAGTCTGTATTGATATGGAAGACTTGGACCCAATATACAAATCAAAAATAAAACTGGATCAAAAAACATCATTTTCAATAAATTTGGTTTTGCACCATATTCTGAGGCGATTGAGTCTATGTACGGTAGGTAATCAACCTCTATTGTGTGTCTTGGCGATTCTACAAATCTCTCTTCCCTAGTTTTCTTTTCCAAACACGTTTTTTCCATCATAGTTTCTACCGGAGGCAGTTTCACTTTGCCTTTAAGAAGCATTGCGAACCACTGACACTGCGAATCTGCTATCGGAAACACTGCTCCATTCGGTTGGCATAGTCCTATAAAAGCAAGCGAAGAATGTTGTAAAGACAAAGGAAACATAAATTTGTATAAATCCACTTTGTTGTCTTTGAAATTGGCAAAATCCTCCTTTATGAAGGGGAAACTGATGTGGTAACCTGTGGCGAAGACTACTACGTCAACTGGAGTAGCTGACTCTTCGTTGTCAAAAATTATGCCATTTTCTGTGAACCTTTTTATGTTTGGTCTTATAATTATCCGTCCTGCCATTATTTTTGATGGCATGTAATCATTTGTAGTTGGATGTTGTCTCAGAAATCGGTGTTTTGGCTGCAAGCCATATAATTTGTGATCAAAAGCTTCGTTTATGATAGTCCTTTCAAGAATGGAGCTGCAAATATCATATCCAACGAGAGACAATATAAAGTAAAAGAGTCGACAAGTTAGTGAAGGATCAAAGGGGTATCCTAAGGGACCACGTCTGGCCACAACCCATGTTCCTCTTCTTGTGCTTAAAAATACCTAAAAAATAAAAAGAAACATATTTTAAAAATTGAAACTAGAAAAACTAACAAATATTGAACTGTAATACGATTGCCCTATAACGACCACCTTTAAAAATTATTTTTAAATTCTAAATCCAAAATGAAGACCGAAATATATGAGCAATTGTGATTACTGTTTAATTTTTAATTAAGTTTATGATTGTACTGTGACGACCACCTTTAAAGTATATTTTTATTTATTTACTTATTTATTGCATGATGTAAAGACCGAAATATGTGAGCATTAGAGATTGCAGTTTAATATTTAAGTTTTAATTTAAGTTTATAAGGAATAGGATTGCACTAAGACGACTACCTTCAAAGTACATTTTAATTTTTTTTTTCAAAAGTGAAGACCGATATATATGAGTATTAGAGATTGTAATTTAATATTTAATTTATAATTAAGTTTATATTAAATAAAATTGCAATGTGACGTCCACCTTTGAAGTATATTTTTAAAAAAATTCGTTAAAAATGAAGACCAAAATATATGAACAATAGGGGTGGCAATATAATATTTAAGAGAATAAAAAAACAAATACGTTGTTAAAATATGAAGAATAATAACTAGTGTGGAGATTGGGAATTAACGCATTTTGACTCGCTCGATTGTCAAATTTAATGGTGTCTTTAACAATCACGTATCAACCTCTCTCTCTAATTTCATCTTCCTTTTTAATGATTCGACAAGTATTAATGATTTTTTATTCTTCCTCGTACAAATTTGAATTTTTTTACATTAATACTTTTTCATCTTCCTTTTTTAAAAACGTTCTCAAAATATAAATAATAGGCGATCAATACAGAGCATAACAAAATTCAAATAAAGGGATATTTTTTTAATTATTATTACTCTATTCATCAGTAAAAGAAAAAATGCGAATGTGAAATCAAATCAACAATTAAACCGAAATGTTTAAGAAACTTCAACAATAGGGATTTTCATTATAATTTATTTGTCTGTATCAATTTTGTCAGACAAAGTATTACAGTTTCGAATTAAAAACTTCAAACTCTTTCGGTTTTGTAGGCTCTTCCACTATCTGCTATCTCATTCGATCTTGGTTCACCTAAAAATTTAATTGCTCCAATTCGGGTCAGGATAGCCTAGTTGGAAGGGCGTTGGACCCATGTCAAAGCAGTAGTGACTTCGTAGACTTCCGTGTGACTGGTGCACTTTAAATCTGTCTGGTCACAAAGGCCTCTCTGTTACCATAAGAAATCATATCTATGATGGTACTGAATTGGAGATTGATCATTCTCTGGTTCAGGTAAAAATCACGATCTGTGGATGAATGAATGTGTCCCCCCAATAAACGGGCAGTGACGTGTGTGTGGCTGAAGTCTTATTCTTGGCCTTAGATGGTGCCACCAAAAATCAAGAAACGCACCATCTGCCTTAAAGTAAGCTTGTTGGTATTGGCAAGTGGCATTAGAAACAATAACAGCAACATTGTTCCAACTCAATTCGATTCAATTTATTCTGGTAGATAACAATTTAGAAAATTTCGAAATTGATACATGCATGAATAACCAACTTAAGAGATTCTTGATTTCCCTAGTATTACTTAGCCTAACGTATTACTATTTTTTTTTTAAATTACGCAAATTATTACTCAAGACAACCTCACAAAATGAATAATAATTATAGTGTTGCCAATAGATAAATACCCCGAGCTTATGGTGCCACGTAAGAGAATATTATTATTAATTTTATTATTATTATTGTTGTTGTTGAAATTACTACCAGATTTATGAAAAACGGAGTATTACCTGCTTCGCTCTTTCGCTCATTTCCACAGCTATGTCTGATCCTGAATTTGCAGCACCAACGACAACTACTCTTAAATCCTTGAAAGCATCACAGGTTTTCAAAGAGTGGGCATGTACAATTTTTCCTCTAAATAATTTTTGCCCCGGAAACTGAGGAGAATTTCTGAACGCATGATGACCGGTACACACCATGACACCATCATAATCTTCTTCGACCTCTTCAGCAAATTTTTCACTCATTTCATTGACTTTTCGCGTTATGACAGTCCACCTTCCCGTTTCCTGATAGTCTCTGGCTCTAAATACACTCACTACTTGATTATAAAAACGAATAAACGGGTGTATTCGAAAGTGGTCAGCATACATTTCAAGATACTTTAACATCTCAGTGTGGTGCATGTAGTTTGGAAAGTCGGCTGGAGGTGGGAAATCGGTATAAGCACTCAGTTCTTTGTGACTGTTTACAACAGTAGACTTCATCACTGATGGCTTACCAAATTCATCATCGTCGTGATATCGCCAAAGTCCCCCAATATTTCCAGTTTTCTCAAAGCAAACGACATCTATGTTCTCTTCTATACAGGCTTTGATTGCAGTTATGCCACAAGGGCCTGCGCCAATGACTGCAACTCTCATTTTTAAATCAGCACCTAAAGAATAATTTGGTAATATAAATATGGCAATATAAATTAGCAGAAACATTGAAAAATCAGCCCAGTTTAAATGAAACTCTATTGTATTATATATAACCATAAACTCAATTGACCATAAAATCTATTACGACCTATACAATGGAGTAGATAACGATGGGGCACGAGAGGACATTTGTCCCGGGCTGTCTTAAAGTGGCACCAAAATAATGAGAGAAAAAAAAAAGTAAAAATGAATTCCAGAGTAAAATGCTTTTTCATTAAAATATCCCTAATTTTATGTACTAATTGCCAGAAAATCCTCAGAGGCCATGTCGTATGATTATGCGGCATGTAAAAGATCCCTAGAGTGCCTTATTGGCTATTGGCATTTCCGGCAAAATTAAAATTCCTAGTGCACTTTAGCATCCAAATAGAGTATAGGTGCTGCCATCTAGTGTAGCAGAAACTAGACGTCCAAAATTAACATGGCCAACGGTATCTCACCCATTGAGGTGGTCCTGAAAAAGTGGATACCACTTCTGGAGAGCGCGCTAGGTCTGCTCATTGGGAAGACTGGTTGTGCAGCTCATAGGAAATTAAAAAAATGTACTAATTGCGGGCCCTTAACCTCAAAATTTTATTTGTTTTACCTAAACATTTAGCAAGATGTCTATTAATTTTGTAGATACATGTAGGTTTTCGTATTATTATTTTTAACAAATTGGTAATATGTTTAATAAAAAACGTCTCCATAAAAAAACAATAAAAAAAATATAAAAAATGTAAAAAGCAATAAGAAAAATATAAAACATTAAAAAAAACAATAAATTGTTTTTTAAAAACAATAAACACAATCAAAAGCATCTAAGTGTAATAGAAACTATATCATTAACATACGCTGTTAACTTTTAAACCAAATCAGGTGAACGTTATCGTGTTATGTTTTCTTAAAAAATCATTGCATAAAGTAGCAGTAATAAAAAAAAAAAACAATGCCAAGTGCAATTGACTTAAATTTTTTACATTATCTTAAACTTATATTTGTTCCGAAAAGGGGCTCAAAAACTGAGTTCGGAGCTGTAAACCTTAGCTGCGACTCTGCACTTATATAAGAGTTTAAAAGGCTGAGTATTATTTTAGCAGGAAATTTTAAGAAAAGAAATAAAAACTATAGAGTTTTTTAATTTCAGTTATAAAAAAAAAATTTAAATATAGTTTAAATTATTGATTAAAATAAAATGTATAGCATTGAATAAATATATCGACTGCATAGCAAATTTAATTATTCGTGCAAAAAAATTATTGAAGTTTCTAAGTATTATTCGATTTTAAGCTGCATATGCTTTGTACTCATTTGTTAAATATGTAAGCAAAAAACAATCCTTGCATGCAATACGCTTATGAAATTTCCAGTTTTCGAAAAAAAAAACTATTCGCGTTGTGTATATAAGTATTTTGTTTCTTTGCTTTATTTTTCAGAGGTTTAAACAAATATCGTTTAGATATCTTCGATATCTTGACATCGTTCGTGCTTGTCAAGTATTTGTTGTGACTATTTTCGAATCATTTGCCGACACTTAAATTTTAAAGATTTGTCGATATTACAGACTAACAGTCTTCCATTTCTTACAACAAAATAATTTTATAAGAAATTGAGTTGTTTTTCGTTTTGTAATTTTTAAGGATTTTAAAACATATTGAAATTAAAACAAATAAATTTAATCAGTATATTTTTACAGGTATTTTCACTGTTTGTTTAAATGGTAATAAAAGTATGAAATTTAAAAATTTAAATTCTTCTTTCTTGTGACATTTTCATTGCTCCTTGATCTACTAACAACATAAAATTTGTAATAAAATTTGTAAATAAATTTACGATTTAACTTTCAAAGCAGACCAGCCAACAGAACACAGATCCAAAGCAGTAGATACTGATAAATCAACAGCAATCGTTTATGTAAGATATCTCTTGTATATAAAAGCATTCCGTAATCGCAGCCCTTTATATATATTTTTAGAATTCTTGTTAAAATGAGAAAAAACTATTTTGGCTATTAAGGACAGCAAATTATTGTTTAAGATAAAAAGGCACAAAAATTACCACAAGTGAGGAAAATCAGATAAATTTATCGAAACTGGTTTGATGATTTGATGAAACTCGTAGGCCGTATTTCTAATATCATCTTTCAACTGTTTTCTATTTCCATTGGAAATCAAGCGGGTTTTTGATATTTTGATTCCGCCTTCCTCAGTAGTGATTAATAAATTCTGGTAGTGTTTTTCCCCGCTTAAAAAGCGTGCGGAAGACACTTTTCTTTTATTTTAAATTTTCAGTCTTATTATTCAGCCAATTATTTTACAAAAAAAATTAAAATTCTTGAATTTCAATATTCGAATTCAGAAGTTAAATTTTTCCACTTTCGAAAGAAAAAGTTTGCCAAAATGTAAAATCAAAAGAATTTTAAAAAAAAAATACTTTTTGAAATTTATTTATATTTTCGAAGAAAAGATACATCAAAATTAATGATTTTAACATGGGATTGAAAATAACATCTGGCTCCTTTTAAGACGATATGGGAAAAAAACAAAAACTCTATACCATTTAAATATTTATTTCTTTAAATCTATAACAATATTTACACAAAAATATAAAATATACTGAGAAAAATTAGTAATTAATACCCTAAAGTTAAATCATGCCAAAATGTATAATAAAAGAAATTTGAAAGAAAAAAAAAAAACTTTTTTAAATTTATTCATATTTTCGAAGAAAAGATACATAAAAATGAGTCATTTTAATATGGGCTTGAAAAGATCAGCATCTGGCACCTTTTAAGACAATATGGGAAAAAACAAACACTCTATACCAGGGGTGGCCAAGCTCCTTGATAGTCGAGCCATTTTACAAAATTTGAAATTTTTCGCGGGCCGCAATTAAATACGTATTTAAAAGGTAGGCAAAAAAAATTTTTACGGAAATTATATTTATTGAAAATATATAAATAAAAGTACAAAATATGTGTATTGAATTTAAATATTAAAAATTAAACACATTTATTTTACTCCTCATGATAATTCTTTAAATTTGGTGAATAATTGGTGACAGCACTTCTCAATAATTCTTTGAGATGATGGTTATCTAATACTAATCGGTATTTGGATTTCACGAATTTTAAAGTGGGATAAAATTATTCACATAAGTACCTTGTTCCGAATATTGAAATAATTCGACAAGCAGCCTTTTTTAATTCAAGATACTTCGATTCTGGTGCAAATTTCCTAAATTCAGTAATCGACGTCGACTTATATTTTAATTGTAGAGCTTGATCTTCTTGCATCTCTATTAATTCTAATTCTCCAGATGCTTTTTGAGTCATAATTATATTGGAAATGGAAAACTCGCCTTGAATTATGTTAATTTCAAATAGATTCAGAAATCAATAGAATCAAGAGACGATTTAAAATATTTCAAGTCTTGAAATCTATTTTGGAATTCCTTCCAATATTCCTTCTAGTTTTTTCATATACTCTTTGATTTTTTCTTGTTTAATATTGGAACAATTTTTTTTTGTTCGAAGAAAATGACAAAATGTTTTATTTTTAATATCCTTTTGAAAAAGTTGTAATTTAGTTTGAAAACTAAATATACACTCTGAGAGGTCAGATATTATTTTATGTTTCCCCTGCAATTGTAAATTCCGTGTTTGCAATTGTTCCATGACATTAAAAACATTAAGTCTTGTAACCACTCGTCATCGCCTAATTCTAAATAGGTTATTTCCTTTTCTTTTAGAAATGCAGTTATCGGATCAAACAAATCTACAAAACAATTTAATACGCTGTAACCATCTAACAATGCAAACGAAATTAATGTCATTTGAAAGTTCTTCGTCCTCTAATTCTTTAAAAAAAAATTTGAACTGTCGATAATTTTTTGCATTGGTGGGAATGTAATTTGCAATGAGTAACACTGTTTTCATAACATCAGGATATTTTTAATATTTTGTAACGAGATGTTCTCGGTGAATTATGCAGTGAATCGGTATGAATTGTGGAATTTGAGAATCATCTCTTAAAATCCCAATAAGAACGATTTTTTTACTCAGCATTGCCGGAGCTCCATCAGTTGTAATGCTTACAAGTTTATTAAGAAGCACATCAAAAAATTTTCATTGTGGAATCTAATGCATTTTTAATATGGACACCGCGGGTTGACTTTTGAAATGCTACTAAATGTAATAATTCTTCTTTAACAACGAAGTGAAACAAAACGTATGAAAACTGCCAATTGCGGAAGATCTGTGATATCTGTCGATTTGCTGGGAACGATAATATATTTTTAAAAATTTAATAGCACAAAAATGAAAAGGGAACTTGGGTACATTTATTGAGAGCCACAAATATTCCTTCAAAGAGCCGCATGTGGCTCACGAGCCGCAGTTTGGCCACCGCTGCTCTATATACCATTTAAAGATTTATTTCTTTAAATCTATAACAATATTTACACATAAATATGAAATCTCTACTGAGAAAATTAGTACTTAATACCTTGAAGTTAAATTTTCCCACTTTCGAAAAAAAAAAATGCCAAAATGTATAATAAAAGATATTTGAAAAAAAAAAAACTTTTCGAAATTTATTCATATTTTCGAAGAAAAGATACATCAAGATTAATCATTATAATATGGGATTGAAAATAACATCATCTGGCTCCTTTTAAGACGATATGGGGAAAAACTAAAACTCTATACCATTTTAAATATTTCTTTTTTTAAATCTATAATAGTATTTACACATAAATATAAAATCTACTGAGAAAAATTAGAAAAGGAAATTAATACCTCAACTCCAAGTCTAAACGATCGCCAATGTCTCCAGTTATTAAGCTTAATACTTCATAATGTTACAAAGCGTTGGCTTTATTTTCCTTAAGAACAATTAATGTCATTTACTTGTCATATTCAATTTGCTTCCAAAGTTACCGTATCGTATACGGAAATCTTGGAATTTCAAAACGACGCAAATATTATACTGCAAAAAACAATAGATTTGACGAGTTTTTTCCCTTAATTTAGATAACTTCTTTGATTAATATTCAACACGTTTTCGGCGGGTATCAGTGGAAATTCCAATTGTTTTGGTATAATCGCTAATTGCACGATGACATAGTTAAAGTCATTTATTCGCTTTAAACATATTATGTACTACAAATTATTTTAAAGAAAGTTTACAGTAATACTCAGAAAATCCTTTTCGCAAGTCTTTACAAGAATTAAAAAGAAATACAATAATAAAATCCGAGTAATTTGATTGATTCATTTTTGATTTTCACTTCCTCTTATTAAAAGAATTCTCGAAATTACTTTTAAATGAAGAAGGAGATTCGAATAGTAGAAACTTAAGGGCGATTTGAAATTTCAATAATTTTATTTATATTTATATATATCTTTTAATTATATTTTTTAAGGGCAATGTATAATTATTCTGCAAATTTTTTTGTAACATTTTATATATTTAGTAAACTATTTTACATTAAAAATAATTTTTGAAATAGTTTTGTTTCACGTAGTCTGAAAGTAAACCTCACAGGGCAGCTGTCAATGTTAATATGCCCAGAAGTCAATTTAATATTTAAATATGTTCGTTCGACATTCAGTCAAATGAACTTATTTAATACTATAGTGGCTTAATTTTGTATGAAATGGTACTTAAAACGTCAAACTATTAAAGTTAACACTTTAGCATTAGTTATAAAGTGTGCAGAAACAATTGTACACGTTAAATAACTTTTAATCTAATGTTCGAATTTTTGTGTACTACGAACGAAATTGGTCAAATAGATCTCGAGAAGCCAAATTTAAAATAAATAACTTTTAAAAATTACTCAGAAACTATTCTACTGAACTCGTTCAAATTTTATACTTTGTCTTTTAAAATTACATTCTTAAAAATAATGTGAAAATTTGTAAATCTCACAATTTAAAATTTTTTGTCTCTTATTTAATTAAATGATAAAAAAATAATAAATAATTATTAAAAATCATTTTTTTGCGGAATTAACCTCGGATAAATGAATTTATCTTAGAGTTGAGAGCAAAAATGTTTCGAAACATTTCTAGAAGTATTCTAGAGATATAAAGAAATATTTGAGTACCGAACTAAAAATCCAAAGAAATGCAACAAACTAAATAAAAAATTCCCAAAAAACAGAAGAAACTGAAGCGGTAAGATATTACTTAAAATAAATTATTGTTGATTTTAAACTTATGCAGGTGGAAAAAAAAGTCAACATGTTTCAAGTGCTCAAAAATAAGCGCCCATTCTCAAGACTTGCCAGACGGGAATGAGATAAAGATTTTTTTTTTTAATCAAGCGCAATATAGTTTAAACTTTTAAAATGAATTGTGGGACATTATGAATCTCAGAAGTGGCACTTTTAAATTAGCTAATATTTTACTAAAAATAAAATCAAAAATATAATAATAATTTAAAACTAAAAATAAATGCAAAAATTCTTGTATAGACGAAAAATATCACTTATTTGTTTATCACTTGTTTTGCTGAAAAGCAATGTAATCAAAATTAATTTTCTCGAAATCATTAAGATATGAAAGTTGTAGAAATAGTAAACACGTACGGAAGTATCAGTTCTAAAGATTTTTCAAAAGTATCTTTTGTGCCAAATAAAATTATTCAAAAATAGTTTCATTCAATTTTGCTAAAACACTTAAGAGGATACTACATCGGAGGAATTTTCACGGCAAATTCTGTTTTACCACTATTGATAATTTAAAATGTAAAGTTTTAGGGAAAAGCGAGTTCAAGGCAAACCTAGTGTAAACCAAGGAGTCTCAATTACTGAAAAAAATGTTTTTTAAACGATAAAATGATAACAAATTATTCCAGGATTACTTTTCCACTGCGTTTTCCTGAGTAACTTATTAAACTGAGTATCGTATAAGATTTTTAAAAAAATTACGGTATGAAGATCCAGTACTTTGAGTGCATCATCCGTAAAATCCATTTTAACTGTAAAATATAATACTTTAACTTTTACAGTAATATTTATTTAATTAGAGTGATTCAGTGATTTTACGATAATTATTATTGTAAAAATTACGGTATATCAGATTTTTTGTTCCGTAACATGTTCCTTTAAAAATGGAGCTTACGGTACCGGCTTTATAAGTGCCGGACTTTTCACTGTGATTTGATCTGAAATTTTTAACAGTGTGCCATAATTTTTTTGCATTTTGTAACAAGTACCCGTAAAATTCCTTATACCGTAAAATCCGTTTTTAATACTTAAAACCCTTGATTCTTATCGTAATATTTACTTAATTTGAGAGATTGGGTGATTTTACGGTAATAATGAAAGTAAAACTTACAGTATATTAGATTTTTTGTTCCGTACCATGTTCCGGTTAAAATGAATTTTACTGTCCAAAGTATCTTTTTTTACAGTAATTTGGTTCGAAATTTTTTACAGTGTGCCCTAATTCGTTTGTTTTTTTATATTTTGAAAAGGAAAAAAACAGAATACACCTCTTGAAACTTCATGGTTTACTGTTGGTTTAAATTAATTTTCTTTTTTCATATTTTAAATTTTAAAACTATTTATGTAGATGAAAAAGAATTTTCTAAGAAAGACTTCTCTTGCTGTCAATTCCAACATACGTGACGTGGAATTGCCCTAATGTACTTAAATACATTTTTCGAAATCATTCCCACGCAGTTCATGAAAATATTGATTGTTTGTCCAATAGTTAATGACTGTTAAATTCAGGGTCGTTTAAACAAAGGTAATAAGTTATTGAAGCATAATCTTTATCGGACAACGATTCATTATACTGATAATTTTAGCTTTCAGGAAATTGTAACTGAAAAGATTAAAAAATTGAATATTATTCCTTAAAATTGTCATGTGCAATGAGTTAATTGAGTTAGACCTTGATCATGAAAAGTGCTCTTGCCTATGTTAAGGACCTTATTAGATTTCATTTCAATTAAATAAAAACTCGTGAACTTACATCGCATTTTAATTAATCCTTCGACGCATAATTTGTATTCAACATATTTTTTTTAATACTTTTTTCATAATTTTGTAATAATTTAGGTCAAAATTTGTAAAAAATATTATATTTAGTATTTTAATTATTTTTTGTTAAAAAACATAGTCTGAAACACCTGTGTCTTTTCTGTCTTAACGGTAAAATCCTCCAAACGCAGTTTACTTTCAAACATTAATTTTTGAAATTATCACTTATTTGTAGTTATTTATATCTAATAGTTATACAGAATTTTATCTGTTGGGAGTTATCCATCATTGAAATTTCCTAAATTTACCAAATTAATTATTGATAAATTTTTGAACATGAATGGGGGGAAAAAATTCAAATCGCTTATTTTGGATTCAATATTTTATAGTGCAAATATACTTCTGATAATCTAACAGATTACTAACTATTAGACAGTTTTTTATGATTAAAAAATAGCAAAATATATTTTTACTAGTAATTTGTAATTAAAAACGTTAAAAAAAATATACAAAACGGACAGCACCGGTGTCCCATCTGCGTCAAAGGGATAACACAAATTTAAAATTTAAACATTATATTACAAATTATAAATTTTACTTTAATGCGTTAAACTTATAAAAAAAGTTAAACTTAAAATAAAACTTATGTTTAAGTAGATAAATGAAAAAAAAACGCATAGAAAATAAAAGTAACAGAAAATAAAGCGTTAGAAAAATCACAGAAAAAGAAAATTGCAACGCAAAATTGAGCTTGAATTATTTAAATATTATGAATTGACTATATGTTATTTTAAAATTAATTCATACTTGCCGCCTCCAGCCAAAGAATCCTCCAGCAAAGAATTCTTTGCTCCAGCGACCAGTTAGACCGCTTTTTTAAATAAGTGGAATTTCAAGTATTTCGAGATTTACAATCATATAGTCAAAAAATCAATGCAGTATGTAACTATATTATTCTAGTGAGAGTGGATTTAATTTTTGCTTTTTTAATGTTCACATTTTCAGATCTTAGCATTTAATAGAAATTTTGACGGAAATGGGTATAGTAAAGATTATGATATTAAAATGTCCTGTGCAACATATGCTAACACTTTAAACAAAACAAAAATACTATTCAGTTCAAAGGCTTTTTTGATGGATAATAAAACAAATTAGCAACTTTGTTTTCGTTGTGTTAGCAATTAAAACATTCTATTGCGAGTCAATGAATTTTATGCGTACGGATTTTTTTTCCCCGCCAAAACTAAACGAACTTCAAGTGATATAAATTTAAGTTAAAAGAATACACAGTTGCATTTTGAGACAAAAAAGTAGACTTTAAAAAAACAATTTAGCTTAATGGCACTGTTGAAGAACTAGAAGACAGCATATCCAAGTAAATGAGTATTTGCGTTTAACAGTAAAAATCAGTCTTTACAATCATCTGACACTTTTAATTGGTTCTGGCAAATAAGATACACTTTTTACTACCAATCAATTTTTTTGAACTCTTTTAAGCCTAGACGAAATATTTTTGCTGTTAAAATTTTTTCTTTAATAATGTTTAGATCCAGGATGTGAGATTTAACTTTCCTAATGTGAGTACATAAAACATATAATTTTTTTTTACGTTGAATGCATCTAACCACTGTTAGAGCCTAACCTCCCACCATTAAAAATGCGGATAATTTCCTTAAAAGTTCATGATGATATTTCCATCTAAATTATAATAATATAAAGTAAAAGAATTAGAAATGCGCATTTAAAAAAAGATAAACATTGTTATCAATATTTGACAACAAAAAGTTTTAGTATTACAGAATTCAATAAATGTAAACGTCTTGAGCGTCATCTTTCTCCTAAAAATGAGGTTTCTGGGAGTAAGAATAAGCATTACTATACATTTATATTTTTTAAAATTCCCTGTGACGGTTAAATATAGTATTTAAGTCTTGATAACTTTTATTAGTTTACATATTTAGATTCTAACACACATTTTTATTTCAGCAATTGGGTACTTGCACTTCAAGAAAAAGATCACTGATACCCACACATGTGACCTATGACGTCAGCTCCAGCTCATCGTTTATGAACAAAATGGCGTGATAAAGCTGAGTTAAGTTTCTCCACGTGATTTAGAATGTTAATTAACGTGAAGTTAATTAAATACAACGCCGAATCGCGCATCGAATTTGTTGAAATATTATTCTTTCTCGTCTACGTTTATTACTTAACTAAGATTTTTTTTTTTTTTTTAATATTTTATTATAACAGTGATACATTTTTGTTTTGTGTACCTGGCAACTTCGATGCATAATTAGTTTGTTTAAGTTCTACGTGACTTTATGCCTGTCTTTGTGTTAAGTAAGAAATATATTGCGAAAGAATTTTTGTTTTAGGAACATAGGTTACTTAGGAGATATTTGATACTTGACGGGCTTGGGTTACTCGAAGTAGAATGGAAAGAACAGTTGCTAACGTAAACAACAACCAATCAGGATCGGGATAACCTCACTACCTCACTTGCAGATATCCCATTAAGTTATGAGTTTAGCGAGCTTTAATTAGATATTTTATTTTGCTCAAGATATCACCATCTTTTTTCTTTTTTTTTTCTTTTCTTTTTTAACTTTTTGTTACGATGCTGCTTCTATGATAGCACGATGTTGAAGCAGTGAGAAAAACCGTTTATAAATATTACATGCTGGGTCAGACTGAAGGTTAGGGTCCCAGGAGAACGCACTTGAATTCGAGGCCCCTTGAAATAAGGAAATATCCTTAATTTTTTTGGAAATACTAATAAATCGTTATTAAATATTTCGCTTAGTAATTTCATTTGCAAAATTTATAAGAAATTTTAAACATTATTTAATGAGCTAAATATATTATATTTACTTTTAAAGAACTTTTTTTTTTATCAACACAGTTTATTTTGGAATTTATTGTAAAAATTTAAAAAACTAGTTTTATTAGATCTTAATTTAAATATATTACTAATGAAATATATGACAGAAAACTAATTTGTTCTGTTTCCAAAAATATTTTTTCTCAACCCTAGACTGTCAAAACACTTTCAAACTTCATTTAGTATCCCGAAAAGTTTCGTTTAAAAAAATTCAACATAGCCTATATTTAATGAATCGTATGTCTTTTTAATAATGAATCTTATATTCTTTAGTATAACGCGGATTAGAATCCCGGGGGTGGCTGGTCGATACGGTTTCTGCACCCTACTCGCACCGACCACAGTGCTGATGTAAAATATTCTCATTGGTAGACGGATCATGGGTTAGAGTCCCCTTGCAGTCAGGCTAGCCGTTGGAGGTTTACATTGTTTTCCTCTCCATGTAACGCAAATGCAAGTTAGTTCCATCCAAAAATCCTCCACGAAGGAAAATTTCTTACAATGCTTGTCCCAGAAGTTCCATTGTCTTCTGGGTTTAGTTTAAAATTACAAGGCTACGGAGTTGAACAATAGTAGTCGTGAACCCAAAATTGGGTCAGTAGTTCAGCGACGATTATAAAATTATGAATAGATGCGTTTGAGGGGGCCATGTGACAGACACTTTAATGGTTTTAATAATTTTTTGGTTCAAAAGAGAGCTTTATCAAAGGATAGGGGGTTAAAGGACAGGTGGCAAAATTTCTATAAACATATACATATGCAAAAAAAATATTTATGAAACATTTTTTAAAAAAATTATTTTGTGCTTCTCTTTTATATAATAAGCATAATATTTGCATGTGAATTTCATCGTAAAGGATCGAAAATGGAATTTAATCTGTAACAATAGGTTTCACAATGAAATTTCGCTTTTTCGATAATGCATCCGAACTACATGATGCCTAAAAATTATTGTTTACGAGCCACCCCATTGTAAATTTGCAAATTACAGGAAAAAAAAACACGATCCTTCCTTTCGATTTCAATCAAATTTCGATATCAATGAAAAGATTCAAGATTTAATTTAAAGTTTGTGAAAAAGAAATCTTTTTAAACTTTATACTTTTTAATACTTTTATTGCATACTTTTATTGCATACTCTTATATGAGCTTTATTAATTTTCAAATATCATTCCTAAGATTTATCGAATTGTGATATGATAATCATATAAAAAAGGTACTTTATAATCAAATTATATTTTTTTAAGAAAAAAATTATGAAATATTTCTTAACTTATCTCAAGACTAACACCCAGAGAGAGAATTGTTATTTGACGTATACCGTCAAACGGGGTGACTATGTGCCACTTTTTGACGTTTTCGTGTCATCTTTCCTCTAATTTTTCACCTACCGGGTTGATTATTTAATGCAACATAATTACACATCTTAGCTTTCAATTCACATATTAAAAATAATTCTAAGATATCATGGAGGGGGGATATAATTTTTTTTAGTGGCACTTACTCACCCCGCACATGGGGTTGACTAAGTGCCACGCATGTTTCCTGCTCTTAAATCTAATAAAAAAAAACAATCGCTGGCAACTTCTCACCCTTCAGTATTCATCTCCTTGTCATTTTAGCTATTATAAGTAAATTTTTTTATGAGCATTCCTTCAAATTTTGAAATAAAAAAGGCCATACTTATGGAAAAATGTTATTTATTAAAGAAACTCTTCAAATTGTTTTTCAAAATAACTCAATTTATTAAACGAAACACAAACTACAAATTTGAGATAGAAATTCTCTCTTCAGTCAATCCGAATTTAGAATAACCTGAAATTTGTCGCCATTTGGACCAAATGATTTGGTAGAGGTTCGGGAGGACAAATCTTCTTCAAGATTTGTTTCTTTTTGTACCACAAAACATTAGGGGGGTCAGGTCACTTCCAGAATTGTCCACTTTTCTCCAGGCATTTCATACATGCCTCGTTGCTACTGTCGAAATCAGAAATCATTTGACCCGGGTACATTTTTCCTAACAAAGTCACCTTGCACAGGGCCAGTGTTTTTTGCGTCATTTACTAACTCGTTGCTTGTCAACGGTTGACCAGAGACTGTTGTAGATGGATGGTCAACATCTTGGACATCAATGGCAGGCTCTCCACTTGACAACAGAGTGTCACAGATGTCAAAAATGACCAAAACACTGCAAAACAAGATGGCACCTAGTCACCCCACACTTCATCGAAAATTGAATTAAGGGTTATAACTAGTAAACAAAAAATCATTTCGAAACGTTGAAGCGTGTAGAACTTCTTTGATAGTTTGGTAACAAAAAACTGAACTTACCTTTTTTCCGGCTGCTTCCGAAATATGATTACCAGACCACACTTCTTTTCCAGATCGCAACATCACAAATCCACGTCGACACAAACAATGGTAGGTAACAATTTAGGTTATAACTTGATTGGTGTACCCCAGTTGAAATCGCCCTACTATCCCGTAGATTTCCTTTTTCGATCGGTTCCTTCCTTTGGCGCCATCTGTTGCTTGAGTTCGAAACCCCAGTATGGCACCGAGTCATCCCGTATGGAACTTAGTCACCCCGTTTGACGGTAATGTATGAAAATATACTATCGTAGGAGACATATAATTAAAAAAATTAAAAAATTTAAAATTTTCTATCCGCCACTTCAAATTATTTTTTGCATATAAATAATTTTTTTTTTTTAAATATCTAGTTACATTTGAACAACTGTTTCATAACATTAAATTTTGACTCTACGACCTGAATCGAATTGATAATTAAATTGATATAATTTTTAAAGAGAACAATATATCAACACTTTGTCTGTCAGATGGCAGTCTATTTTCTTTTTTCAATGTTCTTGAATTCTTTTTCACAATGATAGTTTTTAAAAATAATTTTTTTCTAAAACATTTCGAACAGGGAATAGAAATTTTATATTACTTGTTTGCTAGAAAGTGGGGGGGGGCAGCTTTTACAAATTAAGGGGGAGTACCCATTCACCAAGAGGTGGGTGGGCACCCCTGGGTCCAGCTGTAAGTAATAAATTATATTATTACCAGGCGATTAGTAATAAATTATAAATAAATATTAAAAATTATTTTTCACAAAACAGTAATTTACAATTTTGCATACAAAAATTTCTGCGTACAAACATTTAAAAAAAATTTTAAAATATGACGAAATATACGCAACAAAAAAAGAAAAAAAAAAGGAAATTATGGGGTCCAAATTTTTGACCACTTGCCTGCCTGAACTATCGGGACCAAATTTTGCAATCTCGGCTGCCTCACACAATTTGAAAGTCAAGAATCGAAAACTCGTCACAAAAAATATGTTTAATCAGAGTAAGAACATTTTTGTGCCTGATTTCATAACTTCAATATTGTTTACATTAATTAATTAGCTTATTTGAAGTTAGGTCTCGAATCATTATATAATGCATATTATATTATGCAGAGCAAACAGCGACCTTTTATTTTTCTAATATTAGAAGTTGTGCGAGATAACGTTAGATTTTACTGATGTTATCTAATATTAGGTGCTACTTGGGTTATTGTAGAAACCCGATCGTTAGATCAAAAGTTATTCAGGGTTTTTAACTTAACGCATTAACAATGCACGAAAGAAAAATAAAGGAATACTCTAAATAACTTTTGTTCTTGCGTCTTCACGCACTAGGACTCTATCTTCGTGGCTTAAAGCGGTGGCCTAAAATATGTCAATTAATTAGAGCAGACAATATTTTAAGTTACGAAATCTAACTCAAAAGCGTACTTTTCCTAAATAAATATTCCTTTTTTTTTTTTTTTTTTTTTTTTGGGCGGATTCGGTTTTATCACCCACAAAAAATGGGAGGGGAGAACCACAATCTGGAAGATATGACCCCATAAATTCGGTCAAGAGAGGGGTCCAAAACTTGGACCCCTTAATGTTAATTTTACTTTTTTCGATTTTCAACGTATCTCGAAAACTTTTTAAGCGAATTGGAAAAATTTTTGCACTTAATCGTAAATTCATTTATTCAAATGCAAGGAAAAAATAATTTTTAATAGTACTTATTACTGAAATTAATTTTATTTTAATAATTATTAATTATCGAATTTTTAAAGAGTCGTATATAATTTAAAATTTAATTTCTCGTGAACTTTACGAGCAATTTTGTATTTTGCTTCATAAAATTACATTTTTAGAATAATGTAAAAATTTGTATACCTTTCAATTCAAAATTTTATCACGATCAATCGTGATAGTCGAAATAATGAAAAACACAATAATTCTTGCGTCTTTGGATAATGATGTGTAAAAAAATTTGAATCTGCTTAAATTCTTGAGCTATGGTGAAACACTCAAAAGGTAAAATTAACTATAATATATATAATAATACATTTTATAAGAAGTTCAAACTTTGGACTGCAGCTACCCCCCTCCCCCTTATAAAAAATTTGAAGAAAAATATTGCATAGGAAGGTTTATAAATTGACTAGTACGTTAAACTGCCATATTATAAATTGAAATTTTTTGTATTTCTTTCAAGCAATTTCTATTTCTTCAATTAATTTTGTATTTCTTCAACTCAAGTTGCGGAGGGAAGACAAGCCATAGCCAACGGCTAAAACGTAGCCGATAACGATGCAAAATTATACACACGATTATGAACTCTCCGTCATGCTAACCGATCCAGTTCAGCTTTGGTCCCATGATGGACTTTCAACGTTTTTTCCAGTTTCATTCGAAATGTTAGAAGTTTGATGTGTTATTTGTGCGTGGCATCATTCTTTTTCAGTTTAAAAAGTTTTAATTTTGTTCTGTTGTTTGCATGTTTTTTCTCGCCAGTTATTGTTTTTAAACTACGTTTTCCTTCTTGTCCAAATTTGTTCTAAGGCTTAAGAACGCCCTTGTGCAAAATTTGTTGGTTGCTGTTCTAATTTTAATACCTTTTTTTTTTTCAAATTGAAAATAGATATCAACTGTAAGTATTTACTGATCGTTTTTTATTATTTATCTGATAACATTGAAACTTAGCTGCTAACAGTTAAACCTGAAATAGCTTGTATAATTGATTTTGTTTCCGGAATTGTTTATATTTTATATTCCATTTAACAAATCTAAGAGCACTCTAATAAATTACGATTTCTCTCTTAAAAAGAGTGATTGTTCGTTTCTAAATTCGGATTATAAATTTTATTATACTGATTTTTTGAGTGTATCTGATAACAGATTTAAAACGATTTAACTATTAAACAACTTTCAATTAATTTCAGAAATTTGTCTCCAAAATTAAGGACGAAATTAAATTTAATGATAAGCTTTCAAGTTGCTGTAGGTTTTGGCACAAATTTCGTTACTATTTTGGCTAAATAACACCTTGATGGTCTTGCTAAAAAGTAGAATAAACATTTCTTAAACTTCTTATTCCAAAAAATAAAATATTGCTCAAAAACATTGTATGCATTTAGTAATATTTACTTTCATACTTATCCCCCTTTGGGAATCTTATTAATCCCAAATTTTTCAAATTTACAGTTTTGAATGGTATTAATAAATTAGAATGTTTCGCAATAATTCAGCAGCCATTTTTTTAAAAAAAAATATGTATATTTTTCCAGGCCCTTTTTCTTTCTTGATGCCCTGTAGCAAAATGGTAGAGTTTCAGGCTTCTGTGCCACAGGTTCAGGGTTGAGATGAATATCAAGCTTGCTTAAAGACCTAACACTGGTAGTTCTGTATTCTGCTGATAATCTGCCTAATAAGAATCCAAGATCAAGAGAAATCGGGTGGGCACAGTAGGCCTTGGTCTTTCAGTTTAGTTTATTTTTTCAGAAATGATTGTCATTCCTTAGAACTACTGCACATTAGCTCCACATTTTTTTAAAAATTTTTTACGCATCATTGGCTTCACAGTTGAAAAGAACTGATAAAAACTCAAATATGGCTAAAATAAAGAACATATTTAAAACAGAATGATAAATAGCTTTATATGATAGGCTTAATATGCGTTTTAAACTTTTGGCATTATGGCATAAAGCAGCATATAGTGCGCTAGAAGGGTGAGATAAAATATATTTAAACTATGATAATGTACGCAAATACAATATTTTATCATTAAGTGTCTTTTTGAAGTATTTTTTAATTAGTAAAATAACTAAATTGCCTTCATTTTAATAGTAAATTATGTATCCCTTAAAATGTTTGAGATGAGTATTTCTTATTTGTTCTATGATTAGATTTTTTCCAGAAGTTATATTATTGTCAATGGCATCCTGCTCTACTCAACAGCAAACAGCATCATCAATTAAGGCATTTCAATTTCCTGTTGTAAGTTTGATTTCAAATATTTTCATCATTTCTAGCAAAATTATTTACATTTTGTGGGCAACCAATTAAGATATTAGTACTTTATATTATAGTGTGATTAAATTAATTAATTCAAAATATTTTTTTGATTAAGGGAAATGATATATTAAAGTGGATACCATTTAACATTGCGACTAAGAGTAAATGTATAAATAATATTATACTCATTAAAAAATATAGTGTATTTCCGTATTGTGATCTGTCGCGCCAACTACAATCGCCAAGGCGCCAAATAGATTTTAAACTTGAAATTTTTTTTTAAAAAAAACATGTAGATGTTTGCCCGGAGGTGGCTACGAAATATACCTTTCGAGTTGGACCCTTTCTGTGATTTTTTTTTTAGTTTCTGGCGGGCCTCTGCCCCAAAGTTTCCAAGACTTGGCGATTGTTGTGCCACAGATCACGATACGAAATCTCCCCCCAATTTCTTAATATTTTTATACTTTCTATTCAATTTTAGTCAGTCAATAAATTGTGGAATTAATAATTAGCAATGATTTGTTTATTTTAATCATTTTGTTTTACTGAAAGAATGAAAATAAACATAATATTTTTAATAGAGATATTTCTGTACCATGATCTGCCGTGCCAACTGCAATTGCAAAAGGTGCCAAATAGATTTTGAATTTGCAAATGTTTTAAAAAAAATATGAAGATGTTTGCCCGAGGGTGGCTATGAGTTATACCTTTCGAGCTAATCCCTTTTTAATAATAAATATATTTTAGAAATGAACTAACTTTGGCGAAATAATAATGTTCTTGTGTTCTTACTCAGTCTTATAAATTTTTGTATTCAATATCAATGTTTTTGATTATTAAATGAAAATAAAATTTAATGTTGGTTTGGAAAAAATATTTGTTGTGTTTTTTTCTTTAATTTAAATCTGTGCTTTGTGGACTTAAATTGCAACGAAATGTTTATAATTTTCCTTATGCAATTATCTTTTTATAAAGCTTCAGTTTGTCTGAAATGCTCCTTTGTTAATGGATATAAAATAAGTGATGGGAGTTTTATAAGTATTAAAGCTAGTGGAGATTTTTACAAATTGTCAATAAACCACTAAACTCTTTTAAGAAATGTTAAATCTGTTAAAAAAAGATTAAAATGTGCTCTAATTGCCCTTGAAATAAATTTTAAGAAAATTATCAATGTACTTTTTTAATGCTATTAGCTAAAAAATATTATCAATTCAATTTTTATTGTTCTTTAAATTTCTTTACTGCTTTGTTATTACAAGAATGATAATGGCATTTTATATGTTTGATTTTTGTTATATTATTTAAACGGAAGGAATTTATTGCAGATTGTTGCCAAAAGACTATTATCTTTGCTTCAAACTGTTAAGAAAGTGAATATGGTTACTACTCTTGGTGAGGTAAGAGTTGACTTGCAGGTTTTTATATGAATAATAGACCGTATACATATTTATGAAAATGAAAGAATAAAAATCTGGTAGATAAAATTAGGCAATGTGTAACAAAGTAATATTGAAATGATGTGTGATTGCTATTTATGTATATGATTTGATCACATTTCAACTATATAATTTTAACATGGTGCGTAGCGCTTTTAAAAAGTGCTTAAAGGTACTTATTTCCCATTTTCTAAAAGCCCTTAAAGGTACTCCTTCCATTGGGTGTTTTTAAAAAGTGTATCATTTTCCCTTTTTGAAAATGATATATATTTTTTTTTTTAATTTTCTGTGGCGATTTTCACCACATATTATGGAAAAGTGTACTTTTCACATTGTTCTATTCAAAATTTTCACAATTCATTCAACCACTATCTACTTTGGCGTACCGTCAGTCCATAGCGTGTGAAAGCACCAATCATTTCGCATGTTTGATGAAATACTTGCGAGTCCGCCTGTGCGTCGACAGAGCTGGGTTCGGTAAGATTCTTGCACGCTCGTGTGCAACTCAGCTGCATTTTGCTAGATATTCTCAATTTCAGGCTTCATTTTCCACCTTCTGATATCGAACCAAAAAAAAACATTTGATAATTTTATAATGGCTAATATAATCAAGAAAAGAGTTTTTTGTCAGAACCTAGTTATTTTATCAGGATCATGTAAATTATTTGAAAATTATTTTGCATTTTGTTAATCTATATAATGCTTACAAATAATTTTTGAGTGCTTAAAAAGTGCTTATTTTTTGTTGGGAGATTTGGCTATGCACCCTGTTTGAAATAAAATAAAATACTTTTGGGTTAGCTGGTTATTTTCAGACAAGGGTGCAAAATATGGTGGATTGCAGGAATAAAGTTCTGGGAAGATTCAGACTGCCCTTGGAGATTTTTTATTCAACGAAAATTTATCACTTTACCTTAAGTTTTCCTTGTAAAAACTTTGTAGCCCCTTTCTTTCCAAAAATTAATATTATGGTTAATATGATAGTTAATATATTATATGTCTCCCATGTGATGAAGTATAGTGCATGCAACACATGGGCATGCTGAGTATCAAATTATCGAATTGATCTTTTTTTTAATTTTATAACCGTCGTTGAACAACCAACCCAATTTTTTATTTAGTTCCACTACCAACCAGGTTATCCTGGCCCCATCTAATTGATCTTGGGGAAGATTACTTCACTTTGCAAACAATCTCTGAAGTTCCGGTACACATGTAGGAGGTAGTTAATGGGTTGTAACTCGTCAGTCAAGCGTATTCTCGTCGGTCATATTCTATGGGACTCTCCGGTGAAATGCTGCATTTCATAGGGATGTTACCTTCACACAACCATTTTGAGTGAAGGGCCACATATACAGCAGATTGACCAATGAAGGGCTGCATGCCAAAGTATTTAGACAGACATCTTGACAGTAATTCTTGGTTGTAATTGTTATCTAAACATTATTGTTTTAGGCACTAAATTCTTTTTATCAGCTAACCTTGTAATATATTTGTATGAAATTAAATAGTTTTAAATGTGTAAATTTAGAAACTGCAAAGCTGACTACTTAAAAAAAATAAACAGAATCAGAATTAATTTATCTGAAAAAAAATTCAGATAAATTGAAATTATTAAAAACAATGAGAGAATTCATTGTTTATTCATCACATTACATAGTAAAAAAAGTCCATTTAAACATAAATTTTAACATTAGAAAATTTGTTCATAGAATTAAATTTAAAAAAAAAAAAAAAAAAAATTCTAGTTATTAAAATAAATGCAAGTTAAATACTTTAATTTTTAAAAAAAAGTTTAAAGGATTAAAAATTATTGAAATTAAAACAAAACCCTTTCAGCGTAAAATAAGACTCAGCATTTAGTAGGGAATATTCTTCAACTTTAAAATCTTTATTTTAATAAATTATAAGAGAGAAGCTGAGAAAGGGGGGGGGGAAAAGAAAGAAAGAAAACAAAATATTAATTTTGAAGGAACTATTTTCCTTGATAATAAAAGAAACTATTAAGATACCTATTTACTACTCTTTATGATCAATACTTTTTTTAAACATGACACTTAATATTTACAATTAATACACATATATTAACAATTAATTAAAATTTACAATACTTATCTTGATTCCTTTTTTTTAGTTAAAATTTAATGATATAAAATGATCCATGTAGGTAGAAAATGGTTGTCCTGTAATTTGCAAAATTTTCGAATATTGTGATATTTTTATCTACTTGATCAACTGATAGCTTTTTCTGGGCATTAAATGAAAATTTAATGATTTTGTTTCAAGACTATTCCTTAATATTGAACGTGCCAAATTCATTCTTGAAAACATTCTTTTGATGATATGTTTAAAAATGCAATTGTCAAAAATCTGGACTTTACTTATTAATTTCGGGTTTACTCCATTATGTTTACTACTCTAATGCTTTTTTCAACTATGAATAAGACCCTGTTTTTATAAACTAGGCATATTCAAGTAATCTTCCAAGTAACTTAATATATTATTGCAGGGCTGTTTCATATTAACTCTGACACAAATTTAAATTTATTGCCTTATTAAGTGGTCACTTTTTTGTGCTATAGTGAGAGTTCTATTTTCATAATTTACAAATCACTTGTGTCTGTAACACTGTATCTGGTACCATATTGTGACCATTAAGAAAGCTTCAGATCATTGTTGTACAAACTTGTTTATGTTTTTACAACATATGTTTTTAAGCTGTAATTTTTCAAATATTTGATACACTTTATTCTTATTTTATAACCGTCGTTGAACAGCCGATCCAACTTAATGGGTTTACGGCTACTAATGTTCAACTCCGTAGCCTTGTAATTTTGAACCCAATCCAGAAGACAAGGGAACTCCTGGATCGAGTATTGGGAGAAATTTGCCTTCGTGGAGGACTTTTTGATGGAGCTAACCCGCATTTGCGTTACATGGCGAGGAAGACCACGAGAACCTCCCACGGTTAGCCTGACGGCAAGGGGACTCTAACCCATGATCCGTCTACCACTGAGGATATTTCACTGTGGTCGGTGCAAGCCGGATGCGGAATTCGTATCGACTGGGATTCGAACCCGGTTCGCCTCATTGGAAGGCGAACGCTCTATCCCCTGAGCCATCGCGGCTCGATACACTTTATTCGGAGAGTACTACAGGGATTCTGCTAATGCAGCATTACTTTATTAACATGTTGTTGTTGTTTTTTTTTTTTTTTTTTTTTTTTTACGATTTCTGTTACCGCCTATTTTTAAATGAAAAATTTATATCAAACGAGGTTTCACTAAACTTTAATGTTTTTTCATCATTTTTAAAACTTCTATATAAATTTGGTAATTTGTATCTTGACTTTGATTTCTTTGTCAGTTCTTGAATTGCATGAATAATTTTAGGTATTAGATGGGTTAAGAATTTACATTTCTGAAAGAAGATTATTTGACCCTTTAGAACCAACTAAAATTTATTGCTGTGGGGATGAACTTGGTTCAGTATTAGGGGTCCAAGAATTTACAATTCATGATGTTAGGTAAGAAGCGTATTTTCTGTTATAGACTTTATTTTTATCCTTGTTATTACAATTTGTTGCACATTTTTCAAAGAGGTATATTTTGTATAAAGAATATGTTAAAATGAGCTTACTTATTTTGCAATCTATTATTATTCTAACCTAATTCTATAATCCAGGAATTGCCTGTAAAATAAGGCTTATCAAGGCATTTTTTATTTGCTATTATTACAAAAGCGGACATGTAGGTTGTACAGATATTGAAATATAATTTTAACTTTTTCTGTTGAAAATGGTGCAGAATTCTTTTACTTCAACATTCAAATGCAACTTTATTAATCAACATATTTGTCAAACTCTTTTTCAAAACTTGAAGTCAATTATACTTAGTTATTTTTAGATAAGCATTTTATTTTTTTATGATTAAAAGCTGTTGAAAATATGAGGATTTTTAACATTTTATGATTTTTTGCCATGGCTAAAGGATAAGGTTCTGATAAAAGCTATTGTTGGTTATATATTACTGGTAGTAGCTATTATATATTTTTAAAGTTTTTCACTCCTTGGTAAAAATTTTATCTTTTTACATAAAGAAAAATTCCACTGTAAAGAACTTCTAACAGCTTTCAATCGTTAATTCAACCCTTTTATAACTCTAGATCTAAATATTTTGCGAAAGTTGAAATAATCCCTTAGTTCAGTGTTTCCCAAAGTGTGGTACGCGTACCCCCAGGGGTACGGGAATAGTTTAGCTGGGGTACGCGTTCCGATGCAAAATATCTGGAAACAAATTAAAAATTCTAAAACAAATAAATAAAATATTCAAAAATAAAGCTAGCCATGAAAATTTACGATTACATATTTTTCTATTGGATATTTTTTTCAGAGTTAACAGCCAATAATTAGTAATGTCAACAGCCGGTTGTGATTTTTAACTTTTGTGCAATTTTTTTATAGTAAAAAATACATTCATTCTTTTATTGGTGGTACGTTGGGTTACGAAATATTTAGAAAGGGTATACAAAAGTCATAAGTTTGGGAAATACTGCCCTAGTTCATGCATGGAAAGAAATACCCAGTTTTTTTATTTTTTTTTTTTTTATTATATCCTAAGTAATAAAAGTAAAAAAATTTTGAGAATACAGAAGAAGAGAAAAAAACTTATTAAAAATTATTTTAACCCATATTTTACTTATCTTCCCTTCTGAATAATTTGCCAATTAAAACAAAATCTACTTATTTGGTCTTTATATAAATAATATGAACAAATTGCTGTCAGATAAAATAATTCAAAGTATTTTAAAATCATAAAAAAAGGTTTAATTGTTTTAACAACAGTAGTGTGTAATAAAATACTTTTACACAATTACTATATTTCGGTGTTCTCCCTAAACGTTTTTAGAAGGGTAGTATGCCCTGCTTTCCCTTTGATTCCTAAAAATGTGTCCTCTTTGTCATTTTTGTAAAAATAAGTTGCCAACCCTTAAAAGCACTGCCTTTTTTTTATTATTTTAAATGCAACTTTAAATATTTATTTTTTTATTTTCAGTTTAAATTATGTAAAATTCTGACAAGCTGTTTATCAAATAAAGAAAAAATTTTAGTTTACTGTTTTTTTTTAAGAAAAAAAAATATGTCTAGAGATTGTCTATTAGCATGCCTATAATAATTTTTATAAACTATCAATTTTTCTCTCATTCTGATTATGAGCGAGAATTTTTTTTGAAATCTACACATAAAATAGTATAAGAGTGTAATTTTAAAATTTTTGAGAATAGAATTCAGTTAATTCATAATATTACATATTTTGATAAAATTTTACAGTGTTAAATGAGTGCCCTTTTCCTAACTTATAGTGCTCTTTTCTGAAAGGCAGCACCTGCTCTTTTTTTATTTCTAGGGAGAACTGTGATATATGTATAATATATTTGATCTATGTACGAAAGTGCTTGCAAATCCTTGTACTTAGTTTCTTTTTAATCAATTACTGAATTTAGTTGGATATAACACTGTTAAATTCTTAGACTTTTAATCAGATAATATAGATTAACTTCTAAATAAATGAGCGCATATACCTTATAACTCGACTGCATTTATACTCAGTGGCAGACTGCTATTTCCTAACCAGCATAGGTATCTTGGCAATAAGATTGGTCCACATCTGCCAAGTGATCACCCTTTACATCAGTCTGCTGCTTCCATTCAAACTGCTTAAAATTCTCTCACTGCTTAATAAAATTTATTTCATACTAAATGATAATTAAAATTAATTCAGAGAGAATAATTACTGCTTGGCTTGTGAATTTTACCTAAAACCCTTACCTTTATTGTATTATGTGGTTGCATATAAAATAAGTAGAATCATATTAAAATTTGTTGCAATATTTAATGGTAATTTACTACTTTTTTGAATTTATTAACCCTTTACTTACGGTTTACCTTGTTGTACCAGCACTTGTGGTTCACATGTTGTAACAGCCGTAAGCAAGAGATTAAATATATTGGTTGACAGAGCTGTGAACCGTTTTCACACTTAAAATATTTTATTCTTAATTCTTGTATATAATAATTCTTGTGTGTATATTATTATTTCTCTACATAATTGAGAGTCTTATATACCTGCTGTTTATTGAACAAAAAAAAATATGAATTCTGGGGTGGTTTCTCACCTTTCAGCAAATCATGCTAGTTGTTTATATTTTAAAAGATATGCTGTTTTTAGTAATGTTTCATGTAATTGAATTAAATGAAGGACAAATAATTGTCATGTTCATTTTCATCTTTGCTGTGTAGCAGATAAAGGTGCTCATAATTATTTGAAATATTAAAAAAATTCGTTCTCATAATTTATTAAAAATTTGACTATCAGCCAATATGATTATGATAATTCTGCAAAATAATGGACAGTTCATAGTTAAAAAAAAATATATTATTTACACTTTGATTGCTCATTTCAAACATAAAACCAGAAGCAGCGAAAAATGCAAATTTTTTTGCATACTGGGCAACAACAAAAAATTTTGATTTAGTCTAAGTAAAAAAAAAATCATAAGTTAACATGCTACCTAATATATTTAATAACTTATTTTAAAGGTTCAAATAAATTTAATTTTATTTGTGAGACCTTTATTTTTATTGCACACTGCTATATATTTTCATGTTAAAGAGCTCTTTTCTATTTCGATTGTTTCCTTATACCGTTAATTCTATAATCTTCAGTTAGTAATAAATTTTGCTTCACGTATCGTAGCAAAATTTGTGATTAATGAACTTTAATATGAATCTCGTTATATTATATGCAACTAACTTAGTACTGTTGATGTATAAAGTATTAGAATTACTTTACTTTTCTCTCTTTTTTAGGAAACTTTTACAGAAACTTGTAGTTCCTGTCCTTTTTAATAAAAATAATTGTGAGTATATCATGTTCTAAAGTTGAGCCCTCATTGACCCATGCAAGACAAGTTTTAATGGCTTACATTTCATTAATACTTTTTGCACTTTGTGCTTGTTTCCCCTTACACTTCATATGTCTGTATTATTTCCCTATAGTGTTAGAAATTGTTTACATATTTTTAAAATGATTTTGATGAATTATATAAAATAATCTTTTAGTTTAATTAGTTTTCTTTATTTGACAAATGTTTGTTAAAAGTTCATATTGCTTATTTAAAAAATTGTAAATTCACTGAAATTCAAAAGTATTTTTGATTCTTCATTTCAATCAAGATATTTAGCTTTTTAATTAATTTTTAAAGATACCTGAAATCCTATTTTCTTGATTTACTAATAATGATATTGTTTTCAACGAATAAACTAACTGTTATATATTTTATTACCTAGTTTTCATTTTTAAAATTATCAGTCTTATAAATTTTAAAATTAATACTGCTTTCAGTTTAGTATTTTATTGCTTATTTTAATTTTTAGTGTGTTTTTTTCTTCTTTACTAAATTGCTACTCAGTAAAAAATTTTAAAAAATAAAAAGAATAACTTCATCTTCAGTTTTTTGTTTTTACAATGAATTATTATTTTCCAATCAGCCAAACCGTATGTAGACAAAAGTATTTGAAATCAAAATAAGAAATTAATTTTCTGCAAAGTAATTTTTATATAACTTCAAAAATCTTATAAAAATATGTAAACAACTTCTATTTTACATTTCTATGTAAACTTATTAGTATATAATCCTAATAATATGTAAAGGGGTGGTGGAATTCAAAATATTAAATGTGCACAATTATATTAAAGGTTGTGGTGTGAAAAAAGATGGCGGAGCTCAAATTATTTGCACAATCCCTTCATATTTTTATTATTTACCTACAAATCAAAGTGTTACAATTTCTTAATATTTAATATGTAACAAATCATTTATGAAAAAAACGTGTGAAAGTGCTTCAAAATTGAAACTTATATGTAATAGCAAAATACTATGCGTTTATTTGAAAATTCCATAATTATTCTCAATATTTAAAGCAGATTACAAAACCATTATTCGCTGTAATTCTTTTTTTTCTTCTTTTTTTTCCCCCCTATATGTCTTAAAAGTTAGAGGTAAAACCTTAGCTCAAAAAATAAGAAAAAAGAAGTTTCCTACATAACAGAAGTTTTTTTAAAAATAAATTCTGATAAAAAATTATAATAATAAATTAGGATTTAGAAAAGCTTCCTTTATTTTAAAATCTAAATATCTTAGCAATTTTTACACAAATTTTGGCAAGAGCAAACAAACTAATGTAACCTTATTAAGAACTAATTCTGCTACCTTTAAGTAAAGAAGATAATAACAAGAAAAATTCTTGTTTTCAACTGGCTGTTTATTATGATATATCAATAAAGTCATCATATTTCATATTAAAAATCAAAGCTCTAATATACATTTGACATAAAATGTATTTAGATTAATTCCAATATATTTTAAAAAACAGCAATTCTTTTCTTTTTATAGTTACTTACCCCTTGTTAGTAACATAGTAACAACAATTTTTTCCTTTCTTTTAAAAAAAAAAACTATTATAGGTTTTTGTTTCTCTTTTTATTATGTTACTCATTATTTGTAACATTTTAAGCTTATATTCTATTTATCCCCACGTGACAACAGATATATTCATTCTATTTATATGCTAATTAAATTTGCAATTAACTTTCCAATGTACATATTTTCCAATATTTTATTTTTGCTTTCTTTTATTGCCTCGAAGATAAAAACTTATTATATGATATTACAATTTTGCATTTTAATATTGTCAGGGAAAATTACTATAGATGAAAAGCTCTGTGGCTATGAGAAACAAATCTAAATGTTAGTAACCTTCTATTTTTCTGACCAAATAATTATGAATGTTTTCAGTGTGTGGAATTGATTCTCCAATTTCATATTTAATTAAATTGTTAATATAAAGTTTTTTATTTTTTCTTATTTATCAAAATGTTAACGCTAAAAGTACAGTAGAATTAGTTTTAGTGTTCTTAAAATGAGTGAAAATTTCTAATAACTTTAAATTGCTTTAAAATAATTTTTCTTAAAATTAAAAATAACAATTAAACAAAAAGTGTTAAATCTTTATACTTGTACTCTTATATTCTGTTGAACGAAAAATCAAAGTTATGAATTCAAAAATCAAAATTATACTTTGTTCACATAATCATCTAAAAGGTAATGCAACAAAATATTGCAGTTGATCTATTATGTGTTTATATACTACAGCATTATGAATGTCTGATTATTGTAAAATAGAAAAACTTTAAAATTATTTTCAAATGTTACAAAGGAAATACACAGGTAAAATAAATAATTATATAATTTTTATTAATTTTCAAAACATAGCTACCAGCTCTTTGTAAGTGCATCAAAAAGGTTTAATTTACTTTTAATTTGTAATTATAATTTATTCATTTTATATGCTTAAAATTAAAATGGCTCATCCTTTTGCGTATAAATTAAATTTTTCTCCCTTTGATTGCACCAACAGATTGTTGAAAAGAATTTAATAGTTATTTGTATTTTAGTTCTTTTGAAAGAATTAAAATAAAATAAAATGTTATTGCAATCATAGCATTGTGGTGCTTAATATAAGCATCAAAAATCAACACTTAAGGTTTGAAAAAAATTCTTGCAGCAAATTTATGTAACAACTCAGATATTTTTATCTTCTAGTTATTTTATATTCTAGTTATACTTAGAAAAAAATTCAACAGATGGTGCTTTAGTCTCTTTTTCCGTTTTTCTCCCGTTTGATCTTTCACTGGTTACGGAGTGATGGTAGACATTTTCAAAGTATCATGGTGTGATTTTCATTCATTTAAAGATTTCTAAAAATCTTAATGTGATTTTTAGTTCTTTAATTAATGTGTTTACCACCTGTAGCACTGACTGTCAAAAAAGTTTTGAGTAAAAACCAGGAACTGTGGGAGGAATAATTTATTTACTGTCACATGAATTAGCTGTGAGATTTTTTTTTAAACTATCAGTCTATTTTAGTATACTGTGCATATACAGATTTTTATACCATGTATATGTAGGCTAATTGGAAAATTCGGTTCTTTGCAGGCTGCTGTCATAATTTGTTTTTGGTGTTATTACAGTGAGCTTTGTACACATTTTGCAAAATGACGTCATTAGTTTGCAAATAGCCAAATTTTTCAATCATTCTATGACATGTACATATTTATACACAGTATTAAAATTGCCTTATGCGTAATTCTGCCTTTTGAACTTATGGTTTTGCTTTTCTCATTTATAAATTTTATTTTTTATAAATTTCTGTACATCTTATTTCTACAAATTTTTATCTTAAAAAAAAGAAGGGGAAAAAACAGTTTTATTTATTTTTGCTTTGCAATCTCTATTGTATTTTGGTTACATTTTAACTTAATACCAGATAACCAGAAAATTACTTCAGTCTTAAGGCTTATTTCAATCTTGAAATAAATTGAGACTGAAGGCTAAAACTGATTAATTTATTATTTCACGTAAAAACTAATTAAAGATAAATATAATGTTGATGTATGAAGATTATATTTTATAAAATTTATAACTATTTTTAGATTAAATAACTTGTTTTAATTGGAAAATATTCATTCACACAGTTTGAAATTTTTTATCCTGGCTACAGTCGATCACTGTAAAAAAAAAAAAAAAAAAAACATTTAAATTGCCACTTGCTACTTTTCTAAGATTAACCTTTAATTACACTACAGCTCATTCAACTTCTATGTATATGTATTGATAATCTGAATTTACATTGATATATTTTGCTGTGTAAAAGCTTGTACTGTAGCCTGTTTAAAACTTTGCTGTTTAAAATCTAAATGATAAGGGTAGATTAACTAATTTATACTATGAGGCTAAACTAGTTAAATTCTAGAAATGCCGTTTATTATCCATATTAATTAATAGCTCCTATACCACACTGAAATTGACTTGAAAGGTATGGCTTTAGCTTTTGTTTTTATTAATGTTATTTGAAATTATTAGTGAATATATTGAAACTGTACATTAATAGCATAAAAAATGTTTTACATTAAAATAATTTTCTGTAGACTTGATCTTTTTATCCTGACAAAATTTTAAAAATATGCTTATTACCTATATATGCCCTAGGGCTGTTATTGTATAATTTTTTTAAATAGTAGTTAGCCTTTTTTTTCTTTAATGACCTTGTTGTTTTTTAAGCTTTTGAGTTGTAAAATTATTATACTATCTATTAATTTCCATTCTCTTTATCAATAATTTTGTTTTCAGAGTTCTCTCTTCCAATAAGTTTCCTATTGATCTTTTAAAATTCCTTTAGAATTTTAATATTTTTTTCTTTTCATGCTTTGTCTTTCAACCTTCTAGTTGTGAAATGATTATAATATCCAGACATGTAATTATCCCGCTAATTTGCAGACTTCTTCAAATCTATAGTTAATATTCCAACAAAATTTTCTCAAAGTTCCGCTTATCTGAAATTAAATTTTGTTACTTATGCACAATCGTGTTAATGAGACATTTAATCTGCCCTTACCAGCACCCTCTTTTCTTTTCCTAAATTCTCATTCACTCGCCGTGACTTTTTTACTCAATTTTATTAGAGGAAAACGCAACTACGAGAAGACGAGACAGAAAGAAAATTCCGTAATAATTTTTGCTAATAATATATTACAGAGGCAAACACATAAGTATAAAATTGATAATCTAAATGGAAAAAGTAGAATTATTTAATCAATGAGATATATTTACCCTTTTTTTTTATTCGGTTTCAATTAAATTGAAATAGTTTTTAATGTAATTTTACGACCTGGAAAATTTTAATTGCGCATTTCAGTAATCATTTTACAATTTGCTCTATGCCTTTATCAATCCGTGTTTCGATATATTTTTTTTTTTAGCAGTAATTGTTAATTTTAACATGATTTTTAAAATTACAATATTATAATAATCGTGTACCTAAGTATTCACTATTTGTTTATTTTTAATTCTATAGTTTTTTTTCTATCAATTTTTGTTTCTAGTTATCACTTCTGATTTACACATATTTTTTTAATTTTCTCTATTTTTAATAATATATTATTTGTTACAACATCTAAATCTCAAAATGTACATTCAATTAACCCTTTTATTGTCGTAAACTTTTCAGTTTTTATTTATTTATTTAAAAATGTGATGATTACTGTAAAAAAGGAGGATTCTATTGTAATTTTTTTTCCCATATGCTTTTATAGTTCTTTACTGTGTTGACGAGAAAAACATTTAGTTTAAAAAAAATTATCTATCTCTTTAAAATTTATAAATGTTACTTTTTTGCATAAAAATGAGTCATTATCTTCTATGTAAAAAAAAAAAAAAAATACTCTTTGAGGAGAGAAAAAATCGGATAATTTCTTCTAGCAATGACTTGTCTATTTCTTTTTGTTAGTATCTTTTATATTGTAGTTTTTTTCAAGTAATTACCTTAAATCTTTTTTTTTTTAAAAACAACACTTATTGACTGGTGTTATTTTAGTGTCACTAAATAATCTATTTAAATTTGGCACCCTTTCTGCCATTTCCTGTTCTATTCTGTCAGTAACTTAATTTCTTCGAAATAAATGTTTCTTGTGATTTTTCATCACAGAGTAAATTATCCTTTAAAAGTTTTGTTTAAAGACTTACATTTCACTGTTCATCACTTTTCAATGCCTTCTTTTGGTTCCTTAGAAGAATGACCTTACACTGAATCATATTTATAGTTGTTTTGTTTCATTTATTTTTTTCTTTTACTTTGTAGCTGGCCCTGTGTTCAACATACTGCAAATCTCAGTGTTAGATCCCATTTTATTTTGGTCTTGTGAAGATTTATCACCTGTTTTTCCACACAGCATGAATTAGCTTAAATTTTCATTTGTTATTCTTATCAAAATAAACAATTTTCTTCGATTTAATTAGTTTCGATTCACCGATTGAAAACTTAGAAGATCTGCTCGGGTAGAGTCCTGAATGTCTGGTTCATTGCGACTCTTCGATTATTTAGTTAGTTTTGAATCCCTGATAGATAATTTAGAAGATCTGTGTGAGTGAAATCCAAAGTGTATGAAAATCCGAAGCATTACCATTGTTATAGAAATAAACGATTTTCTGTTATTATTTAGCTTTTGTTTTTCGAATCGGTGATTAATTATGAAGATTTAGAAGATTTGCCTTATAAGAATTTTCAATGTCCAGCATAGTGTTCTAGTTCCGAATAATCTATAAAATTATCATTGAAGAATTCACCTCTCACTATCATCTGAGACATATTTTAGAATTCATTTTATTTCTGTTAGTTACCACAGATGTGCAAATTTTATTAAACCTTTCTTCATATAAATGTGTTTCTTTCCGTTCACTGAATCAGACATATTTGTTTCAAACTGCTGGGGAGGGGGGGGGAAGCGAAAGAGCTATTTCAGTTAACTACATTGTTAGTGATTTTTCAGCTTTAGTTGCAGTGTTTTTTCAGTGTTAGTGGTTTTTCAGCAAAACTTTTTGTTTTTCAATTGATTTCTTTTTTTATCAACTGTGCCTGCTACATGGTGAAAATTCAAGATGCATTCGGTATTAAAAATACTGTGATATTTTGATGCTCAGTAGGATAAATATTACTTCGTAACTAGCTTACAACTCATAGTATGTTTGTGGTACTTAAAACTTGCTATTGATCTCCATGTGATTCTTTACATACTAAGCTGTTTTGACTTTTGTGAGCTGGTGAAGAACTTTGTTTTTCGAAATACTTTAAACTTATTTTATAAACCAGCGATAGTTTATGTTAAGGTGGACTGAGTAAATCTGATCCTCTCAAATAATCAATTACATATTGGTTGAAAACTTTTAGTTGGTCAACTAATAAACAACAAAACAAGTGTCAGTACCATACATACTGTACATGTAATGAAGTCAAGGACGTATTTTGTGAATAAAGGAATTTGAGTTCTCAAGTATATATGTCAACTTACATAGAAAGGATTGTATGACATCTATGTGAATTTTTTTTTAAATGCCACTAGATAATCGATTGCACACAAGATTGATTGTATGTTATCTAGATTTCACTGTGAGGAAAGAAACTTATTTAAAAATAAATTAAATTTTGCTGTGGAGAACACCCCTGTGGCTCTTCAAGAACCTAATTTTCTGAAACTTATTGAAGTTTTTTTTATAAACGTTTAATTTTCTTTAAGATATTCCATTGCACTCTGGAATGTTTAGTTTTGATTCAATTTCACCGAAAGAATACATTAACTTCCTGTGAAAAAACTTAAGTCTTCTACTGTGTTGTGTAAACTGAATATTGATTCAAGGCTATACAAGTGTTGAAGTGTATGAAAATTATCATTGAAGTAGTTTATATTTAATGTTTTGAAGATATTCCATTGCACATCGGAGTATCTACATTTTATTTAAATACATAGAAAGAATAGAATAAGTTAATGAGTTATCTGCTGTTAAAATTAAATATATGTTTGCTTTTTTTCAATGTCTTAACAAATATTGTGTGACATTTGTTGAATTGCTATTTAGGTTTTTTGAAGATATTCCATTGCACACCGGAATATCTACATTTGCTACAAAACACACTGGAAGAATAAAATAAGTTGATGTGGGATAAATTTACTTATCTGCAATATAAACTGAATATTAATTAACATCTTTCAGTGACTTAAAGTGAATTTAATTGTGTGAAACTTGTTGAATTATTTTGAGCCATTCTATAATTTTCAACGAGATATTCCATTGCACACCGGAATATCTATTTTTTGACTTTTGCATTATAAGTTCAACACTTTATTTACTTCATGTGAAGACTGTTTCGATGAAGATGCACTTACACTTATAGATAATTTTGTTACTCTTGTGTTTATTTTTTGTCACGAGATATTCCATTGCACACCGGAATATCTATTCTTTGGACTTTAGCATTTGAGTTCAGCACTTTATTTACTTCATGTGAAGACTGTATTAGTCATGAAGATGCACTTACACTTATAAATAATTTAGTTTCTCTTGTGTTTATATTTTGACTAACAAATTGTTTCTGTGATAAAAGCTGTTGAAGTCATGAAAACCATTCCTTCTGTTGGTGAAAATGCTGGGAAGAGAAAAGCTGAAGGTGTGTATTATATAATTACTTTTCTATGAAAGCAATATGCATGTTTAATATATTAATCTGCATCTTTAATCATATATAAAAGGATATATTTTTATAAATTACGTTATACAATCAAAAAAGTATTTTCTACATTTATCTGCTGAAGAGACTAATTTATAAGATATTGCTTGATGTTCAACATAAATATGTAAACAATAAATATACGCTATTAAAACCTTAAACGTATTTTAATTATTCTTAATGAAAGTTAATTTGTAATATAATTCCAACATCCAAAGGTTCCTTTCTGTACCGATCAGTATTAAGACATTGGCAACTATTCTGAATTAATAAAAATTTTTTGCTTAATATAAAATTGAATGTGCCACAAATAGTATCAAATAACAAAAATGCAAAATTATTACCAAGGGACATTCATGTAATATTAATAAGCTCACTATTTACTTCCTATAAGATTTGAAGAAATCAAGTTTTCTAGCTGGTCATAATTTTTTTTTTTTTAAATTTGTGGTGATATATATATATAGTTTTATTTTATGGTTTTGGGATACAATATGGATCATTAGAGAACATAGCAATGTGTTTTTGATCTATTTCAGTAGTTTTTGCTTTTCCAGAATTATTGTACACTGAAAAAAGCCAAAAAAAAATTTTTACCATTTACAAATTAAACACTATTTAAATTATGTTTAACAATGATTTGTTGAAATTATTCCATGGTTGAGAGAAAAAGGTAAAAGTTTACTGGTCTTCCCTCTGAAGTAAAATTGATGTGAGGAACATGTAGGCGTTGTTCAGAGGCTGATCCAAATATAAATCCGATAGATGGCCTTTAGTTTTATGAACATATTGCCATTCTTAGGAAGTCATTGTTATTTATCGGTAGTCATTTAGAGAGGTTTGGCTGTATATAAATTAATGAATAGCTGTGGTTTACTGATTCAATATTTTAGTAAGTGAAAAGTAGATTAATGTTTTCTTTAAATAAAATTACATTAGTTATTAAATTTTTTAGAGTCTCAGGAAGGAGGAACAATTAAAAGAACATGTGAACAGCAACCGCCAAGTGAACCAATGTATCTATATATTCCTCCTTCGCCAGCTAAGGAAGAAAGCTCTTCAGAATCTTATTATGAAAGTCTTCATGTAATTATAATTTTTTTTTAATATATATTTTAAGTAATAATGTCTGCAATCTATGAACAGTGTGTTATATTTGTAAAAAGGAAAGTCTTTAGATTTCCTAAATAAATTAAGGAATTTTCTGTTTTTGAATTTTCTGTGATGCAAAATACTTACTGTCTTTCTTAATGATACATCTATGAGAGATCTAAATAATACAAATGGTTTGCACATAATAGTTCAGTGAAAATTGAAACTAGATTACTTTATACTAAACCATCTGCAGTTTCTTTTTTAACCCCTTCCTTCTCGCTCCCATTAAAATTGACGGGGTGAGGTTTCACCCTCTATTTCTCGCTCACATGAAATTTCCGAGCTGGAGTGTTCAGTAGTAACACACCAATAAGAATACAACTAATTCATTTCTTTGGTCCGGAAAACATTTTATTTCTCATTTTACACACCATGTGGCAGTTCCAGGATATTTTTAGGTAATTGTTATTTTGTTAGGTATAGTTTATTTTAAACTAGATGTCAGCACTAATCAAATACGTGTATTTGGCAAAATAGGCACTTTAAGACCGTTTTCTTGAAAATTAGCCAATCGTAAAGGGGTTGATTATATTCAAACGAGTCTATTTCAACGCATTTTTTCAAGAATTGAAAACTTTGTTTCATTTTTTCTGTTCTAATAATAGCACAACATTATAAGGAAGCTTTTCTCATATACTTTATTTTTGTTATCACTATTTTCTTTTGCCGTAAGACAGGTAACCTAAAGAAGTCTGATTTTCAACGTTAAAGTTATATTTCAGAATCGGGAAAATTTTTCTGTTCCACTTTTGCTTTTTTTATTAACTTTTTTTTTTATCAGCGTTTTTATTGTGACAACAACCCCGAATCGTCAGGGAATTTGACACTCTATCAAATGGCGAGATTTCACCGTTCCATTTTAGCCATGATGTGCGCATGCGTAACAACCATAATTTAAGAGGGAAAAAGTCCGTTTTTTCTTTTTCAAACCGACTGTCATTAAGTGTATTTCTACGATTCAATTATTCTTAAGCATTTTTGGAGTAATGGCAATTGGATGTCTGACTTAAATTACTTAAAACTTCTGCTTCATCAGTATTGACATGTTTTTTTTTAATCCATTTTTGCTGATCAATTTTCAACATCCTTCATTTATTATGACAAACTAATGTTTTATAATTTCGCATGAAACATTAATTATCACAAACAAAACGTATTTTATCATCTACAATGTTTGTTTATTGCATTTCTTTTAAAGAAATATTTTTTAATTAAGAAATTATGATTCCTCAGAGGTACACGGTATCATTAGCAAGTTTGCCTTATCTTTTTTATATTTTTTTCTCTGTCTGGCGATAAATTTTTTACTTAATAAGTCAGTTCGTTTTATTCATGCATTTCTTGATAAAGATTTTTTTTTTTTTTTTGAAATTCAGTTGATCACATTGTATCCTGCATTTTCCTAGGTTTTAAAATTAAGCTCGCACTTCCTTTAACTTTCGCTTCTGTTCGGTAATTTTTTAGTGTTGTTTTTATTTAATTTGACTAATAAGTTATCCTTGTATAATTTGGTATGAAATATATTGCATTTTTTAATTATAAATTTAGTTTTACATGAGTTAATTTGGTGATTTTAATGAATGTAGTTATTTTCATAAATTACTTCAATAATTTTTTTAAGAAAAATCTTTTCGTTTTACCATGTTACTTTAAATTTTCTATTTATTTATCTATCCTATTTAGGTTTCATTTTTATAAATAAAATATCTTTACATAGTGCATTTTAGTTTTTTTTTTTTTTTTTTTACTTACAGCATTCCTCAGTTTATTTAAATATGCTTTATTTTCAATTAAATACAGTTTATTAGTATAATATTTTCATTAATTTGTTTTTTTTTTAATGATGACTTGGTTGTTGAAAAGTTAACTTTTAATTTATTGAGTTCTCTCTTTATTTTTTATTACCTTGTAGCTTTGTTTCATATTTTAGGATAATTTATTTCAGCTTAACACTAGAACCGCAGGACTTTTAATATACCTAGAACCGCGGAGCGGGTCATTTTGACCCGAGATAGTAAACTTCATAAAAATATATATGTAATCATTTATTTAAGAAATCTGAAATATATATTTTAATATAATAATAAATAATATCTCATATCAATAACCAGAAATGTCTTTTTTTGCAAGAAGAATTGTTTTTTTTTTTTTTTTTAAAGGAATTTTCTAATTTAGAAATCTCTTGCTCAAAATATAGCTTAACCTTTACATTTTAACGGAAAAAACAGAGCTGTCCATTTAAATTAGTTTACCGCAATTTTTCAATTAAGCCTTGAATAAATTGGTGTCTACTAATAGACTTACAGCTTTGTATAAAACCCAAGCATTGATAGCAGCGAGGTCCAAAATATTATAAAGACCCTGCACCGGCCACCTATGTGGGCAAGCTTTGACAGTATATTTCCTTGTCATCTGGTCAATTACGTTCACACCGAATTTAGTTGCATTGTAGAGAGTAATGGTATCGGGTAGTTTTTTGAATCATTTGTAATTTCAACAGTTGGATGAAGACTACTCAACAACAAAACATTTTTTTTCCTCTGTTAGACTGACCCAGTTAGACTGATGTCCTTATCAGTTAGTACTGTAGTCGAATGCGATTCGGATTTTGACAATTTTTCAGAGTATTTTTCTTCTTGAGTATTTTACAATTCCTACAAGGCTGGTGATTCTGGACTTTAATGCCTCTGCAAATTTCAATGTAGTAAAAAAATTATCTGTAGTAACGTTTCTATCTTTGTTTTCATGTGGACTTATTAGTCGCAATATAACATGTTCGAAAAGAGGAACGCTTGATTGACAATGGTGATCTTTTTCGAGGTATGTAAATTCATTAGTCAGGTGTTTTGAGTCAACATCCGCAGTCAATCAGAATTTGATGCCAAATTCGTCAGGTTTGTTTGAGATATATATTGAATAAACCTACACCTATTTTTAGGGAATAACCTGTAGGAAATAACTATTCATGTATAGTGAAGTTAGGGCCTAGAGTTTAGTTAGTCTTACATCTTTCAATAAAACGATTCCAGATATCGGATACAAGGGCAAATTTGTTTGTTTGTAGACTATCTGATCTCGTTGACTTTACATTGAAGAGCAAGAATCTCTTTTTTTCACGAAATCTGTCTCTCAGAATCGTATTTCGGAAAAACGGTTGTCTACAATCCTCTATTGACCACAGATTATCCAGTTCAAGTCCTTTTGCGCAATATCTGCCATGTGCATATAAAAGTGCTATAAAAGCATCAACATCTTCTAATATTACGATCCATTTATTTTTATGAATCCATTTATTTTATGATGAGTTTCATCATCAGTACATTTCTTTGTATGTTTTAATATCCATTCATCGCTGAAGAATCTCCAGGCATTTGCCGAACTACCGTTCATAATATTGCGTTTAGCATGTGGCGTTGGGCTCCCAACTTCGTTCACAATATTATGTGTTGATTCTCCTAAGTTCTTCCTAATTGTGAGACATTCCATACCGTCCCATCTTTTCTAACTTTGAAAACCAATGTAGATACTTATTATGACCTTGATTGAATACATTAATTTAGCTCAAAACCACCGGTTCAGACCATTTGAGTGTTTCAGGGGGTGAGACAGACATGCTTTGTGGTTTTAACGTTGTTTCCACGAAAAAAAGGATTTATTTTTAATAATTCATATATCAAATTTATTTATGGGTCAATTTGACCCGCTCCGCGGTTCTAGGTATAAGTGCTAATAATACCCCATTCAAGTATGTTACAAGTTTTAAAATTTGGTAAGTTGTTGTTTACATAAAATTATTAAAAGTCACGAAAGGAATTTATTTTTAAATTAAAACTTTTCGTGTAGTGATAAATGAAACATCGATTAGGGTCAAATTGACCCGCTCCGCGGTTCTAGTGTTAAGATTAAAAATATTACGTTTATATCCTATATTTATTTTTGCTTGTCTCTTGATAAAAAACATTCTTTCTTATTTATTTATTCTATTTGATTTAATTAAATAAATATGACTTAATTTTAATTAAATATGGATTGTTTATATATTTGTTAGTTTCTTTATAAATGTTACAATATGTTTTTATAAATATATGTATCATTGCTAATATATTGGTTTTTAAATGTTTATTGCATTTTAATTTTTAAAAATGTTCTTATGTAGATTAAATGCAATTTATCTCAATTATACACCGATTATTTACCGTATATTCTGGCGTATAACGCACACTTTTAATACAAAAAAAAAACATTGGAATTTACGGGTGAGCGGTATACGCCGAATATAAAAAATTATAGATTAAAAAAATTTAAATATAGAAAAATACTTATATTTTAAAGAAATGACATACCTTTACCTATATACTTTATTGATTTTCGTTATTACATAAATAGGTCCTTATATTCGTCTTCCATTATTATTTCTTCAGGCACGTCATCACAATCTGTTTCGTCTTCATCATCTGTGTTACCCTCATCCATAAATAAACAGTCATCTTCTAATCCGTCCATATTATTTGAAATGCTGCATTTTTTTAATGATTTTCTAACCATCTCAGGCTTAATTTCATCCCATGCTTTTAATATCCATTTGCACACTGTTTCCAAACTTGCATGACGCTGTCCTCCTTTCGTAAAGGTTTTCTCGCCCTCCAACATCCAAGTGTTCCACTGTTTTTTTAAATTGGCTTTAAATGGTTTATTTAAGCAGACGTCCAATGGTTGAACTAATGGTGTCAATCCGCCCAGAATAACTGCCATATCAGTGTTGCATTCTTTCAACAATTTTTTTGTATTATCTGTAAGGTGGGACCTAAACATGTCCCACGCTAAAAGGCTTTCTGATTTTCTTACGCAACCAGGACGGATTTGCCAGACATTTTTTACCCACAATTTAACACCATTTTCATCCATCCAGCCTTTTTCGTGGACGTGAACAAAAATACCGTTTGGAAAATTACATTTGGGAAAAGTTTTTCTCTTAAAAATGACCATTGGTTTTAGTTTTGTTCCATCCGCTAAACAAGAAAGGGCTACGGAGAAATTAGATTTCTCAGGTCCCGTTGTTGTTACGTTGACAGATTTTACTCCCTTTAAATCAATTGTTATGTCAAACATGATTGGGGTCTCATCCATATTTTCTATTTGTGAAAGTAAATATTCGTTTGTTTTTTTTTCCGCAGTTCTATAACATATTTTTGAAAACTTAACAATTTGCTATCCAAGTCTTTTGGTAGTTTTTGTGATACTTTGGTTTTTTCACATAGAACTAAATTTTTTTGAGCCATAAATCGGCTACGCCAACTCACAGTAGCCTTGAAATTTTCACTCTCGTGTGGATTAATCTTTGCCCATTTTAGAGCAAACAAGCTAACACAGTTTCTTGTTACAATCAAGCCATTTTGCCGATTTTCCAAAACCCAGTTTTCTACATTGTCCTCTAACACAGGCCATTTTGTTAGTCCTGTACGCAATACACACTTATCCTTAGGCATATCCATTATTTTCTCTTTATTTTTCTTCCATTCACGCACCGAGCTTTCCCTATTATCAAAATGTCTCGCTGCAGCTCGATTTCCATTTTCTTTCGCAAATTGAATTACTTTGCATTTAAATCCAGCGCTGTGTTTGCTTCGTTTGATAGGAGCAATGTCTACTACTAAAAACTACACTGAATTCTTAAGGCTTACAATGTTTACTTTTCAAAGCCAGGGCATCAAATGGTGCGATTGGCAGAAGAGGAATTACGTTTTGTCTCCTGATTTGTGGTATGCTTTTGAGACATACACAATAGACAGCATTCCAGATACCCCTCCCCCCCCCTTACTTCTGTAATGTGGGGAACAACATTCTTGCACACACCTGCACTGCTGAATACAACAATCTCTTTTCTCAGAATCACATTATTACTCTTTCAACTCTATCCTCACATACATGTCAAATTCAGTTCTTTTATTTTTGCAAAAGATAGAGAAAAAAACTTTTACGATCTTGAAAGACGAGATATTGCACATGTACAACCCAAATTTTCGTATGCGTTGTACGAAGAGTATATCTTAAAATTTAAAAAAAGTACTAGAAGTTACGGGTGCATGTTATAAATGTGCACATACTTATGCGATTTGTTTATCCAAAGATACTTCCATGCAATAATTAAATTTCAGAATATATTTATTACTTTATTTATTAACAGTATAGAAAATTTTGAATTTGAAGGTATAGATTTTTCACAACATTTTAAAGGATGAAATTTTGCATTGAAAGATACAAAATCTGAGGGCAATCGGTCGATTTGTTCTTGAGAAATAAAGTTTTAAAAAAATTGTGTTTGCATGGAATTATTGTTGGATGAATGAATTTTACAATTGTGTACATAACTTTTTCAATTCACTTAAAAAATTTCAAGATAAGGTGATCGACACAAAAGCTAAAATTAAGAATAAGGGATCCAAACTTAGGATCGCTATCCTAAGCAAACTATTGGGATCCTATATTCGCATAATGCGGCTAAACCCCATAACCATAACACACCCTGGCGTTATACACCGGAATATACGGTATATATTTGTATTATATTTTTTTACAACAACTTCGTACTTATCAAGAATTTGATTTTTTTCTTCTTTTTTTTTTTTAAAGATTGCTCAGTAAATTCCCTTTGTCTCATTATCCCTTTCAGTCACATTTATTGCTCTGACAATTTATTATTTCTCATCAGTGTTGGTATAGTTGAAATCATTTGATTTTTTTAAATGAAGATAATTTATTAATGGTTCCTTAGAGTTGCGATTTTCTTTATGATTCTAAACCTCTAAAAACCAAGCTCATAACGAGAAAAGTTTTTTCCAAATTAAATATTGATTTCATAAAAGAAAATCTTACGTTTGTGATAATTTGTGTCATTCAATCGCTCGCTATTTTTACATATTTTTATTTTATTTTATTGTTAAATTTTTTTTCGATATGTCAATGATTTTACAACATGCGTAGTTTAAATTTGAGCCATCCTTTTCTATTTACTCAATTCGGAATGATTCCACCTTAAATCCACCTAGTTTACTGCTTTTTTTTTTTTTTCTCTAATACTGAAATTTTTAATACGTTAATACTGTATGGGAATTTTGTGGAGAATTAATTGTAACTTTTGTGATGAATTTCAAGATATAAAACATTTACTACTTGACTGTCTGGAATTCCAGACGTGTCATGGCACTGACTTTCAATCTAATAATACTGAACATCAACTCTTTTCCAATCTGGCCTGCAGGAATACTATCAAATATATCATCAAAGTGACCTTAGAGAACATTTTAAATGGTACTTAAACCATAAAACTTGAACTTTAACATCTGAACTTTGAATGTCCCTCCACTCTATCGATATTTTAAATATTTACTTACTGATTTTAACTACTGATTTTTAGGATTTTGCGCCTGCTTTTTATCACCATGTCTATTTACGTGATGATTTGTTAGTTTTATCTTTATCGGATTTTATCTGACTCGTCAATTTAATGTTTTCTATTTCTCTCAGGTTTTATATTCTCACCGATTTTAAAGTTGCTCTTTTTAACACTTGTATTTAGCTTACTTATAGGATTTTACTTGTTTTGGGGCTTTTCCCAGGTTTTAAATTTCACCTTTTGTACCAATTTTATTTCAGTGGACTCTTTCCACTTTATATTTTAACTTAGTTTGTTCTGGTGTTTATTTTATATTATACAAAATTTAAAACTGTCAAATTGTAACTAGTTGTTTTAAATGATCTAATAGAGCAATAAGGGTCTTTTGATCTGTTCAACAGCCTACAGACACTGCACTTAAAAGGGGGAAAAATTGAAAGACTTTGTTTAAAAAATAGCTTTCTTTTGGGCTTTCATGACCCTTTATCGAAATTGTGCCTTTCACTATTTTCATGACCGGTGGACATTGTGATGTATATTTAAGTTAAACTGCCGAATATACCGTCAGGCATCTGCACATGTTTGTTTAATTGTCACCCTCTCAGCAGCAATAAAACTTTGATGACTCTATTGATTTAAGTCCCCCTCAAGTCCTGCAATTGGCCTCACCGCGGCGAGGAGGTGTCCCTTGACGAAACGGGTGAAGTACGTCAGGAGAATATTCTGGTAGGGCCACCCAAGACGTGAAGGCTGTTCCACTTTGCTCAGCTAACGACTGCAGGTGAATCCAGAGATCAAGTCAGTCTTCTGCCCTAGTGGTTCCTCTAACTAAAAAGACGCTGCAAACAACACTTAGTCAGATGGTTCAGTCGCATAATTAACTGCCCTTAATTATGCCCGGACAACTGTTAATAATTGCATTTGGATGTTGATCGATTGTAGGAGTGCTATACAGTATTTCAAGAACTGGCCGGAAATATTTGATATTCCTGACCAGGAGAATATGAGGCTTCTCTTTGAGATAGGGCTGAAGACGCCAATAAGCCTCCAATGGATCCCATTGCATGTCGGGGTATATGGCAATGAGACAGCTGATGTGCTCGCCAAGAATGGCTGTGATCTTCCTCTGGATCGTCTTACTCCCACTGAGATCCACTCCCAGGGAAAAAATTGTTTGCTTCCAGTGTGGCGCCGTACCCCGTCCCATCAGTGGTATGCTGGCAACCACCTTGGCATTTCCAAACGGCCACGACCAGATTTCGTAGTGGCCATCTTAAGTGTTTAAGGTTTCAAAATGGGGAGAAGACTTTCCAACCTCGTTCCTGCTAGTCCTGGTCACCTTCTTTTTTGCCTTGGTGCTTCTTTTAAGCAGCTGCTGGTTGATCGGGATTTTTTGCAGATATATGGGGAGCTGGTCTAGGCTTTCCTTCTCCAGGGGGGTGTGTAACAACAACATTGATTAAGTAATATAACTAAAATCCTAAACATTTGAAAATCTAACCTTTTGAACCGTCGGGCAGACCAGATTGTTAGACCATACTGTGTATATGTATATGCATATAGTATTAATATAAGGAATATACCCTTTTCCTGTTTTATTGTTTTTATATAAAAATGTTTTTTATGAATTATTTCCAATTTTTTTGTTTCATAGGGTTATGAAACAGCATTCGCAAAAGATACTAGTGATGATTACTATGAAGATTCTGAAAATGATTTGTTACCTGGAGATATTCTTGCAATTGAAGAAACTTTTGATGTTGAATATGAAGTTGACAGTGACTCTGATGATGATACCAAAATTTTTATGTCAGACAGTGGCAGTGACTCTGAGGTAGTGTTAGTTTTAATCATTTAATAAAAAAATATAACTATTCAATTTTTTACGGGGGGGGAGGGGAGTAAAAATGAAAAAGTTGTCCATTTTTCTTAGCATTACTTATGTGATAATTTTGGACCCCCTTTCTTCTTACATCAGAAATATACAGAAAACATCTATTTCTATATGTAAGTCTCAATGATAATTGATAACTCTAAATCTCCTTAAGAAAAATATAAATTTATATTAAAAATTAGTTTAAATGTCCAATTTAAATCATTTTAATAGTTGCACCATTTAAATAAAGAAAATTCAAGGAAAAGTGTATCTAAATATTTTTAACTCGATCACAATTGTATAAGTGTTTACAAAAGTTATAGATTTCATAAAAATGCTAACATTTATGTACCTTTACATTGATTGTTTAAACAGTACTTTTTATTGCAACTGTCTCCTTTATTACCTCAATTTTATTTAGATGTTTGCTTTTAAAAGACCTTGATTTTTGTGAAAAATGTCATTAACCTGTTTTTGATTTAACTGTTTAATGTTTGGATTGTTTTTATTTTTAGGGTGCTGTGAATACAGTAATTACCTTTGTTTGCAAATCTGACAGCGATCAGGAGTTCTGGGCAGATAAAAGTTCAGATGAAGAATTTGATTCTGATTTAGAAATACCAGACTCTGTAAGTTTCTTCTTTTGTTCGTTATTTTCTGTTTTTTTATCATAGCTTACTAAAAAACTTATTGACAAGCATTTAAAATAAACTTTTTGCATTTGAATGAGGCATGATTGTGTTCTTTGAATTCAGATGGATGCAATTTGTAATGCTGTCCAATGTAACGAAACCTACTTTTCACGCCAGATTTTCTTTAAACAAACTAATCTTAGCATGATCAGAATTTCTTGCTTACTATTTTGGTGTTTTTGTACATGTGTTTCGTTTCTGTTCAATGTGCACTGTTTCTTGGAGATTTAATTTTTTTTTTCCTTAACTTTATTATTAGATTGTGTTAATTTTATTATTCTTAATACTTAACTATTCATTCTTTTTATCTTATTCTTGAGGAAAGTTTAGAGTTGATTTTTATCACAATAAAAATAATTCCTTCCTGGATTGTGATTCATGGTTTTTATCATATAATAGAAATGTAGATTTCCTTTATTTTCTGTTAATTATAATTCTGACACCATTATTCATATTAAATTAATTTACAAAACGCACTATATTCCTCATAAAAGTGATTTATTCTTTATAAATTCAATATATTTATTCTTTATAAATTCAACAATATTCTTTATAAAAAAGATTTACCAATTGCTCAATATTCCTCTTATAAGGGATTTGCAAATTAAACATCACAGTTTGCACTTACTTGCTTACCAGTGTTACACATCTGGATTTGCGTTGAAAGGATTTGTGAGCCACTTATCAAGATTCACATTAAAGATGTGTGTGAATACATTCGCACTTGCAAAGAAGTGATTTACAAATCACTCTTTGGAATTTGCAATAAATAGAGTGATTCATGAATATCAGAAAACTGTGGTATGAAAGGCTATTTTCATACCTAACAACTTTAAGCATTTCACGTAAAATGTACACATTTCCGGTCATCTCTACGCTTTTATGTATATACACCTTTTGCGCATCTTAAATTAATTTTATAAACAAATATTTTTGAGATGATGCTTTCAGTAAAGTGCTGCAAGTGCATTTCTTGTGTAGCAATGAGAACAACCTTCTGCAGATAAACATCATACCGCTATTGCTTTTGTAGGCGGGGCTTAAACATTTCTAGCAGTGGTGTTCACGTCATATGTGCAACTCAACTTAATGTTATGATTGTTTTTATTTAAATCATGTGGGTTGCAAGCATTACTTTTAAAATTTAATTTTGATTTTTTTTTTTTTTTTAACTTGTAATAAAACTTATGGTTGAGACATATTGCTAAATTTTTAATGCAAAATATTCAAAGGAATTTCCATTTTTAAAATCATCTAGACTTCATAATAAATGTGCTTTCTGTGAGATTTGCTGTTGCGATTTTACAATTTCTCATGGTAGAAAGTTTGTATTACAAGATTATGTTATCAATTTTAACTATTCCACATAGTAATGCTCAATGTGAGTGAATATTTAGTGTTGTAAAAAAAAATAGAACAAAATTTCTTTCTACTATGACAAATGAACTTTGAAGAATTTGATGGTAGTTTAAACGCACGATTTTAACCACTGTTATGAAAGAAAATTTTCTCAAGATGCATTCGAAAAGGCAATTGTTGCTTTCCTTTCAAAAGCTTGATTTTAACACTAGAAATGCTTTGAATTAGGTGTTTGAAGATTATAAATATTCAGGGTGCGTAGCGTTTGTAAAAAGTACTTAAAGGTGCTTTTTTGGGGGATTTCGTTTTAAAAGCTTTTGAAGGTGCTTTTTTCAGCTGGCGTTTTTAAAAAGTGCTTTTTTTCACTTTTTTTTCCTTCAGTGATATCTGGTGGATCCCATGCATTTCACGAAAAATGGGGTGTTGCCATGGAATCATTCACGCGGACTTCATGTCATACCGACGTTGTGACTTGCGCATGCGCGCACACTTAAACCGAAACCCGAGTGCGCCAATTCGGATAGAGAATATCAGATCCTTATGAAATGTTTTTCTTTTTAATTTTATTCTTGCTTATTTTATTTTTACTTCTAACACTTTTTTCACGTAGGGGGTAAGGGTACTTTTCAGGGTCAAGTTGAATTCACTCGGATTGGACCAGTGATGTGGGAAAGAACTGATTGTTTTGAATTACGTCCGTTTCTTTTTGGGTTTTTTTAACACTAAAACTGTTTTAAAAAGTTTTTGTTTTTCAATAATATCATTGATTGAATGTGAATTTTTTGAGTGCTTGAAAATTTTTGTAAAGTGCTTGAAAAGTTTTTAAAAGGTGCTTATTTTTTATTCGAAGATTTGGCTACGCACCCTATCATTGATAGCTTTTCATAATTTTTAAAATTTTTCTACTTTTAGTGGTCAAAAAAATTTAATATTTCTTTGCCTTTTCCTCTTCTATAATAGTTACTTCCTGGTTTGAAATACACTTTAAAAATTACAATTTTGTGTTGAATTTTAGGTTCACTAATTGAGTAAATACTTAAGATAAATATTGGTTGTTCGTTATTTTACACATTGAACTTTTTTTAAGTTGGCAGGTATGTATTTTTCTCATATCTTATTCTATATAGTCTCCTATCTAAGTCTAGATATGTGGGTGTTTTGAAACAAAACAAGAAGAGCGAACGAAACGTAAGGTTTTTCTATGTAAAAAAATGATGATTGCATCATTTCTATATCCTCTTCTGTCCACAATGCTCAATACTCATTCCAAATTGCCAACTCTTCCGCATTTCTTCCCTCCCGCTAGATAACTTGTATTTTCTTTACTTTAGACTTTACTTCTGTTGTAACAGCTTTGGGAGCTTGCTTGCTGTGGTTCTCCCTTTTAAGGTGAAACAATGGATTTCTCCTCTCATCTATCAATGAGGGAAGGAATTCTTCTGCGAGAGCGCTCCCCTTATTTAAGTAACTTCCTGTTTGCCGACGCGAAAGCAGGTGTTAGAAAAAGTGGCTTGTGTACAAAAGAAATAGCAGTGGTTTTACAATGAAAAGATTTATTTGCTCATTCGATTAATCATGTTAATTTTTATTTATTATAACTGAATGAAAACAATGCTAACCAGCCTTTAAGTTATCCCACTGCTAATATCACAATTCTTATTCACACGATTTTAATATCAAACATCGATTTCCGTATTTACCCGATTTAAAAGTTACAAGTGGTGATTTGTATTTCACAGGATTTAAAAAGCCAATATTGTGATTTGTATTTATACGTGATTTTAAAATTTTGCACTAGGAGTTGTATTCATGTAATCTAAAAAGTATGCATAAAAAATATGCATCGTGATTTGTATTTACTAGATTTAAAGAAACATAATCGCAATTTGTATTTTCATGTCTTTAAAATCTAATATCACGGGTCATATTCATGCATTTTTAAAATCCGAGATAGTAATTCTTGTAAGAAGTAAGTTTTTTCTTGATTGGTATGATGTTTTTCATTGTTAGGTAATTTTATTATAAATGCTAATTGAAAAAATTATGTTCAATATGTAACATGATTAGTATATATATTGATGTTGCACATAAAGATTTCAGGGTTTTCCATTTTGAGTCACAATTACCCCTGCATTATATTATAGTGGATTTATAAAATGATTAAAATCTGTTTTTTTTTATATATATATATATAAATTTATTAGCATCATTTCTCTGCCTTTTTTTTATACAGTCGAATATATTTATATAGTGAACCTGGGATATAGTGAACACTCGGATGTAGTGAACTTTTATAGCGGTCCCGTCCATATTCCTATTTAAATAATGTTATTTTTAACGCTTATAGTGAACAGCTTAGAACTTGGAAAGGAAACTCGGTTATAGTGGACTCAAATTTCATTTCTTTAAATATCTTTTTCAGTCCTCCATCTTTAAACTTGTAGGTGTTGGGACTGAAAATCAATGCATTCCTATAAAATGTGTCATATTTCACTCCTTTATGCTTATCACTTTTAACTATACTGTAGTAAATGTCAAACAGATCATTTATCTTATACTCCCCCCTCCCTGACAAGTCTCGCTTTGTCTCTTTTCCCCAAGCTTGCTCTACAACTAGTTAACTTGGCCACCTGCTGAATTTTTGGAATTTACTTATCTGTTCAAACCATATTCTTTACAAATCATCCCTTGACAATCAAAAAGGGGAACAATTTAGCTTGCGGCGACTGAACTTAACTTAATCGTAACCGCAACAGTTACGATCAGTAACTGTCTCTGTCATTCCGCGCGAAAAAAAAAGCCTAACCGCCATTGTAGACGCACTGCTCTAACTTTCATGTTTTCCCTTGTGTTCGTTATAATTAAATATTAAAATAAATACTAATTAAATGTAAGCTCCGTCTATTCATCTCCTGGACACAACCAACCACCACAGTGGTGACAGCCGGACGTTCATATATTAAGAAGATTATGTTTCAAATGGAATAACTAATTTCGCTTTGGATATCGGAAGTTTCACAAAAACGGTACTGTGGCTTTTCAATTTTTGTTTCTTAATTTCTGTCGGAATGCATACTGTATATTAATTTAATTTCATTACATATATATATTATTACATTTTAATATGCAAACAAATAACGCTGAAAATAATCACGTAGATAAGATTGCACTTAAATTACCCCCCTTTTGGCGTACAAATATTAAACTTTGGTTTTTACAAGTTGAAAGTGCATTTACTTTATCTAACATAACCAAAGATGAAACTAAATACGCAAGTCTTATTGCACATATCGATGCAGAAACGCTATCTCATGTATCAGACTTGTTATTTTCACCCCCTGCTACTAATAAATATGATGCTTTAAAAGAACGTCTCATCACCGAATTTTCGGATTCTGAAAATAAACGCATTCGAAAACTACTTTCAGAACTTCAATTAGGTGACCAAAAACCCTCTCTTCTCCTACGACAAATGCGAGAAGTTGCTACCGATTCAGTAACTGAGGATTTTCTTAAAACAATATGGCTACAACGTTTACCCCCCAATGTACAATCTATTTTATCAATTTTAACTGATCAAACGTTGGTCAAATTGGCTTTACTAGCTGATAAAATACTTGAAACTTCCCCCACCCAGCAAATAAATTCCATTAAACAAAATGAAACTGAAACCGATCTAAAAAGTAATTCATTTGTTGCTCTTCAAAATCAAATATCAGAGCTCAGCTTACAAGTAGCGAAAATGTCTGTGCAGCAATACCGGCGCCGATCAGATTCTCGTGGCCGTACAAACTCAAGGACAAGAAATAAATCAGAGGAACGTTCTCTTTGTTTTTATCATTTTCGTTTTGGAAAAGATGCGTTAAAATGTAAACAACCTTGTTCTTTTAATTCGGGAAACGAATAAGTGCCACGTCATCTATTTTGCCTGCAGATTCCGTGGCTAATAAATTAGGCAACAGATTATTCATTTATGATAAAAATACAAACTTAAATTTTCTTATTGATTCGGGAAGCGCATGTTGCGTTCTGCCTATTTCTAACAGTAAAAATAAATATACGCCAAGCAGCATAATGCTATATGCCGCGAATAATTCACCCATTAAAACTTACGGAACAAAACATTTAAAATTATCATTTAACCTCCGTCGTTCATTTGGCTGGGATTTCATTCTCGCTGACGTCACCTCGCCAATAATTGGAGCTGATTTTTTAACGCATTATGCATTACTTGTTGATCTGAAGAATAAACGTCTCATTGATTCAAACACTTCTTTAAAGTCGAGCGGCTATTTTGCTGATTCTTCTCAGTGCTCAGTTAAAACTATATCTAATAATATGCCTTTTCAAAATTTATTACAAGAATTCTCGGATATTACTAACCCCTCGCAAGAAAGAAAATCTATTAAACATTCTACCGTTCATCACATTGAAACAACAGGTTCGCCTGTACATTGTAAGCCACGTCGCTTACATCCGCAAGTTTTCGAAGCAGTTAAGCGCGAATTTTCAACAATGTGTGAAAAAGGTATATGTCGTCCTTCAAAAAGTCCCTGGTCTTCTCCGTTACACGTTGTTGTTAAAAATTCGAATATAAGACCAGTAGGAGATTATCGACTCTTAAATTCAAAAACCGTCCCGGATAGATATGGCATTCCATATTTACATGATTTCGCACATGCTCTCTATGGAAAATCAATATTTTCTAAATTAGATATCGTCAGAGCATACTATCATATCCCAGTTAATGAGGCTGATATTCCTAAAACCGCGATAGCCACCCCTTTCGGCTTATTCGAGTTTCCTTTTCTAAATTTCGGACTCTGTAATGCTGCCCAGACATTTCAACGTTTTATGGATGAAATATTTCGAGATCTACCTTTCTGCTATTGGTACTTAGACGATATTTTAGTCTTTAGCAATTCAGAACAAGAGCATATTCAACATCTTACTGAAGTTTTTAAAAGACTCCGAAATTACGGTCTGACATTAAATGTATCAAAATGCATACTTGGTGTACCTGAAATTTCTTTTCTAGGGCATTCAGTAAACGATAAAGGTATCACTCCTCTTACTGAACGCATCGAAGTAATCGACCGGTTTCTAAAGCCAAATACGATCAAAGAGCTTAAGCGATTTTTAGGCTTATTAAATTTTTATCGTAGGCATCTACCTAACGCGGCAGCAATTCAAAAACCTTTACATGATCTGTTAAAAGGTAGCCCAGCTCGAAACAAAATCATCGATTGGACCTCAACCGCTACCGAAGCTTTCGATAACTGTAAGGCGTTACTTCGAAATTCAATGCTTCTTGCCCACCCTTCCCCAGATGCTAACCTCGTCTTGCACGTCGATGCTTCAGATTTCGCCGTTGGTGGGGCATTACACCAACTGATAGGTAACGATTTGCAACCTCTCGGATTTTTCTCCAAAAAACTTACTCCTAGGGAAACGCGTTACAGCGCTTATGATCGGGAATTGCTCGCGGTATATTTGTCAATTAAACATTTTAGACATATGCTTGAAGCACGTTTATTCACAATATACACTGATCATAAACCTTTAACGTATGCCTTCCGACAGAAATGGGACAAATATTCGCTACGTCAACACCGTCACCTTGATTTCATCAGTCAGTTCAGCACCGACATACGTTATATTAAGGGCGCAGATAACATATCTGCTGACATGTTATCTCGAGTTGAAACAATTCGTACACCTACTGCAGTGGACTATGACGAAATAGCCGATTCGCAACGTGATGATCCTGAACTGAAATTAATTTTGAGTACAAACTCGTCTCTTGAATTACAAGAAGTTGTAATTCCTGGCTCCTCCAAGACACTTTTTTGTGACACAAAATCTCAAATCACTCGTCCATATATTCCACAATCGCATCGTCGTACAATTTTCAATACTTTTCACAAATTGTCACACCCTGGAACTCGAGCTACATCAAAACTGATCCGTTCCAAATTTGTGTGGCCTTCCATCAACAAAGACTGTGTGAAGTGGACTCGAGAATGTCTTGCCTGTCAGCGATCTAAAATCAACAAACATACTCGAAGTCGGGTTGAATCAATACCCATACCTTCAAAAATATTTGATCATGTACACTTGGATCTCATCGGACCGCTTCCGCAATCTAGAGGATTCCAATATTGTCTCACGTGCATAGACCGTTATACACGTTGGCCAGAAGTTATCCCAGTCACTGACATGTCAGCAACGACTATAGCATCAGCGTTTTTCACAGGCTGGATTGCCCGTTTTGGCATACCAGCCTTCATAACGACTGATAGAGGAACAAATTTTGAATCATCATTGTTCTACAGCCTGACGAAACTGCTTGGAATTGAGCGTTGCCGAACAACAAGTTTTCACCCGCAAAGCAATGGCCTGATAGAAAATTTTCATCGGCCACTCAAAGCCGCTTTGAAGTGCCATGCAACAACAGATTGGACAGATGTTCTACCAGTGGTCCTCCTCGGTTTGCGATCCACAGTTAAGGAAAGCATCCAAGCAACCCCAGCTGAACTAGTTTATGGTGAGACATTACGCTTACCAGGTGATTTCTTGATTCCCACTACAAATGATGATCCTCCACAAGAATTTGTCTGTAAATTAAGACGTCTATTTCAAGACTTAAGACCTCGACCGACGTCACACCATGAAAATCGTCGAATTTTCATACATCCCGAACTTAGAAATTGTTCACACGTATTCGTACGTAGGGACTCTGTTCGAAAACCTCTACAACCTCCGTATGACGGACCATTTAAAGTCATACGAAAAAGTGAAAAACATTTCACCATCATGATACGTGAAAAAGAACAGACAATTTCTATTGACCGTCTCCAACCAGCATTTGGACTATTTCAATCCGAACCAAACACGATCCAAACTTTTCCCTCAAAAGAACCGAGTCTACCAAAAGATTCTCCGGACAAGCCTGCACAACGGACTAGATCAGGCCGCAGAGTTACCTTCCCCGATCGTTACGTATCAGTACCCTGATACTGGCGGGGGAGTGTGCGGCGACTGAACTTAACTTAATCGTAACCGCAACAGTTACGATCAGTAACTGTCTCTGTCATTCCGCGCGAAAAAAAAAGCCTAACCGCCATTGTAGACGCACTGCTCTAACTTTCATGTTTTCCCTTGTGTTCGTTATAATTAAATATTAAAATAAATACTAATTAAATGTAAGCTCCGTCTATTCATCTCCTGGACACAACCAACCACCACAAGCTCATTCTACAGCTGCTCTCTTCATATTCTTACATTATCTATTTGAGACAAGATTTTTATTTCTAAAGCAGTGAAAATGGTAAATTCTCTAAAGAGAAAATCGTTTTCGATAGAGGACAAAGTTAAAATTGTAAAGCATATTGAAGATGGAACCAATCAATCGGCACTGTGTAAGGAATTTTCCTTATCAAAATCTACAGTTTCAACCATTTGGAAAAATCGAAGTGCAATTCTTGCGGCATACGACAAAAACATGGTTTCATCAAAAAAACTGCGTGGAGCTGAAAGATAAAACGTAGAAGATGCTTTGTTAAAATGGTTCAAAATCTTGTTCAAAATGTAAAAATCTTGCATTCTTTGCACATTGTAGATAAGAAAATTGATGAACTCTTTTTGAAATCAAATTGTGTTCAATCAAAAATCACAAATTTTTTTCATAAAAAGTGAAAATAAAACTAATATTTAGCGACGTAATTACTTTTTTCATCAATTTTTGCTTTATTATCTGTTAATTAGTTAATGATTTTTTAAATAACTTATGTAAAATTGCAAACCCAATTTTCAATCATTCAACTGTCTTATGCAAAAAATATTCTTCAAAAAATTTGGATATAGTGAACCATCGGTGGTTATAGTGGACACATTACTGAGTCCGCGGACGGTTCACTATAGCGGGGTTCGACTGTATTTTTTTTTATTATCAATCTTCTGTATTTTTATAATTAGGGGTTAGTAGCTATGCAAATTTATATTACTTAAAAATTAAGAAGAATAAAAAAATAAATAATATTTTTGGTCTATTTATTTACTAAATATTCATTTATGCCATTAGTGCCTTTCTTCTCTCCTGAGAACAGCGACTATAAAAAAAAATCTGCTGAAAGGGTTTCTTACCTACAATATTATATTTCCAACTAATTTGTACATTCTGTTACATCTTAAATTATAATCTTTGCAGAGTTGACTGTAATCAAAAGTTATTAAAGCTTAAATATTGTAAAAATATGCTATAGAAGGGAGACTATTTTGTGTATGTGGAAACTATTTTTCATATTTGAAGCAACTAAAGCGACAATTACTAGAGTCTTACCCCAGTGGTAGCCCTGCTATGTTCATTTAAAACTTTTTTTTTATTTTATTTATAAACCTTTGATCTTTTTTTATTTGTTGTTAGTTCTAGGTTTATTATCTTTTCATCTTCTGAGTGCCGAAAGAAATTATTTATTTTGCTTATAAATTTTTTTTTTTAATTTATTTATTGTCTTTAACGTACTTACTTTTATTCAGTTTTTCTCTTTTTTCACTTTTATTTAAAAAATTAACTTGTAATTGTGATTTTTTAATACAATCTACACTCTTCATAATGAGTTTCCATAACAACAACCCCTCTATTATAGCCACCAATTTATCGAATCCTGTTTGCCATTCTGTAGGAGAATGGAATGAGTTGATGTTTCATCTGAAGAATGAAAAATTTATTCCTATTTTATCTTAAAGTTTGAAAAATTTTAATTTTTTCGAAACAAAGAGTTTTACCTTGTTTCAAGTAGCGAGGTAAAACCATTCATATAGCTTTTAAATTATTGTGCTATTTATTGCTGTAAAGTTGAACACCTACCTTTTATAAAATATTGATTGACACTCCGAAAAAGTAGGAATTAATTATGTTTAAAACTGAAGACACTTTAAAATGTAAACCGAGCATATATCAGTAAGATTATAATCAAAAAATAAAATATAAAAGAAAGTAGCTGGACTTTTTAAAAAAAGTGGTAAAATTTCTTTCCTCAAATTAAAACCTTCGAGTTAAAACTTCTGTTTCTTAAAATTATAACCCTAAGTATTTTGAAAGTTAAACTGTTTAGTATTTTTACTATAGCACTCTTTTTTTTATTGTATTAGGATAAATGGAACTGTAAGAGGTGTGGAAGTTCCAACAATCCACCAATGCGATATTGTATTAAATGTTGGTCTATGAGATCTGGCTGGGTAGTGCCAAAGCGAAATGAGCATAGAGATCATCCTCGACGTAAGCCAAGGTCCAAGAAAAATAAAAAAAATTATAAACCTGTTGGTGACACAAGAAAGGTAAGCTTAGAAGTCATTATTACCTAATGTTTGTTTATTGTAAACTTGATATTAACTATGAGACAGAAATGTATTATTTTAATTATTCTAACCTTGTTTTTTTTCCGTGTGTTGCAATGTATAAAGATATCGGGAAAATTAGTTCCTAAATTCTTTTGTTACTGTTAAATCAATTTTATTAGTGTAGTGTTATAACTGTGATAATAGATTAAAAAATACTTGTTTTCATTTTTAATCTCATAGAAAATCTTAGAGAGAATAAGGAATAGCTGAAATCATTTTTGGTTAATAAAAATAAAATTCATTGTAATGAAACTTATATTTGCAATTCCTTAAAGATAATAATTCTCTTCCCAATTTAACAGAAAAAATTATTTTTCAGTTATGTTGCTTTACACACACACAACACCTGACCCTGGCTAGGCATTTAGTTCCATTTTTCATGGCAATAGTAGAAATGCCAATTAATTTTGACACTCGTCAAACAGTGTGAACAGCACCTAAGCTGCTCCTCTTCTTTCCAAATTTCCACAATGCACTAATAAAAGAACTTTTAGCCCCAACAAATTTAATGTGTATTTTGCTGCATATGCACACTGGTTATTTAGTTTGAGCTATGTTCTAACTGATTGGCCAACCTGTGAATGCCTGTTGCTTGCTTAACAACCATGCATGACTCCGCAAGGAGCATCTTTTGGTTTAATACAGTCGTGATGAGTAAAAAAATTATAGCATTATATGTGAACCTTTTTTTTTTTTTTTGCAAAAAATAATATATAATAATTGACATTAAACCGTACATACAAACAACATCTAATATCAAAGAAAGGTAGAATTCATGAGCATTTATTAATGTAGTTTTGAATACCTTCTGTAATTTAGTGGTAATCGATAATACACTTTACTTTGTTAATTGTAATATTCATGTTAAACGTATGAATTGTTCTAATTTTTAAAACTTGATATTTTTACTTTACTTCTTTGGTTTCTCCATACTCATTTAGTGTAACTATTTTAACCCTTTAACTGATTTTTTGCTGGAGCAACTTTGCGCAAAAAGTTTTCATACCAAGCATAGTATATCCATTAAATGACATGTGCGGTGGCTGTTTTTCTGCGTAGAATAAGCAAAACTGACCGTAACAGTAATCGAGTTCAGGGCTGACAGTTAAAGGGTTAAAATTATCAATCTTAAACAGTAAAATATACAACTGTTTCTTTCTCTTCAAAAGGAATCCTCTAGCAGCCCAAAGCCTGCTTCAAGCTTGTCCTCCAGTAGTGCTCCTGAACTTCCAAGCACTAGCGTATCGCCAGCGAACGATGCGTGCGCCGACACCAATGCGTGCCAAGAGCAATTGCCAAGCGTTTCATCTGATATCAGTTCTGTGGATTTACAGAGTCTTTCCTCCAATAGCATGCAAGAATTCCCGTTTACCTGCCTTGCGCCAAATTATACTCAAAAGTATTATAGCAATTTTTCATCAGAGCTGAGCAATTCTTCTCAAGAGCTGTCTACTTTGTCATCTAACAGCAGTTCACAGGAGTTTCCAAGCTCATCAGCGTACAGTTCGCAAGAGAGTTCAAGCTTATCGTCAAATTCTTTGGATGTACCTAGTACTTCTAAAGAAGTTATTAATTCTTTAAGCACTTTTAGGACGCTTAATCTTTCTACTGTTCCAAAATGCGAGGCAGACTCAAAATTATGCTTACTTTGCTGCTCGAAACCTGCAAATGCGTCGATAATTCATGGGAAGTATGCGCATCAAATAAGTTGCTATCGTTGTGCAAAAAAATTGCAACATGAAAATAAAAGGTGCCCCGTGTGCCGTAGGACGATTGATCGAGTTGTATATCAAATAACTGCAATATAATTTATGATGGTTATATCATTGAAAGGATTTAATATTCCTTTTATAAAGGAAATAATTTTTCAAAGGTTTATTACTTTATCTTTTTTTTCAAAGATGGCATAGTTAATGTTTACATTACTTATTTTAGCTTTTTATTTTGTTGCAGTTCTGGTCAAAAAGTGGTTTGATTGTATTATACAACTGTATTTATTGCTGATACTTTTTATATTTTCTGCAGTGATTTTATGATATTATGACAACCTTTTTAAGGAAATTTAAAAGTTAGAATTCAGTTAGATTCATATTTCATTTGTCTCTATCTTTTTTATACATATAATATCAAATATTTTCAAAATATAACTTTTACTTAATATTAAAAGTTGCCATCAATAATATAATGGATGGTGGGTTTTTTTTTTTTTTTTTTTCATTATAGTTAATAAATTTGTCAACCTTCTGATGCTTCTATAAATGAAGATAGAATTATTTTGGTTTTATTACATATTAGCTAAAGCCCAGATTTTAATGTTCCAAAGCACAGCAAAAAAAAAAAAATGCCCTAGTGCACTTTAATCTAAAGCATCACTTCTATCTGAATTGTATTAAATAATGCCACTAGAAAATTAAATGCATTTTCAAAAATACGTCCCAAAATTTCTAAAAGAGAAAGAAATGTTCGAAAATGCTCATGTTGCCTGAGTTTTTGTTTTACCAGTATATATATATATATGCTTTCCTAGAAGACTGAACTGTGACTAGAAGACTGAATTATAGGGTTAAATTAAAATAAGTTAATCTCAAATTATTAAAATGAAAATATTTATTACATTTGATGGTAAATGTTTAATGTTATTTTATATATATTTTTTTTTTTTTTTCGAACATGACTGATGGAGGTTTATATTTTTGTAACATCACCTCATAATTACTGCTCTGTTTTAAAATGTGCTGCTCTTAAATTTATATGATAATCTAAATTGGATTTATAACTGTTATATGTGATTCCTTTTCAGATTTTCATCTTTAATATCATGCCATTTATTTGCTGCTTATCATAATTTTTTTTTTTTTTTTCGTTTAAAATTAAATATATTTTTTTTCTTGGCAATAAGATAATGCCAAGAATCAAAACTAAAATTTTATTATTATTAACTTTTACAGAAGAATTTCATCAATTTGTTTGTGTGATTGTGTATTTATTTGTTTGCTTTTTAGTGGAATTATCATTTTAAAAAGGGGGGATTTAATTATTTTTCTAATAACTGCCTCATTTCAGCAGCCAATTCAATTGTGTTGTATATTATATCAAGCAGCAAAATATATATATATATATAATTGCTAAAATATATTTCGTTATTCCAAATATTTACTTATAGTAGTAAAAAAAGGATAATGCCTTAATTACTAAACTTATTATTTAACTTTATTTTAACTTATAAATGTTTTTTTATTTACGTACCTCAAAAAATGATCCTAAATGTGTGCAAGCATTGACTTCTAGTTTGGACAAAATTACATTTTGCTCTATTTATGTAGAGCTATTTTTTAAAAAAACAAAAAAATAATTGGGCTCTAAATTTCTTATAATTTTATTCTCTTTTAAAGCAATAAGCATTTTTGGCTGTAAGAATATGTAGCAAATTTAAACCAATTTACCATGTATACAATTGTATTTACCATGTTTTTTTTGTTTTTGTTTTTTTAAATAATTGAGTTAGCAGCTGCAGAAAATAATATTTTGATAAAAGTGTTATAAAATTACTACCACATTTTTTAAAAAGTAAGAATAGATTTTAATATTAGCAATTGTAAAATCTCTCCATACCTTAATATTTATAATACATAGTTAAATGAGTGTATGTTAAAACTAATTTTGTATCACATCTAAAATTGAGAAAATATAATTGAAATTCTGACATGAAAAGATATTAAGCAAAACCAGTATTTTACAAAATTTAATTGCTTTAAAATAAATCTTCATAAAATATAATTTTAATGCTGTCTTTAATTTAATTAGATTACTTATCTGATAATTTTGAAGAGTTTATAATTAAAATTAGAAATATTAATTAAGTGAAAAAAAAAGTAAAATTCCTCTTTTAGTAAAGGATTAATATAAATTTTAGAAAATAATGAAGTTTTTTGAAGAATTTTTTTTTTATAGGTTATTTATTGACTCTAATTCTAAAACCTTTTGTATCTGACTTATAAAATGGTGGTGTGGTGGTCTTATTTTGCAACTAACCACTTGGAAGAACTTTTAGTTATTGTTTTTTAGCAAGATTGATGATGATAATCATTTATTAGACCTAAAATGAAAAAAAAAAATTTCTTCATAAAATTAAAAAATTTTACACAAGCAGTCTAACCGTGTACTTCAACTTAATATGCATTCTTTATAGACTTATGTATGCTATCTTAACTTTGCTGTATAGAGATAAAAACTTATATGCACACTTTTCAATATCTTGCACTGATGAATTTACATCATTATGCTATTTTTTCATTTTTTTCCTTTTTCTATTTGTTTCACATATCTGAAGTAAAATTCAAATGGGGAGAGACTAGCTCTAGTTGTCACAAAACTACATTCTTTTTTTTAAATATCATTTGTAATATATATTATTACTTTTTTAAAAAATTATGCATGTTTATATTTCAATTTAACTATATGCTTGTTTTCTTTCTATTTTTTCTTCTTTATCTTGGTGTATTCTCTTAAAGATATACTCTTTTTCTGATGGCTAAGTAGTGAAAAAAAATATTTTTTTAATTATAACTAATTGTTTTGTTGACCAGTTTGAAGCAGTACAATTAGTTATCAATGGTGCATAATTAGAATGGTTTGAAGTAAGTTTGCTTGCAACAACTCTACTAAATAGAAAAGTATACTACTTTCAGGCTCTTTCTTGCAATAGGTCTTAAACAACACATTTGGAAGGTATTCTCTTCTCATAGTGGCATCTCATTGAAGCACTGAGTCACTAAGGATCTTTGCTATATTTCATTATCAACAGCTTAAAGCTAAGTGAAGAATTAACAAATGTCATATGATGGCTTTTTTTTAAAAAAAAATTTGAATCATTGCATAAGCCTATAAGTTATATCATTAAAACTCAGAGATGATACATCTGAAAAAAAATCAAGAAATAGATTTGTGACAACTAGCTCTTGTTTTATCTCTATACTTAAAAATATTTCTTTCCCTTACAACTTTCAAAAATGTTTCATATTAATGACCAATACTCAAAGTGTATTAAAAAATACCTTGAATTTAGGTCTCAGTTACATTTCAAAACTGAGTATATATCAAGTAGTAATTTAAAATTTTGGTAGTTGAGTGGTAATTTAATAATAATGACATCAAGGCTAATGACATATAAACTGCTGTAGATATATAACCAGTTAATTCTAGGCAAGCATGCCACAATGTTAAACTGCTGTATGAACTTGAACCAACTGTGCAGGTTTAAATTCAACCCTCCACTCATTCATAATCAAACTGATTGATCCGTACACCACCATGCATATTATTTTTCTTAAATATGATAACCAAATGTTTTTAAATACCCAGGATTCATTAAAAGTCTTTAAGAATATCAACTTTAAATTATTGCTCATCAACATTATTTAAAAAAAATTAATAAATAAGGAGTAAAATGTAAATAAAAAATAAAGAAAAGCTGTTAATTGTCTGATTTTATCTTAAATTAAAAATAAATCAGTTAATCAATTAAAAAAATTATCAAAAAAATCATATGTTATGAAATATGTTGATGTTTTAAATTCTCTTTAAAAAATTAATCTGCACTATTCGAAAATGCTTGTCAATAGAGTCATCAAATTATGTAGTCTTATCCTGGAGTGCAGAATACTGCAGAGCGAATAGGTAATCTGTTCTCATTTCTTTGAACCCTGGAGAAATGTACCTTGACCAGCCAGCTACTCCAATTTTCAGCGGAATCATAATTAGTAATTTTTAAACTAAATAACTAAAAATCATTATTTATAGTTTAAAATATTGTCTTCTTGATATTCAATTGTTATTACTAAAAATATACGAATTAAAGAATTGTGAAAAATTTAATTTGATTCTCAAAATTAACCAAGTAATAATCAAAACTTTTAAATTGTAATGTTCTGATACTACTTATATCTTTTAATATTTATGCCTCTATTGAAAAAATTCTATGATTTTAGTTCTTATAATGTTTTTAACTTTAATATTTAAAAAAAAAAATTTTCAAAATACAAATTAAATAAAACTTGGATAAAAAGAGAAAGAATTTCCATGCAGTAGAATTTCAAAAATATTTTATGCCTTCAATATTTTTCAGACTAGCTTTTTTCCCAAGCATGATAAATTGTACTCTTATTGTATTAAAGTAACAAAGGTTTTATTTAATTCCAATCATTCTGAAAAAATCTCTGAAAACTAAAAATAAATAACACTCTATTATGTTGTCTCATTGTTTTTGTCATTATAATGCGATTTTTTCCTCACAGGATGAAGAAATCTTGTTTGACATTTAAATTAGCTTAGTTGCATTTTCTTTTCAGTTGTATTTTCTTAGTAGAAACGTCTTTACCCAATATGCCTATTCTTATATAATATTCCCATTGTTTACATTTAGGTAAACATAAGAAAAAATGTTCATTTAACAAAACTAAGCTTAAGTGAAAAACAACATGAATAAAGTACAGACTGGACATGCAATAGTTTTGGTTCACTTAACAAGAACCTTCGTCAATGTCTAAACACCAAATGAAAGCAAGAATAACATGTTATTATTTGCATAAAAAGTTTTTATAAGAAAGTATATGAGAATGTTTATCTTTAAAAAATAAAAAAAAAGGAAAGAATATCAGCAATGGTTGGCTAAATTTTCAGTTTAGAAATTTCAACCTTCAAAATAACCTCCATAACACTTCCACTGTCAGAGTTGTTCAGGTTCTTTCAAGGCATGCTAAGTCTGATCAAAAGCAAACTTCAAATAAAATCGCAAAGGATATATCTATCAAGATATTTCTTTTTCCTATTTCAGATTAAAAAATCCATTTTAATATGCACTTGATTTTTAAATTAGCAAATAAACTGCTACGATTTTCTTAAATTAGACTGGACTTGCCATTTTTAATGATAAAATTTCTTTCGATTCAGAAGGTTTATCATGGTAATCTTCTACATGGAGTGATATAATGCATGACGCAAATCTTTCTTTTAGCAGAAGTTGGTATTATGATAGTCAAATTAAATCGCCCTTAAAAATAAGCCAATGCAGAAAAAATATATATATAACTATATCTCTTTATTAGAACCAAAATAATTAACCAACTGTTACTCATTTGTTTGTCCCTTCATTGGCACTGACCTGTTTAGAAGCTCTCCTATATGGCCCTTTGTATGAATCTTGTATTAATCCTGTTGATTAAAAGTTACTGCTTTTCTCTATGGGGTACAATAATTATGACTGACAAGGTGTAAGTAGATCTCCATAAATAGCTTAAAAGGCTAGTTTTACATCTGAAGTAACCTTGAAAGTTGTTAGAGCAAATTATCAATTTGAAAAGAGGATTAACTAAAGATTTGTTGTTGACAGAGATACGCTAATGAAAGTTTCTACTTTTAAATCGTTTGTGGAAAAAGTCCTCATTAAAAAGAAAATAAATAATGGCGATTTTTATTACAAAGTAACATAAGACTTTTTCCTTATTACTGCCCAAAATTTCAGGGTCAAACTTACTCTCAATGTTGACATGTTGAATTTGTGTCAAATGATAAATAATTGAAAAAAAAAATTTTTTTTAAACAAATTGAACATGTTGAATTTGAGTCTTATCCTTGTTAGTTTTGGGTATATGATTTTGAAAATTTAGTATCAAGTGGTTGTAATAACAATGGTAATTGTGTTGGATTAAGGTCATATGTTTAGTGTATAATAAAAGCATTAAGCTAGAAAAAAAGAAACATCAACTTTTATATTATAAAAAATGAATAAATTACAACAATGAAGAATTATACAGAAATCTACATACTGAATTTCCTTTCTTATAAAATATTTTATGATGCTAATGGATTCTGTTTAAATATGACTATGTTTACATATTAATCTAAATAATGTTGATCAAGACCAAATTGCTGTTTTAGATAGCTGAAAACTGTAAGTATTGTTAAAAGCAGAACAGGTGAGCATCAGGTCCATACTTGAGTATATTCCCATTTTTAGTTCCTTCAAAGTTAAACTAACTATAGATGCTTTCTGAAAACAAAAGGGACTAGGCTTTTTTTATTAACAGCATTGTAAGGCCCTTTGAGATATGGCTACTATTGAAGTTTAAGAAAATCTCAACTCACGAAGATGGTATATGAGGTTTTTATCATTAAAATATTTTATTCGCCTGAGTGGTAAGATTACAAATGGATATTTTGTTATTGCAATGCGATGTTCAATTTGTTTTGTTGGTTTTTATCAAACCCAGGGTGGCCACTCACTCTGGAAACCGGGAATTCTCAGGGAATTTTGAAATACCACTGGAAAACCGGGAATTCTCAGGGAATTTCACGTCGATTCTGGAAAATAATTTTGTCGCGCGTCGCCGCTCTTTTCTTCCCATTCCGTTATGTTTACTTTTTCGGAGCGAAACGCGTCTGCTTCATCGCGATCAAGCATCACGTGATTATCCTCCAATGAACGCTTCATGTCCTTGTGCCTCTTTGTGGATGTTGTAACTGAAGAACAAGAATCAGTAAGAAAATCGGAGCAGTGTTCAAAGGAAGTTCGTTCTGGAATGATATTGGTAAGTTTTGATTTTTGTATTCTATTAATTTTACAGGATCGCAATTTTTTGAGAGTTGAAATAAAAATATTTAAAATTGCTTTAATTTATGTAAATAAGCTATAATTATGCTTTAATTTATCTAAAATTTCGATTCCATATTTGACCATTACAAATTATATCGAGAATTCGAATTAAAATAATATTCTGATTTAAAAATCTCTAATAAGAAACTGATGTGTTTTTTTATTATTAAATTAATTAAACTATTTTTCATTTTAAACAAAAGTCTATTGTAGAATTTCGAATATTTTTTGCTTTATTAATTTTTAACTTTTTTGTGTAAATTTTATTATTCTTCATCGAATATCCCGATTTTAAAACAAATTTCCTTATAGAAAAGTTTTATTATTTTTCAGTAACTTTGTACTTTTACGCCAAGAAATTGAATTTAAAAAAAAAATAAATAATAATAAATTAAAAAATCATCGATGTATACAATTTAAAGTAGAAAAAAAAGTAATGGATTTTTTCTTTGATTAATAATTTAATCTAATTATTTGTTTATCATTTCATTTGAAACAAAAATTTTATCGTAAAATTTCGAATTAATATCGGAAATTAAGTATAATTTAAGAGACAAGTACATCGATTAGGAAACTTTGTTTTTCTATTTTCCAGTAACTTTACATTATTTGATTTTTATTATTTTTTCCCCCAGAATTCCAATTTTAATTTAAAAATTGTTGTCTAGGGACGTTTTTGTTTTACAGCAGAGAACCATTTATCCGATACCCAGAAAACCGGCAAAACTTTTGCTCGGTTTTCCCGCCATTTAAAACTAGAACGATTATAAAAAAAAGTGGAAATTGGACTCATCCTTGAAGTTGAGTAGAGGAAAATGTGAGAAAGGGGAGAATGTTTTTCCCCGTTTACCCAGAGAAACGTCATTTCTTCGGTGACCTTAAAGATCTTTAAATCTAGAGGGGGCAGGGAGGGGACGAATGTTTTATTTTCAAACTCAAAAGAGAGGCTTGCTGTTTTATTTTTCTCTTTGATTTATGAGGGGGTGGGGGAAATGCGTTGCACCTGCATATCATTGAACCGAAGATGGAAGAGAAAAATATATTTATCTATTTGACATCGATTAATAAAAATAAAATATTTTTCTTTTGAATAAATTCTGATTCTTTAAGAGTGCGGTGTCATTTGCAAGTTTTTCTTGATGTTAAATCACATCTGCTTTCGTTAAGAGTCTTGTTTTTATAAAAAAAATAAAAGGAGAATTGTTTATTAATTTAAACATACGATTATTTTATGAAGCAGATTGCAGTTTTGTTTTTCTGATTCCACTACGTTTGATTTTTTTTCCTTTTCACTATAAATTTCGCACTCAATAAATTATTTCTTTTTATTCATAAATTTTATCATTAGTTTTTTTTTTTTGGAAGTGTCGGCGATTGAGCTGATTTTATTTCTTCATTATCGTTTGCCAGTTCTTTTTAAATTTTTCTTATATATATTTGCTGTAACTCTTAAACATGATTTTAAAAAAAATAATTACAGCTGTTTATGATTGCAAATCTTTTAAGAGTTTAATCTGATTCCGATTTTAAAGGATTTTAGATTTTATTTTGCTTTTAATTTTTTTCTATTTCTACTATAATTATTAAATGCTTTTTTTAATATTACTGTGATGAAATTTTTAGTTGCGATTGGGGAAATAATTATTTTCTTTTATTTTCTAATGCAAATTAATTATAATTTTATTTAATTTTATTCACTAATTTATTTTATTTATATATTATCGCCGAAATGTTGCATTTTTACAATGGACGTTAACTACTCCGAGCGGATTTTCCGGAGGTTCTAAAAATAAGGGGTGCATATTATAGGCCAGAAATTAAGGTAGATGCTTTGTAACCAAGGTGGTCATTAATCGTTAATGTTTTTAATTGACAAAAAAATTTTTAGATTGTTTTTTATTTTCCTCAGAACAACGCCTTTTTTCACTTATTCATTTTTTAAGATTAAAATGAAAACATTCATTTATTTTTCTTAGTGCAGTTATCATCTGCTATGATAATAGTTAGCTAGTGGAGTGCATTAAGTATCTAGACTTTTTCTCAAAAAATGAGCGGGAATATTTAACAATGCTGATTTTTTGGTAGGTCACTAGCCCCTTTATTGATAGAAAAAGCTTATTAGAAGTTTTAATACATTTATGACAAGATTTTTATTCAGAATGTGACTAACTAAATTCTATTTTGGAATGTGATTAGCTAAATTCTATTGTTTTTAGCAGATTTGTAGTCTATTTTTCTGCAACCTTTTATCAGTAGTTAAATTTATTTTCAAAATACAAACGAAAACAAAGTGTTCATTAAGATTTTATTTTTAGGTGGCTTGAAACGATGGCGCCTGGTTTTAAAACATCATTTAAGACAGAATGGATGGAAAATCCTCATTATGCCCCATGGTTACGTGAGTGCCTGACTGACAAATTTTCTGCAGTGTGTAAATTATGTAATTCTGTATTTTCCCTGAGCAATATGGGAAAACAAGCACTAACTAGTCATCAGAAATCCAGGAAACACAAAAAAGCCGTTATTAGCAGAAATATGTCTGATGATTTGAGGAGTGCATTTAGCGAACAAGATTCTACTACCAAAAATCTTGTATTAAATTCTCTAAATGAGCCAGCTAAAAAGGATGCATCATTAGTTTCTTTTTTGAGATCAGAAAGTGTATCAGAAGCAGAAATCTTGTGGTGTTTGTATGCAGTGATGGAACACTCTTCTTTTCGTTCTGCGGGTCGGGCAGTACTTTTAATGAAAAAAATGTTTACTGATAGTGAAATAGTGAAAAAAATATCTCTACAAAGAACCAAAATAACATACACCTGTGTTCATGGTATTGCTCCATATTATAAGGAGCAATTACAAAAAACCATAGCTAGCTGTCATTATTTAGTTATGGGCTTTGATGAAAGTCTAAATAAAATCGCTCAGAAACAACAAATGGACGTAAGTGTTCGACTTTGGAATAAAGATACAAATAAAGTCCAGACACGATATTTGACATCAGTATTTCTTGGTCATTCGACAGCAAAGGATTTGTTGGATAACTTCAAAGAAGCCATTACCCAATTTTCCATCAATAAAAATAAAATAATTCAAATATCTATGGATGGACCTAATGTCAACCATAAATTTCTCAATGACCTTAAAAAAGAACTTGAGGAAATGCCGCAAGATCCTGTGATGTTAGATATAGGTAGCTGTGGACTGCATACAATCCATTGTGGGTTTAAACATGCAATAAAGTCTACAGGGTGGAATGTAGTGGACTTTTTACGGGCGCTATACTACATTTTTAAAGATGTACCGTCACATAGAGCTGATTTCATATATTTCACAGGATGTGAAAAATTTCCAAAGAAATTTTGTGCAATCCGATGGATTCAAAATGTAGAAGTTGCTGAGAGGGCATTAGAAATGTTGCCTCATATTTTCGAATTTGTAAAAGCAGCAAAGAAGGAGAAAAAAATCTATGTTGGCTCAAAAAATTTCGGTGTACTCTCGGAGTGTATCAAAGACAGTTTCTTTGCTGCAAAATTGGCATTTTTCCAGTCATTAGCTGCTTTTATTGAACCATTTCTCACAGAATTTCAGACTGATGCTCCATTAGCTCCTTTACTTTTCTCTAATTTAACATCAATTTTAAGATCCCTTCTTGATAAATTTGTAAAACCCGATATTTTAGTGGAGAACTCTTCAAAATTAGGAAAAATAGATTTGTCATTGGCAGATAATCTGCTTCCAATCAACAAAGTTGCTCTCAGTTTTGCAGTTAAGGATGAAATAAGGAAAATAAAAGATTCTTCACCTTCTGAAGAATTTTCATTTAGGAAAGAATGTGCAATTGCTTATAAAAAATTCTGTGAAAAGATTTTAGAAAGATCACCTTTAAAATTCCAGTTAACAAGGGGACTATCTTGTCTTGATCCTGGTGTAATTTTAAATACAGCAATTGCTGAAAAACGGCTTTCATCTTGCCTTTCAATGTTGGTATCTAGCAATTGGATATCAGGTATCAAGGCTGACAGTGTGAAAGATAGTTACAAAACATTCATTCGGAATCCTCTAGTTAAGAAAGAAATGGAGCAATTTGAGAAGAGGGAAAAACGACTGGATAATGTTTTCTTCTCTCTATTTGAAGTTTGCAATGCACCAGAAAATTTACGTTCCTTTGTTAAGTTTCTCCTCATATTGTCACACGAAAGTGCTTTTATAGAAAGGGGCTTTTCTATTAATTCAGATTGTTTAATAGAAAATCAACATGAAGATAGTTTAGTTGCTCTTAGGCAAATTCATGATGGTGTTAGGGATGCTGGTGGTGTTGAAAATATAACTGTGACGAAATCCATGATAAACTACGGAAAACAGGCTCACACACGTTATATCGAAGTATTAGAAAAAAGGAAGGAGGCAACAGAAGAAAAAAAGAAAGTTATGTTAGAAAAGAGGCAAAATGAAAAATTAAAAAAAGAATTGCATGTTAAAAAACAAAAATTAACGGCTGATTTTTATTTAGAAACTTCTTTAATTGATGAACAGTTAAAAGCTATCAGAAATTAAATGTTAAAAGCTTTCAGTTATTCACTTGTTGAGCTATTTATGCTGTACAATTTGATTAACTCCACTTTTTAAAACATCTCAAACTTAAGTGTCAAAGAATATATTAATATATATATAGGTATATTTTTTATATTTATATTTAAAATAAGTTTCCCAGATAATATAAATGAACATCATTATATGACTAAATATTTTTGGCTTTTCATTTATTGATAATTTATTTCACAAGTAATTTCGATCTCAATTCTAAACTTTTAGTTTGATGGAGTTGATCAATTTGTGTAATAAGCTATTTATATAACAACTTTTTATTTTATACAAAATAAAGTTTCTAAAATTCATCAGATCTTGTAAATGTGTATCCACATTTGTAAAAGAAATTCATACAACACATTTTAAATGCAACACAGCTGTATATATAATTTTTTATTTACTGTATATTGTTGTATAACTAATAAATTTATGAAGTCTCGTTAATGTTGCGTTGTGGTATCTGGAATTTTAGAAATTTACTCTGGAAAGTCTGGAAAACTCAGGGATTTTTTTTTGGTCTGGAGAGTGGCCACCCTGCAAACCTTTTAATACCTTCTGACCCTCGTTTTATTACGAAAACAGATGGAACCTAATTGATACTCCAATCGACGTTTCTAGATTTCATACCCACGGATTTAGCCAAATTTAGTATTGTATATTATTGCTAATAGTTCGAGAACCGCTGCAAGTTTTCTGGATTTTCAAATTGGAACATTTCCTTTTCTTGTCACACCTGAAACAAAGCAGGTTTTAAAAGCACAGTTATTTCTGAATCCTCTACTCGTTTTCAGTCCAACCAATTGCTGTTTTTTTTTCTTCCCTCCATCCATATATTTACTATCTTCGGGAGTGTAGGGGTATCAGAGATTTTTAACTGTAGCCTGAAAATGCACTCAATACCCTATTCTTTATACAATTGAAGATTATTCAAGCTCAATATGTACTTTAGATTGAATTTTCTTGCTGATACTGAAATGGACATTTCAGGGCTAGCAGAAAGTTATTTTTATGATCGTAATAAATGGCACCGTGAAAGCGAAACTACCTAATTTCGATTTTTAACTGAAAACATCAATTTTTCTGAAGTTCCGTAGTTGCCTCAGTAGATTAACTCATTATTGGAGTTGATTTATTTAACCATGTCAACTTACTGATTGAAATATGCAAGAAGTCCTTGATTGATAACTGCTCTAAGTTTATGAACAAACATTTTGAATTACTTCATTATTGTACCGATAATCAAGTTTTTCATAGTATTAATACCAATGGGCCTAACATAATAGGCAAAGAAGATTGATCTGATTTTTGGATTTATGTTATCTGGAAGCATTATTCGATTCTATGGTCCGGTTTTGTTCGTGTGGGGAAAGGAAACCTTGGGCCAATTGTAGGAGACTTAAACACTTTCATAATTCCTAGTCCATACCCGTTTTCACGCATAAAAGGTTTCACTTAAGTTTTGAAGAGCAAAAAGTTGTTTTCAACTTAGTATCTTTTACTAGCATACTATCAAATTCTTCGGTATCATGGTCACTTATCAAAAATTAGCGTCACAACAGGACTTAGAGCATTTGGGAATGAATTCGAAAATCGAATAAACCTTTTTATAGAAAAGTCCATCAGGTTTTGCATAGACTAAACTTTTGTACTCCCTACCAGATTGGCCTTTTGATTGCTTCTGCAACTGAAGAGCATTTGTCAAATTGCAAGAATTTTTTTAGGTTGCCTTATAATTACTCGTGGTGTAAAATTCCGGCAAAATGGGTTATTTACAGATGGAGATTAACAAAAATAATTAATAGACTAAATCAACTTCAGGAAGTTGTTTATTACTATCAAAGAAAATTGTAATTCAGTATGAAATTACTCGATGACCTGAGCAAAGTTTTTGACCTAAACATTTTTTCCTCACCAGAATTTTTAAAAGGTAAGGAAATATGCCTTGCACATTTCCTTTCCTTTTTACTGTTTAAGAGGTAGGTGGAGATATTTTAATAAAATTAGAATTGTGTTTAAGTTATTTTGAACCTGTGCAACACTAAATAGGGAGAAAATATATTTAGTATTGTTCTATAAAGAAATGAAATATCAATGTTAAATACCAATGTGAAAATCTCTTAAAATAGGTTCTCAAGAGTATAATTGCAAGTTACATGTATCATGCAGTTAATGTTAAAGAGCACTAATTTTTACAAACTCACTGATTTCAGGAAAATGCAATGGGTTTTTAAAAGTCAACTGTCCCTCATCTTAAAGAGATAGAATGCTAATGTTCAGTATCTGCAGGTTAAATGTTACTAGATCAAAAAAAAGTAAGTGATGGAAAAAATTATAAACTTAATTGCAACTAACTTTTTTTTTACCAATTAGCTTGGTTTTGATGCAGATTTCTCCATTAGAATTGTTCCTCTTCTTAAAAACAGCTTTCATCATAAATTCTTAAAGGGAACATTATAAGTAGATTCATGGCTAAACTGGTAGGTATAAATTTTTTATAAGTTTATATTACACACCTTTACAGTGAAGAAGAGATACTTTCAGTTTTATTTAGATAAATATGTTATAACTGAAGAGATGGTTAGATCAATGCGAAATTTCATACTTAACAATCAATTTTAAAGCTTCAAGGGACCGGCGATAAATTACGAACGCAAACAAGTATTTTTGAACTCCCTGTGCCAGAAAATGTAGCAATAAAGGTGTAACTTGCATCAAATACTTAGGTTGTTAATTGAATGATTTATGAAATTTCGTAAACTTACCATAAATATTTTTATAAATTAATAATTTTTTTAGTATCTTTTTTTTTTTTTTTTTTTTGCTGTAACTTTAAAAATGTTTTTAACAAATTAAGCAAAATCATTAGAGCAATTTTCAATTGATAATTTATCATTTTAAAATTTGAACAGAATTCGTTAAAAACTGCACTAGATGAGCAGTTAAAGTATTTATACTACGAATGCAAGTAAAAAAAAGATGCTTAAAAAAATAAAAGCACTTTTTCATAATTTTCTAATGAATCGTATTTGGTAACTAGTGAAAGAAGTCCTATTTCTAAAAATTTTCTTAGTATCTTTTGTACCTTTCTAAAGAAAGCTCTAAATGATAAGGGGTTTTCCACTGATTTCATTTTGTATCATGAAACTGAATTTAATACCAAATGATAATACAATGATCGTTCTCACAGTAAAATGTAATGGTATAAGGGGAAAAGAAATCAAACTTATGAGTGATAATCCATTACAATGCATTCTTCTTCTTTTTTTTTTTTTTTTAATAAATCTTGTTTGAAAGTACAAAGTAAAATATATGAAAGAATCCCTTATTTAGAGCTTTCCTTAAAGTGCAATAGCTGCTTAGAAAATTTCTTGAAACTTCTTAATGATATCCAAATCGGATTATCGGTGCTTTATTCGTTATCACTACAAAATAATGAAGAAAAAATTACATGCATACGCAGTAGAAAGTACATTATAAGCTGAAATCTTACTCAAATTTAAAGGATGTTTTAAAAAAAGAAATTCGTTTTTCATTGAATGTTGCACCAAAAGTTTTGTTGAATTTATATATTTAAAAATGTCCCTATTTTCATAAATATTAAATTTTACGGAATTTCATGCAACCATTTCAAATTACAAGCTTATAGCTATATTTTCTGGCATAGGGTGTTCATAAATATTTGTTTTCGTTCCTAATTTATTAACGGTCACTTCAAGCTCTTGAGAGTGTTTACAATTGATAAGTATGCGAAATTACATTCTCTTAACATCTCCAAGAAATTTCAATAACTTACGAGTGTTCCCTCCATTAGCCTGTGGAGAGTCACCGAAGGTTTCTTTTAAGCTATGGAACTGAAAACTACATTGAACATAGATCTAAAAGAAAGCGTCTTGGAAATTTAGATAAGGAAAGATATCGTAGTGCATTCTTATATAACTGAAAAGCTGAGGGGAGGGGGGAAGTGGCAATGGAACTTCTCTTTAGATGGCGTATCCTAGCATTGCGATCGCATATTGTGGGATAGTGTATATAAGTTTCATTTTGAAAGAGGATTCCATGACATAAACAGAAACCAAATTACATTAGAAAATTAATTGCAAGAGATTATATCAATAGTTCACCTACTTGAGGGTACTGTGAGATAGTTTTATGCCAGCTATCAGTACATCTTCGTCTGCTAAAAAGCGATGCCCAGACAAAAATTTCTTCAGCTGCAAAGACAGTTGTGTTGCAACACTACCACGCTTGGTTGCATACATCGAACCCAACAAAAATTCGCTGTAAGGTTTTTGTCCACCTTATAGCCATAATCTTCCTCCCAGTGACATCAGACTTGGGCAGTTATGACACGCTGCGATGATATTGGACTTCAATAATTTATCCCTCGGTATGACGAGTCTAACAATTCCCGTAGTTGTTATAGTGAGAATTCCTGGTAATTATGTTTTTATGGATCGTTGGAAACTTCTTTGTCTAAATCATACTTATATGTATGTATAAATGAATATGTTCGAAACGTTAGTTTTTGTTATAGGTCGAATCTCCGTAAACGTGTGACGTCGTAATAGGTTAACCAGCAAATTATCTTTTGTATGTGTGGTATAATTTACATATGGGTATTATTTTTATTGTCTAGTCCAGCGGTCCCACACCCTTTTAGTTGTGTAGACCTCAATTTTGTGAAAGAGAAAAAATGGCCTAGTAAATTAAAAAATATAACGACAAATAGACATCTATTTTATACGCATGATCGATGTCTAAATGTTACCTGAAAGAGCGAAATTGGTGACTGTCAACAATTGCCTAGTACCTTTGTTAAATATCCAAAATGTATACTAGATCTGATTTAATATAAATTTGTTGATTACATTTGAAAGGTAAGGTGCCACTTCCTCGTATTCTCTTCCCTACACTATTTTTCCTAATCGGATATGAAAATATCAACAAATAAATTAATATCAAATTAAACATAGCAAATATATATTTCGGACATTCACCAAAGCGGCTATATGATTGTTAACAATAACCGGTGAAAGTCTACATTCGCGGTTATACATTATGAATGAATTATAAGAAAACAATAATTAATGAACTTTTTGTCACTATTTTTAATTCATGAGGGAGTCAATATGTTAGTCTTGATTATTTTAGACTCAAATTCTATTCGATTTATTCCTATTCAAATTTTTTGTATAACTTCGTTGATGTAGTCCTATGAAATGGCAACCACTGCTATTCGAAGACGTAGTGATAGGATTAAATTAGATCTTTCAGGACAAAATTTTAAAGTCATTTATTGTTTTGATAACATTATTTTGCTTTTAAGGAATATAAAATTCTTTTAATATTAAGAATGTATATAAACTTCAATTAACTAAGGTTGCAAAAGAGACGCAAATAAGCTAAAGGTGATGATAGGATACTCTCCCATAAATACATGAAGGTCGGTATACCAAGAATGCTAGCCAGACCATCGGACTACTTCGACCATAGTGGTCCTTTTCGACAATGTTAGAGAGCCGATATCGATTTTCGGGTTCTCTTCAGATGAATCGAATATCACTGAAGAGAACCCGCCTCCAATCTTCCTTTGTCCAAAACAGGTGTTCTCGGCACCATGAAATACAGTCCTTTTTCTGGCTCACACTCAAAAATATGAAGGCTACAGGGCACCTGCATTAAGTTTCCGGACGACTGTTATCCGTGAAATGAATGTTCTTGTTGCAGTATACAGGTTGTGTGACTCTTTTGTCCCGGATCTATCAATTTTGTCTGGAAGTCTCGACGGGTCTTTTCGGGCTTAGCCAGGTCAGCACACCACCGTACCCGTCTCTGTGTTCTGTTTCCACAGAATACCACATTTCTCGAGGTCCCCGCAACAGGTAGCCTTCGATTGGCCCGTCCCGTGTCTTCCAACTAGACGTCATCTCGTGGCATCGTCTCGACGATGACGACTGACCATACAAATAGGTAAACAAAGAAATTGAAAGAAAAAAGCAACAGAGATAAGGCGAAGCTATGATGTTTCAAAACGGTGAGTAAATGAGTACTATACGACGTCACAGGCCGCTCCGTGGTAGAGGTGCCCGTGAAGAACTTAGCAACTTTTTGATGCCTTTTTTGCGCCATAGGCGTTACCTATTTTGTTCTTTTTTTTTAATAAAAAAAAAGCTGTTATTACCTATAATGGTTTTATCAAAGAAATTATAAAAATAATGCCATAGCGTGTGAGAAATGCAATTAGCTGCGGATATTCGAAAATTTGCATTTTAAATACATAATTTAATTTCTTATTTTTCATAGTTTTTTGTTCAAATATATTCTTAAATTTGAACTGCATAAATTATTCTTTAATACATTTCCAAAAAAAAAAAAAAAATTATAAAGGAAAATAAATTTAAAAACTAACTTCGATCACCAACGCTCGAATGCACCATCTAGGGAGAAGACCGGTTCCATGTCCTTTCATCCAATACCCTTCCCTCTCCTCTTCTCAGTTGTATAGGAATGTACGGTGTTTTTCCCTTTCTTAATATATTTCGCATTTAATTGTCAAAAATATATTTAAAAATTTCCACGACGCTTTCTTTTAGAACTATATTCAATGTAGTTTTCAATTCCATGTTGTTTTGGTTTCCTAAGAAGTGTATCATCTATTTAAAAATTAAGACAGAAACTAACGTACTTCCTTCTCCTATGACTCTCCTCATGCTAATGGTAAGAGCTTGCGAAATGTTGCCGTAAGTAGAGAGTTCTGCTCTACGCCACCTGTAGCCTATTTCTATCACCAATATAGATTGTTAAATTTTCCAAAAAGAAATCCTTCAGAAAGTAAAACAAATAAATATGCATTATAACATCAGATAATGGTTAGTAAACGAGTAAATCTACAAAACATACGAACTACGGAACATCTGTTTTAGAAACGGAAATCTTTTATCTTCCCTTATTGGGCGATCTCTTGCATTAAATTCAGAAAAGTTTGATCTCTAGCTGAAAATTCGGATACAGTCCGCGGCGCATTTGGCAACAATGTCGACATGATTGTAACTGCGCATGCGTGGAGCTTGCGGAAGGCATACCATATGTGAAGGCCTTATGTTGTCTCGGCCAGCGCAACCTACAATTAAATATGTCACCGAACCGAGTTTCTTTTAGAAAGAAATGCATTAGGAGTTATTTTCTCTCTAAATTACTATAGAATTGCGCGACTTCTTTTTTTTTTTTTTTTAGCAAATTTTCGAATTAATCTGCGAAATTTAGTCTAATATCAAAAGAGTATTTACAAAATTATACACATTTTTAGGAATTCGTAATAGTGTTATAATAATTCGTGCCCCCGGTTGACTACTTTATATTTCCTTTATGAAAGACAGGGAAGTGGTGGTAAGCATTCCTTCAAGAAACACTTTTTAAACCGAGAATAACGCTCAAAAGCAAATTGAGTAGGAGAACATTGCTGTGGAACCTCTGCTCAACGTAACTGTGCTGAAAATTTAATCATTTGTACATCAAACCGTCAGAGCCTGACTGAAGCAGGGGTTTACTGGGCAAGTGCTTCGCCCCCTCCCCCTTATCAGAGGGGGATCCCAAATCAAATAGAAAGTTTATTTTATGTTTCCTTCTTTAATGAACTTTTCTAAAACAAAATATCAGTACTGAGCAAAATCCGCCAGTTTTCTGTTAGTTTCTTCATTAATCTATCGTATGAACACAGCCTATATTTCGTAAACCCATGGCTTTCTAGTGCAGAATTCAGCAAAATTTTTACATATCACAAAATACGATATGTTTACAAAAATACAGGCTTCTGATTGGCTTATTGAGCCATCGTAATTGCGTAAATTTAGCTAAATTCCACCCTAAAGTTAGCAAGGATATAAATTTTTCTCAGCTAGAGGACAAAGATAACAATCAGAAATATGCATTCGGCATGATGGACATCATAGAATTGTCAGAAAATCTATTGAAATGTGCAGAACGATATTTCGTGTGACAATTGGAGGGGGGGGGACTTTGTAGCTACTTTAGGGTTTAGTCAATTTCCTTGTTATCTCTAATGAAGTGAAAAATTTAAATACCTCCATAAAGTTCGGTTCTTTATTACGGAAGTAGTTAAGCAGAGGGGGCCCCTAAAGAAGTTTTGCCAAAATTTACGGCTAGGGAGTGCCACCGTCCTGGTGTAGCAATAAGGTAGAGAGTTCGCCTTCCAATGAGGTGAACCGGGTTCGAATCCTTGCCATGGCTGATTGATAAGAATTCCACACCCGGCTCGCGCCAACCCCAGTGCTGACGTAAAATATTGCGGCGATGCCCTGCTCCTATAATTTCACCTTTACTGGTGATACAAAAAGCATTTGCACTCCAACTTGCAGTGACTCATGTTGAGAAACAAGTTTTCTGCCAGCAACTGACGCTACACAGCAGTTTACCTCGTGCTCTGGTTGGTGAAGCACGGCCATTATCTTAATTTCATTTAACTTTCTGTATTTTTTATTTATAATTTTTTAACAATGTTTAAATTAAATTTACTCTTTAAATTTTCATTGGTAATTTGTTTTAATTTTGTACTCTATTTGTAAGCTCTTGTCTAAATGACCGCGCAAAATTACGACTTCATTGAAATAAAGTAATTTGTGCAAGAATTTCTTTTTATCATTATCTTTTAATTTTTGAAAATTTAAATCCACGCATAAGACATTGGTTTGTGGCGTAACTACCACTACAAATATTAAATACCAAATCACTAGTACATAAGACATGTTAACTTGAATCAATCTTGAGGAAGGTACTTTTTGGTAGACGAAGGTTGACATAGTCAGTAATTAATTCCCCTCAGGTTCTGTGCATTGACGCCACGAATTTTCAAGCAATGTAGGAAGAGGGAGGAAAGCGTTTACTTGAATCTTTTTCAATCGTATCAAATAATCAAGGCAAAAAATTTAATAGATATTGTTTTGTGTCTGGTAGTGAGTTTATTATGGTAAGTTCTCTGAAAAAAAAAGTGTTTTTTTAAATTCCCTAAATATAAAGGAATTAGACAAAAATATGTTGAAGAAAATAGGGTGTAACGCTTACGGTGACAAAATCACCATATTCTTTCTGTAATAGCTTTAAAAAATTATACACTGGTTTATAAGAATTTTTCCATTATTTCAAAAGATGTGTAATTTAAAAAATAGTATACGAAAAATATATATTTTTAAAAAAAGTGCATGACGGAGAATAGAATATTTATGGTACATTAAACCTCAAAAACTAACCCATAATTGACATTACTTCTTATGGATGGTGTTTTCTACACTAGGGTACATCTTCATACCGCCTATACTTCCGGGTTACTGTTTCCAGTGTACTTTAAAGCCAATTGGCTCACAACGTGATCATTGTGCTTTAAGATTCTTGCAAACGTGGTATTTGATTACTTGTGTTTACAATGCTAAAGGTGCTAACACTAACGTAAGATGGTGCACAACTTGTAACAAGAACAAACAGTAATAAACAAATGGAAAGAGAGAACTCTTAATTATTTGTTATGACAAGTTATAAAATAAAAGTTCTATTTATTTGGTAATAGATTGAGTTTAAATTAAATTTAGTCAACTATAGAAAATTGATCAGACATCAAAGAAGAGTGTGAGTAAAGAGACATATTGAAAGCTTTACAACGGGCTCGGCCTTTAGCAAGCCATATAAGATTGCGAAAAACCTTAACATTAGAAAGCAAAACAATAACCTCAATGTCAATAAGGATGGCATTGAAACAACCAACTATAAGGCATCAATATCTTGAATCATCACTTTCCAACGACTAAAGACGCTGATGTCGACATTTTAACTTTAGTGGCACTGCTGACGACTGCTTCAATGTAACCGAAATTGAACATATCATAAGAAGTCTTAAGCCCAATAAATCTCCTGGCCCAGACGCCATTCCAGCTGAGGTGTACAGAGATCTCTACTATTGCAATAAGGACTGGTTTGTGGCGGTCCTCAATAAATGCTTTCAGTTGGGAGCTTTCCCGACATGTTGGAAAACCGCACTCATCTGTCTAATCCCTAAACAAGGAAAGGACCCCGCTTACCACAGAGATATCGCCCGATCTCCCTGCTCTCTACCTTGGTAAAGATATTGGATAAACTGTTGACCGAGCGTCTAGTATATTTTCTTGAAACTGATAAGAGGTTAAATGTAAACCAATATGGCTTCAGGAGTGGTTTTAAACGCAGTGGTTAACTTCGTTAATCAAGCCAAAATTGATGGCAAACACTGTGGGGGTAGCCTTGGACATCGAGAATGCTTTTAACGCTGCTAATTAACAGATTTTAAAACATACATTTAACAATCTTGGTCTTGGAGAATCGGTGTTGGCTCTCATTTTCGATTTTCTCAATGATCGACACGTCTGTTACAATTTTAACAATCATACTGTTATTTTACCCACAAATATTGGTGTACATCAAGGTTCATCGCTTGGGCCAATATTATGGCTCATACTGATTGATTCCCTTTTAATGAGTTCGATTTTAATGAATGTAACCTACTGGCCTTCGCTGATGACGTCTTTCTCTTGATGAAACATTCTATCTTATATCGCATTGATAAACTAGGGTCTGATATTATTCAGTTCTTAATTAATTGGGCTAGGGACCACAACCTGAACTTCGCACCCGATAAAACTAAACTGATCACTTTTCCAAAAGATTAAAAATGCATAAAAAGGCCACCCTGTATAAAAATGGTAGGGGGGTAGAACCGCTTATATTAAAAGTGATAGAACATTGAAATACCTCGGTGTAGTTCTCGACCCTCGGTTGAGTTAAGCCCCTCATCTTGAGCAACTCAGAACTGACATCATTACGTTTTATAACAGATTTAAACAATTTAGTAAGGCTACCTGGGGACTGAGTCCGAACATTCTTAAACTTGTAGCGTATCTACCACTACATAATTACAACTACAATTCACTAGCATATAAGGCATGTTAACTCGATTCTATGATGGGGTACCTTTTCATAGATGAAGGTTGACATGGTCGTTAACTACTACCCCCACATTGGTGACCTTCGGACGTGATGTGAACACGCCTACCATGACAGTAACGCCCACTTCGATGGATTTTCCACATTGAACAGTTGACTTGCTACTTGTGACTGCAATCCACCTCCTCGCGCTGTTGCTGCTCAGTCTCATCTCAATCACACACAACGTCGGCTTGCACACACTCGACTGCGAAAGGCAACACGGTGATCTTAATACAGCTCTCCCGGCTTCGCACAAAAACAGCAATGAATCAAGTAGTGGCATCCATTCATCGAATTCTATCACGGATATAATTCTGGTGGGGGAGTACTGTAGCGTATCTACCACTACATAATTACAACTACAATTCACTAGTATGTAAGACATGTTAACTCGATTCTATGATGGGGTACCTTTTCATAGATGAAGGTTGACATGGTCGTTAACTACTACCCCCACAAACTTATTTACCCACAAGCTATTGAAAAGAAAATTACATATGGTGCCTCCGTGTGGTATAAAAATAATGTCGAAATGAACAGGAAACTTATTACCATTCAAAGAATCCCACTACTTAACTTAACTAAATGTTACTCTACCACCAGTACGGAGACACTACAAATCCTAGCAGGTGTCATTCCAAATGACTTAAAGATTCGGGAAATTATTTAAATTAAAAGACAGACTTCACAAGATAACTTCGACACTGATTATCAAACTGACGAGCTAAAACAATATAAACCAAGCTCAATCCCTATCTACAACCCTGCAAGACTAAAGGTAGTCGTTAGGGGTTTTGGCACGCCGAGGGGAGTTAGTTATGAGTTCTACACCGACGATAGCAAAAGACAAATAACTAACGAATCTACAGGCGACACTGAAGATCGTGTGGGTTGTGGTTTCCTAGTAAAATTCAACAATCAAACCATATATGAACACTCTGCCCGTGTAAACAATGAGTCTAGCGTCTACCCCGCCGAACTTACCGCAATTAAACTTGCAACTCTTTGGGCAAAAGATAATAATATCCAACATTTTACTATTTTTTCTGATACAAAATCCTCGTTGCAGGCCCTCGAAAATTCAATTCCGATGGACCCTCTCACAGAAGATATTAAAGAAACAGTCCATAACAAATACTGTACATTCAATTGGATTAAAGCTCATTCGGGGGAACCTGGCAACGAAGAAGCGGATATTTTGGCTAAGAATGGTACTTTATTAGGCGAGGTAGACTTCTACTATGCTTCTGTCACCAATAAATTAAACATTTGATCATTGAATGTGGAAAGTTTGCAACGCTCAGTGAAAATTACTTCAACCACAGATGTGATACGAGATCCTGGTGTAGGACAAACAAACAAAAACAAATCATTAAAGAAATTATCAAACGCACCTTGGAGGATGCCCTTGCTCCTGATGATCTTATGGATCCTCTTTACACGAGTTAATTTTAACATTCCGGCCATCGAGTTGCCCTCCTGTTCAATTTCGCCAATTTTACAATATTTTGTTTACTGTTTTTGTCCATGTATTTTATGCTCTAACTTTACTTTTAGCTCTGCTCTTTTACACTTTCGCATATTTTAACTTTGATACTTTAAACATTTTGACTTTTGTCATTTTATCTATTTTAATTCCCTCCCCTGTGGTTTTATTGGTTCTATACACCCCTGATTTTATTGTATGTTTCCATTTTCTCACTTTAGTCATCGACTTCTTTGGTTCCAGTCTGGATCAGTCAAGTTGTGAAATCACTGTCACCTTTTTAACTTTATTTTGTTGGGTTAGTTTTATTTTAAATCGCTGTTTGTATCACTGTTCTATCGCTCCAATATTTCTTGTACAACCTACACTTTGGGCAAAGTCTGTTTTTACAACCACGATATTTTGTTACTGTGTACTTTTTGATGTTTTAACTTTTATTTTGTTTAATGTTATGCTCACTATAAGGGAGGTCCCGTCGGCTTCGGCACTATAAGACGGACCTCTCGGAGCGTCTTATTTGCTGTTGCCATCAGCTTTTGTAAATTTGTTTCTGATTCTTTTAAGTAAATACCACGGAGGCCAAGCCGAACTGGTCACGCGGCAGGGCGTATGTGCTGGTGGATGGATCGCGATTCCCTCACAGGGACTGTCGTGACGACGGGTCGTTCCTCCGTATGCCCAAATGAGGGCGGGTCAGCATAAATTTACCTTATTTGGTAATAGTCCTACTGTGGACAAATTTAGACAGCGTTACCAGTACCCAGTAGGACCCCGAAGTCAAACATCACTGGCTGTGGTCAGAGTGCAGGCGGGTGATTACTTTGATCAGCTACAAAATGACCAAGGTTGTGCGGCATCGGTGTTAATTCAACTGTTCTACCGTAAAATGCTCGACTTTGCACGTAGGTCGTTGGGCTATCAAAGTGGCTCTGCGAAGGGAAGTTATTCCCTTCGCAGAGGATTAAAAGACGTAAATTAAAAACTGCAACTATTATTTGGTAATCACGATTTAAAATTTAAAGGAATTTCCTGTAGGCAATCGCAACGCTCGAATACGCTATCTAGGGAGAAGTTCCTTGTCTTTGACCCTTCCTTCTTCACTCTCCTCTTCTTTTCAGTTGTATAGGAATGTACTATGATATTTTTCTTTTCTTAATATTTTTCGCATTTAACTGTTAAAAATATTTGATAAAATTTCCATGACGCTTTCTTTAAGAGCTATGTTTAATGCAGTTTTCAGTTCCATATAGTTTCTTCACTTAAAAGAGTCCCGCAGTGGACTGATCGCTATGACACAGTTCCCAGCAGATCACCGAAGTCAAGCATTACTGGCTGTGGTCAGTGTGTGGGTGGGTGACCACTTGGATCAGTCTGCGTAAGGACCGAGGGTGTGCGGTATTGGTCCTCATTAAACTGTTCCACCATAAAGTGCTTGACTTCGCGTGCAGGCCGTCGGGCTACCGAAGCGGCGGTGTCATCCCCTCTGCAGAGGATCAAAATAGTAATGGCATGTCTTCAGATCCTCCTGAGGGATATTTCACAGACCGTCGCCAATAGCCCATTGTTGAAATTGGGTCGGCTGTTCAACGACGGTTATAAAATAAAATAAAATAGCCCATTGTGCAGCTCTAGTGTGACGTAAATGAACTACAACAACAATCTTATGAGAGGTCATGTCGTGATTCACGGGCTTCCTTAAAATTTACTCACTAAATGTAGAATTTTTCGTTAACGCGGACGAAACTCAGAAACTACTCGCCCAATGGGACGTAAATGAAATACAAAAACAACACTTAAAAGATTTTAATCTATTTGAAAATCAAGACAGAATCTAACGTACTTCCTTCTATGATCTCCACACGCTAATGGTGAAATCATGCGAGTGTTGCCATAGATAGAGAGTTCTGCTCTACGCCATCTGTAGCGCATTTTGATATCCAATTATCGCGTCATTCGTATTACAGTGAGAGGAAAAAAATTCAGTCGAATATATTTTTCATGTGTCGCATTTTTTACCGAAATTCAATTGGCGATCGAAATGGGCTACAGGTGGCGTAGAGCAGAACTCTCTATCTATGGCAACACTTCACATGCTTTCCCTATTAGCGAGTGGAAAGTCATAGAGGAAGGAAGTACGTTAGTTTCTCTCTTGATTTTCATATAGATTAAAATTCTTTAAGCTGGAATACTATATGGAACTGTAAAATACATTAAACATAGTTCTAAAGAAAAGTATCACGAAAATTTTAAAAAATGTTTTATTAAATAAAAAGGAAAAATATTAAGAAAAGGGAAAATATCGTAGTACATTCCTATACAACTGAAAAGAGGAGGAGAGGGAAGGGAGAAGGGCTGAATGGATGAAACAGGTATCTCCCCAGATGGCGTATTCGAGTGTTGCGATCGCCAATATACAAGTTATCTTATATTTTATTAAGATAATAAGAAATAGAGTAGATTTGACGCTATTTACAGTTTTACGCCACTTAAAACAGGCCAGTAAAATAATTTGAAAATATCCTCGGCGAAGTGTTGCAAAAGCCCCAAGGAAGCATTTACACTGCTTGCGATTGCGCTGATGTGCCTGTAATGAACCATTCGCAGTACATCTGATTGTAATAAGAATGGAAGTTTGAAAAATGATATGTAAGATAAACTGCTTGCACATGTGCAAACCGCATTTACGTGCGCATATACTTCATATTTGCGAATCGTATGAAGTGAGAATGCTTCATTAGGATTGAAAGCTTTTGAATGCTAGTCATGGGTCTGATACCGAGAATCCTTGAGAAGCTAAAAAACTACTAGTAAAATTTCTATACAAATATATGAAAACTAACTGCTTTATTTTTCCAATTTAATATTCTTAGAACCGAGTCCCTCACCAGGTTTCTCTATCAGAAATAAGTTCAGCAGTGGACTGATCGTAAAAACATGGTTTCCAGTAGAACACCGAAGTCAAGGACCACTTTGATCAGTTTGCATAGGGACCGAGGATGCACAGTATCGGTCCTCGTTAAACTGTTTCCGTAAAGTGCTCGATTTCACGCGCAGATCGTCAGACTACAAAAGTAGGGGAGCCATCCCCTCTGTAGAGGAGATCAAGATAGCGATGGCATGCCTTCGGCTTATCCTCAGGAATATTTCCTAGATAGCCACCAACAGCCCATTGTGCAGCTCTAGTTCGACGTAAAAGAAGGACCTCCCTACTAACAGAATTTTTTTTTTTTTTAAAAGGTTAAGAGGAGTTTTCAAGTGTTTTTTTTAAAAGCTTCGCTACTAGTTTTTTAGTGTTTTGAGAACGCTGGTCACTTACTCTAGAGGTGAAAGGTGTATAATTATTAATTTCATAATTGTTTTGATTTCAATGTTAACATTTGTCGCAATTTTTGCAAAAAAAAAAAAAAAAAAAAAAAAGGTTTAATCGGTTCTATTTGTGATCGCAACGCTTGAATACGCCTTATGGGAAGAAGCCCGGTTCCATGTCTTGACTCTACCCTCAGATGTATACGGTGTTTTCTACACTAGGATGTGTTGCAAGCTCTTTACTGCATATACTTTCAGGTTACTGTTTCCAGTGTATTTTGTAGCCATTTGGCTCTCGAGTAATATTTCTTGTATATATGTATTTGTTATCCGATTTATTATTTGTATAAAAAAAGAAACGTTATAAGAACCATCATTTGAAGAAAACAAAAATTGTTATGAAACACTTGAATTTTAATAAATACAGCAGAGTTGAGCTCAGAAATTATATTATTTATTTATTTTTTAATTAAAAATCAAAATTACCTGTTTGAAAATATAGATGGTGCTTTCTATATATAAATGTAAACAACAATTTCAAGCTCTTGACCGGCTCTACTTCCAGTTAGAAAGTACATAGCTTATTCTGCGAGACGATATTTTCAAACAGATAACTTTGTTTTTTATAAAATATATAATTTCTGAGCTAAACTCTGCTGTATTTCTTAAGATATTAAGTGATTCTGGCGAGTTAAAAGTGAACATTTGTTTTAGTCATTTAGAGATGTAGTGTTAAAAAAGGTGACATGGTTGAAAGATTTGGAAAAACTAGCTTTTTTTTCCTATGGCCTATTTTTACCTATACCGTAGATATACCGTTTTGGCCTATTTTTACTAGTTTATTACTGTTTTTTCTGAGTTCAGGCCGTGCACCATCATACCTAAAACTAAACTAAGTGGCGCGACAGCTAATAGAGGGCCAATGCCTACTGTGCCCATCTCAGTTTTCTTGACTTTGGGCTCTGGGGTGCAGGAGCATATGCTCCGGTTAGGTGGTCAGCCGAACGCGAAACCCTCAGAGTCTAGCTCCCAAGCATGCTTGCTACTTATTTATTGGCTCACTGAATGGACAAAAGGCTGAGTCAACCTTGCTCGGCTCGAGGATCGAACCCAGGACCTGCGGCAGGGGAGCGTGAGACGCTACCACTCAGCCATTAGGCGTCACCATCATACCTTAGTGTTAGAATATTGTTCGAGCAGTGAGATTAAGTTCATTTTCAAATGCACATTTAACTTTAAATACCGAAGTTCGTATTTTGTTAACAAGGGAAGAAGTGTTTTATATCGATTCTTTTTTCAAATGACAATTCTTACATCTTGAAATGACAATTCTTCTTTTAAACACGAATAATAAATCATGCAACAAATACACGTATACAAGAAATACTACTCACTATTTTTGGTGTGTTTTGATCCAATTGGCTTCAAACCACACAAAAAACAGTAATCCGGAAGCATAGGCAGTCAAGATCTTGCAGTACTCCCTAATGGTAGAAAACACCATACAAGCTGTAGTAAGCAGCTGTATACTTTGTAATCGGAAGCAGAGCAGTCAAGAGCTTGAGATTGTTCACATTTATATTGAAAAATACCATCCATGGTATTTTTCTCTTTCATAAATTTTTTTTATATTAAATTGTCAAAAAATATTTTCTAAAATTTCCACAACCTTTTCTTTGAGAACAACGTTTAATGCAGTTTTGCTTTAAAAATAGTTTCTCAACTTAAAAGTTTTTAATCTATTTAAAAATCAAGACTGAAACTAATGTACTTCCTTCTCTTATGACTGTTCACATGCTGATGGTGAAAGCATGCAAAATGTTGCCATAGATAGAGAGTTCTGCTCTGTGTCACCTGTAGCCCATTTTGCTCACCAATTACTTATGAAGTTCTCCTTTTCTCAGCGTGAGGATAAAGGAAAGTCTGACTTCCTTACACATGTGTGTAAAGTAGTCTACTTCGATGTTGAACGAGTGCGAGAGAAAGCAAATAACCAAAGATTCATGTTTTGGCTAAAAATCAATTGGCCTTTAATACATAACAAAATATAAAAGACCGATTCGTTCACTTATTGGTGATCGAAATGGGGTACAGGTGGTGCAGAGCAGAACTCTCTACCTATGGCAACACACTACAAGACTCTCTCGCGATGGAATATACTACAATTTCGCCATTAGCGTGTGGATTGTCATTGGAGAAAGTATATTAGTTTCTGTCTTGATTTTCAAACAGATAAAAAAACTTTAAGTTAGGAAACTATATGGAACAGAAAACTGTGAATGAAGTAAATTTATTTGACGGCAACAAATTATTGTTAAAGAAACATCTTAAAATAAAACTAGCTTTGAAAACAGAAATTTAATTTGTTTTTAAAGAATTTAATTTCTGATATAAAATCAGAAATTAAATTCAGCAGAACAGGAATTTAATTTCTGTTCTGCTGACTTTTTATTCACTTTTATTTCTGTTGCTTACTTTCGGTCTCTCTTTTTACTTAGAAATATAGATATTTTAAAAATAAATGCTTTAGAGTGCTAAATTTGAGTTGAGAGAAATTCATAAAATAACATTGACATCTATCAACTTATTATTGTTTCTTTCTTTCTTTTTTTTATATTTATAATGCTATATTTTTTTCTTATTTTTTCAAAAAGTTATGAATATATCAAGACAAATTTTTATCTATGCAAGAAAATAAAACCTACATAACTTGATTTTTTTTTATTTTAGTAAAAAACTTTAAATATATACATAAAAAATCTAAGCAATAAAATTACACACTTAGAAAACAATATGGGTAAAAAATGTGAATTATGTTTATAGACATCGTGCAAAAGGAAGCAGATATTTAAAATGATAATATTTCTTATGTGATTTCTTTCGTTCATGGTGAGCAAAGTTTCATTTTTTGAGGAAACATCAGGCTTTGAGAAAATCTCTAAAACATTCTCACTATGAAGCAAAAAGATTTTTCAATGTATGGTAGGAACAGAAGAGAAGTTAGTTATTTATCTGAAAAAAAGAAATAATATATTTTGATGACCAAATACAAATTATACAAATACAAATTATATTTTTTAATGGAATTCTTTACTAACAAAGAAACTAATCACATTAAATACCTTTCATCTAAACTTTAGGCAAGATGAGTTTTTATTGTTAAAAATATGTAATTTTAAGATAAATAGTTAAAATAAAGAAACAATATATCCTTTAGAATATTACTTAATTATAATTCTGAAATAAATTGTGTTCTTATATTTACAAGCTCTTAATGCAGTATGTATATAAAATCATGTAAATAAGAGTCAATTTTAAAATACTTAATTAATATGAAAGATAAGTTATTTAATATAACAAATAAAGTAATCAAAACTTTTGATTGTTTAGAACTTTACAATAATTTTTTTTATTTCTTTCATTGAAATACAAGTTTATATTTATAATAATATAAGCACAGTAAATGAATTTTAATGATAATTTAAATTATGAGTGGAAAGTGACAGGCTTTTATGTGGTGCATTGTATGTAATGTAAAATCTGCTACAGTTTCTATTTAGTGCTTTACTGATTGAGCATTGTTTTCTTCACTTTATATATTTCTAGATGCCCACACCAAGGGAAAAAAAAAACATTCCTAAGCAAAGAATAACTCCTAAAATTTCATGGGACTTACTAAGTAAATAGAAGGCTTAAAATATAACAATAGTGAAAAATGTAGTTGCTGAATTGCAAAAGAAAATCAGTACAAAATGACTAAAACATTTTATGGGTATTTTTGGTACGGGTAATGAACTGAATTTTTAGTGATTACAATAAATGAAAGTTAGGTCTGAACTATAATTTAGAGAGGTTAATAATTCCCAGCCAAGTTTTTTTAGTTATGATTTATCATTTTCAGTTTGAATTTCCATCAAATAAATATTAAGTCACAGGGCATACAAAATTTTTTCTCTCCAGATTTCTATAAAGGCTTGAAACTAATTGGTGATCAACACTCAGGTCAATTTTAGTGCATAAGATATGCCTAAATGTATGCTACTAAATATATGAGCAAACCTAAATAAATGCTACTCTGTTAGTTTTCACCTTTTCTGTGATTAATCACCCACTGTGAGGAACACATCACTAAACCATGGTCTAGAGACTGGCCCAATTTTTCATAGTATCTCTATCTTTTAATAACCACGATAGAAATGCTTAAACTTTCAAATTTGGCCAGATGACCTGGGTAATTTGTGAGCTGGTAACCCTCACTTTGATCTTCCACAACAAAAGGACATCCATCAACGAGTTTAATGTGCAACTTGACTTTAAGGAACATGTTGGATACAACATTTTTAGAATAAAGAAACATCTTTTGATAAAGTGTTTTTTTTTTTTTGGTAGACAGCACAAATTGTTTCAGTGTATTTATGCTTTTAACAAAATAAAACTTTGAAAAGTATCACAGTTTTGAGCAAAATTCCACCATCTTAATACACATTTCTATTAGCCACCATTGTCAGCTATAAAATGGTGTTAAACCTGTTTGCTTTACGGCACAAAATCTTTCAAGTGTGCAAAATGCTCAAAACAGAACTTTTATTTGATTTTCAATAAATATTTTAAACTTAATAAAAAGTACCTTATAAAGCCAATGTATCTTTAATTAATCTTCTAACAGCTGTTCCTACTGAAGGATTTGTTGGTCCAGATGTTTCATGATTTATCTGAAAACAGAAAATTATTAAACATCAAATATAAAATTTAATAAAGCAAATCAAAAAGTAAGGATAAATATTAAGGATAAAGTACTAGCGGCCTTTTACAATTAGCATGGTGCGATTGAGGAAATTTTAGAATCATTTGTTAAATTGGTTTAATTCCTATATAAGATTCTCATCCCATATTATCCACCTCTATCCTAAATATCTCTTAAAATGTTTATTTTAATTTAGAATTTGTATTCATCCTAAAGAACAAGGCTACCAAATTCAGCTGCTCTAATCACAGAATAAATTAAGAGGACAAAGAGTGTAATGGAGAAAATGAAATTTCATCTGCATGAAGATGATATTTAATTTTCAACGGAATAAAATTTAGTTTGAAAATTAAATTTTAAAAGATTTTGTGTTTACAAAAAATTTCATCAGCTTTTTGTCAACTAAGTTAAAATTTCTTTCCCATTATTTGGTATTGTTTTTTCTATAATAAAGATTGCCTTAGAAATTTTTTATTTTAAGAAGATTTAAAGTTTTTTTTTTTAGGAAAAAATTGAAATTATATGTTCAGTCGAAAAAAAAAATCAGTTCGAAACACAGTTCAAAGGAAATCCTTGAAATAAAAACTACCAATAATCTATTATATGATGAATATACCTAAAAAGAATTTGCGATTTGTTTGAGAATAATAATTGAACAGCCTTGTATATCATATACAAGTAGAATTTTTTGAAAAAATGTTTTATTTCATCGATAAAAAAAAAGAATGTTCTAAATTATTCTCTAATTTCAGTCTCATGAGAATAGTCTCATCTCACATCTCTATTATTATGCGCTATTAAAACAGTAACCACTTATCACAAACTTTATAATTTATAACAATCATAATATTTAGGACAGCAACTTCTTTCACCAGAGTCTCTTCTTTTGAAACACAGATAAATCGACTTTGTATAAAACTTGTTTGTTCTTTGTTTGAAAAAATCAGCATGACATTGTTAAAAGATACTTGACACCACGGCCGGATAAACCTACGAAGGGCCCCTAGATTAAATTTTTTTCTCGTATATTTTTTATTTATTCAAATATAAAAGTATTTATATATCTTTTCATTTAAGACAGCATATTTAAAATAAAAATAAATAATAATAAATTAAATTTTACTTTATTTTATTAAATTAAAACTAAAAAATAATCGTAACATTTCGAAAAAATTGGAAAAATCATTGTTTTTCTAATTTTTCTAAATTTATTTTCAAAAAATCCACTTTAAGGGGGCCCTAGTCTGGCCTAATGGGTAATCCAGCCGTGCTTGACGCAGTGAATTGAAGCAATAAAGAAAAAAACAATGGAAATAAAAATATGGCCACCGAAGCCGACGTCTTCAGGGGTTACCAGCTCCGGAAGCCATAGACCAAAACCTTTTCTATTGAGAGAGCAGACAAATGTCAAATTTAGCTCTCTCAGTACCCTGAATGTTTTGTGAAAGTCCAGGAAGAAATACAAGATATGCATAAAATCAAATCAGAAGAGAAATTTCAAACAAAATCTTGAGAATACAAAAGTGAAAAGATAAAAACTCATAGTAATCTGGTCAAACAGCAATTTCATAAAACTAACTCTATGTAAAAGAAACATTTGAAGTAAAAGAAAATAACGCCCTCTATTAAAATGCGCAGTAGGAAAAAAAGGATAGTAAAAGTAAAGATTATGTAACAGTGTGAATTATCAGCCAAAGAGTTTTAAATTTTTTATTTTTACAACTTTTAAATTTTTTAAAATTTTATTTAAACACAAAATTTGACTTAGTAACTTATTATCCGAAGTAATCCCTAAGTCATGATTCACTTCAGTGCTCCTTGTTTGAGCGCACGACGAGCCATGCGCCATGAAATAATTATAAATTGTACTTTGCATTGAAATAACTATAACCTAAAAAGTAAATATGCTGTGAAATAACTTTAAAATTATACAAAAAATAACACATTGATGCTAACTTAAATCACACATAAGATTAACACATTTTAAGACGAGCGTAAAATTAAAATCATACTCTGAATAAATAGGGCTGTACATCACTATAGGAAGTATCAAAATATAAGTCGATATCTGCTTGGCCAGGTATCTTTGGCACATAATCATACTTATTCATGGCAGATACAATATCAAATACTTTTTCAGCAAGTAAGTCACGGATTTTCTTTCTGTAAATTTGGCGCTCTGCAAGAGAAAAAAAAAAATTATAATGGAGAAAACATGTTAATGGCAGACCTAAGTTTTAACAAAATGTTTTCATACCATGTTCATTGGGTAGACAAATAACATTCACTTTTAAAGTCCACACCTCCCATGATGAAAATTCTTGAGTAAAGACAGCAGCCCATCTACCTCTTTTCTTTTGATAAAATTCAAGAGAGATCTAAGTGTAAAAATCTTAATATTAATTATTCAATATCAAGAAAACCATATATATTGAAAATAACATATTATAAAAATCAAATCAAGTTAATTTTTAATCTATTTTAAATGAGCAGCTTCCTGCGATTAGCTAGATAAACTTGAAGTGTAAAAAAAAAGTTCAGTCAAAAGCTACAGAGAATTCATTAGTTAAAGCCAAACAACCAACTCATATTATACAAGTGAAAGTAGTTTTTAATTCATCTTTCATTATATAAAGCATTTTTAAAATTTATTTAGAGAAAAAATAGAGTGAATAAGTTGAGAAATAAAAAGGCTTTTACAGCTCTGTACTAGATACTTTGACATTTTAAATCCAAAAAATTTAATTGGTTTAATGGCTTTGAGAAATTAAGGGCCAGCATGCAAAAACAAATAAGCTCACTGCTCAAATCAAACTGTGCACTTATCTGAAATAAAAATTATTTCGGCAATGACAATAGAAATTTTTGTTACAATAAAATTTTCTAGGTCTTTATCTATAATCTATACATTGAATATATAGTAATTTTAATCCCTATTAATTTTTTTTTTAAACAGGGAATTACTTTGACTTTTTAATACTTTTTCAATAAACTTTTCCCTTTTTTATTCAACATAATTATCATCATATATATACATTTTAAGTAACTTAATCTAAATAATTTAATTGAGATTGTGCAAAGTGTATTTTTATTAGTTATTTTGATTGCTAATTAAACTTGATATAATTAGATTTATTATTAATTGTGTTAAAAGATTAATCATTAAGTGCCGATGATGTAATTGTCACTACTGTAATACTTTTCACACAAAAAGATTATTTCAAAATGAAATTTTAGAAAATTAATCTTTTTAAACTATTGATTTTAATTGAAAATGAACTAAATGTATTTTCAATTTCAAAGTAAATAATTATTAATTAATATTTTAAAAGGTTAACCATTAAGTACAAATAATGTTTCATAATCTGCTGGGAATGTTTTTCTTGCTATCATTGGATATTGTCCAAGGGAGAAAAACTAAAATTATTACCTTGTGAAACAATTCTACATTTTGAATATTATGTATTTTAAATATATGTATATTTAAATAAATGTATGTGTAAAAAAATGTGTGTTTATTTTTTTAATAAAAAAAAAAAAACAAAAAAAACCCCGGCTTGTTTTCTTTTTTTAAAAAAAATTACTATAACAAGATGTCATTTGCAATATACTTTTCTGACTACAAATATCATTTGCTAAGGAGAATTCCGTTTCAAAAAAGAATACAAAATAATCATCAGAATTACAATAATCATACTATGTATACAAATATTATACAACAAATAGGATAATTAATTATACAATATATGTTATACTATGTTATTTATATATTGATACTTGTTAATATGCAGATTTATTTAAAAATGAGGTGTTTTATTATAAATTATTCTATGCATACTTTAAAAAGACACAATTTCCCCATGTTTGTTAAAAACAACATCCTGAAAATCATTTAATATTACTGTTCTGAAATGAAATATATTTGTGCAAAAATTACAAAGAAATGAAAATAAATTACTGCTCACAACTGTACCCGAAATAAACAATTTAAATAATTTTGAGATTATTTGAATAAAATGTTATACTTGTCCACTATATGGACCTTCTTGACTTCTTAAAGCTGCACAAAATGAATTTATCTCTGAAGTGACATAACCATTCATTCCATCAGAAGCACATCGAACCTAGAAAAACCAATATATTCAAATAATAAATATAACTTGAAATATGAATTACCCATGTAAAAAATGCAAACAAATTAAATCCAACAGAGTATATATATACATTCTTTAATAATAAAAATGAATTTCAACTAAATTAACATTTACAAATGGATAAAAAAATTCTTTTTGATAAAATGCCCTAAATTGATCACAGTAATAAAAAGCCTGTTCCAAGTTAAAGAATTCAATTCCATCTCAATTTCATTTTAGTATGCTCAGAAAATAAAATAAAAATTATACTTTTAGAGGTTTACAATGACAAAATGAGTCAATGTTTTGTAACCTACTGCAGTTACTAAGTGTTAATGCTTAATATATTTAATGGAAATTGTCAAAAAGAAAATTACAATATTTGCTAAATACAAGGAAAATGTCCATTTGAAAAACTATACATAGCTACATACCAGAAAAGTGTGTAAACTTTTATCACAGATTTGAACACATAATTGTTTTTTATTATTTTTATCCGAAACTAGTTCACTTATTATAGTTGAAGGTTTTTATTATTCTGTCAATATTAGAAAAAATTTAATTGAGCAAAGAATGTGTAATATTTTTAACGCTAGCAGCAACATACATACAACAGAATGTTTAAAAGCCGTAAAGAGCTTTTAAAAACGACATTTTATTAAAAATAACTATTTGTAAGTTATTTATGTCTTAAGAACTTTCTTTAGCATTATATGCTAAGGTAGAGAATTTGTCATACACAAATCAATCTCTAGAAGACCAATAATTTCTATTAATCATCAAAGTATTGACCAAATTGGTATTTTCACCTTAAATTAATTGGTACTCAGTTAATTTTATAAAACTACTTTTGAGATTAAAAACTAAAGAATATAATATGAAGAGAGAAATATACGCAAAGTTAGAAATGTTTGAATTCAGTTAAAAAAGCTTTTATGTTATCAGCGATAAAAAAAAAAAGCGATCAACTTTCTTTCTTGCTTTTTTTAAATATTTAATTATCTGTAATAAGGGCAAATCAAATATGATTATGTAACCAAATTTTTTACGATTTTGAAGTTTTTTCTTTTTCCAAAAATGGGCATATAACTTTCTTGATCAATAAAAAGTTTTATTTTAGAATGTAATTTAATTATTTCGCAAAGTAATTTGATATTTTTTTTCCAATTTGAAAGCATTTTTTTCTTCAAGTAATTTAGGATTTTATATAAGCATTTCTCATGTTCAGTAAAATAATCAATTTACTAATACTTTCGATCTTAATCATATTATGGTAAGCTCATGAGCTTACCATAATATTTAAACATCCTCTTAACATAAAATTTTTTTTGAAGTCTCTATATGGATATAAGCTTAATATTTATATAAGTAAAATCAGCAAAATCACATCTTCCATCTTAGATGCGGAAACAATATTTGAACTGGAAAACATCTATTTTTTTTTAAAGGTACTATATAGTTATAAAAATATGCTGTACTCTTACGTAAGTAAAATCAACGAAATCACAAGCAACGTCTTCAAAATCTAGAGTACTGACAGTATAGCTATTGCCCTCATTTTTGAAGTTACACTGAAATATATAAAAAAGGATTATGAATACTTATATTAAAAATAAAACACTTCACTTCTTACAAAATAAAAATTTTAAAACTGAAATGCAACAAGAAAATAAAAACAAAAATATACTCAATTTTATTACCTAAAAGTCTCACAAAATAACCAGCATATTGTTTACACTTTAAGAAAAATATAATTAAAAAATATTAGTTACTTCAAATACAAATAATAGCAAATAATGCATTTTCTATAAAAACTTCAGTTTGAAACTCTTTTGATTATGGAAATCGGTACCAAGATTAAAGTTTTAGCATTTATGCAAAAAGTATTCTAATAATGAATAAACTTAGTTTCAATTTAAAAAAAATGGTACTTGCGTATTAACGCAACCAGGTCAAAATTCGCATAAATCGCCAAATTTGGCGACCCTACTTACGGCAACCCTAAGTGATTTATAATATTTTTCTTCACACATCTTGAATAAATGTATACCGGGCAGTGACACTTGACCTTAAAAAAACATCAGTGTAGGATATACCGGGCAGTGGCACTTGACCTTAAAAAAACATCAGTGTAGGGTATACCGGGCAGTGGCACTTGAACTTAAAAAAACATCAGTGTAGGATATACCGGGCAAATGTATACCGGACAGTGGCACTTGACCTTAAAAAACATCAGTGTAGGATAAACCGGGCAAATGAATACCGGGCAGTGGCACTTGAACTTAAAAAAACATCAGTGCAAATCGCATACATACAAAAAACATAACATACAAATCGCGCCAACCTGGTTGCGATAATACGTAAGAACCAAAAAAATAAAATTATATACCAAAAAGTTTTTCCATTAAGTTTACATTCAACTCTAGGAAATGTAACAAATTAAAAATTGTAAGAATTTTTTAATTCGAGACAAGACCATATTGAATCTACTTAAATGTTAGTCATGCACCATATTTTATCCTCATGTTCAGAAACTGCTTAGAACAAAAGTTGCACTATTAAATATTATGCTATGATAAATTAATTTGTTTGCCTACAGTATCTGCCTAAAGATAAATAAAGTTATTTTGGTATAGAAGAAAAATTAATTAACAAAACACTGGAACTCTGGTTCTTTTTGTATTCATACAATGTTTAATTTAAATAAAACGGTACTTTTCGATTATACCGGCGCAAATCTCGCCAAGTAGATTTTTGGCGACAGCACTCAGTGGATGGAACAAATCACCTGAAGCAGACTTTATTGGCCACAACACACAGCATTCACGTAAAAAAACATTTAATATATGGTTAGTTTTTTTTTTATACTTCATAGGCATAAACAATTTAATATCGCTTAAAATTTCTTAAAATTGGTCCTCTGCTTGCTTTCTCCACATAAATTTCGCAAGATAACTTGCGAGATGATGGCGTGCCGTTACTCTGTCATTCTTATTTCGCCATTTAGCACAAAATAGAGTGACTGTGAGTCACTCTATTTTTTTCTTGTGCGTTCCAGTTTCCGGATCGACTAAGTTGCACTTATGGTTCACTTTGAAATGTTCGAAACTTTCATTCCAGCTTACTAGTCAATATAATTTCCATGAAACGGAATTTATTATAGTTTCCTTTTCGATATTTCCCTTAATCGCCTTCAATAAAGTGTTGGTGGATCGGTTTGGCACCTCCACAAGGAAACATTCGTTTGTTTCCCAGCAATTCCACCGAATATTCATTGTTGTGGTAGAATCCGACCCGCATTTTTTCGCCTTCGTCCACTTTGACAATCATGCCAGATGATATGATCATGTCCTCCTACTTTCCGTTGTTCACGTTTAAGCAAAGAATTCCCACAAGCCTGATCCATGAAATTATTCCAGTCCACAATTATTCCGTGTCTTATTTCCAACTGCTTTTCACGCTATTTAACTGAAGTTTATTCTTCGCTCCAACAATAAATAAACTCTTCAAAAAGCTCAATTTCGGTGACTGATACCGTGTGCCTTTACGGATACTCCTTTTACAGCGGACAAGATGAAAGGTTGCAACGCCATTGAATTTCATCTTCGATATACAATTTCATTTCATGATTCTTATCACAAATTGCGATTTCACCCAAAACGCCTTTCTCTTGAAATAATCTGACAGCTTCTTTCTCTGTTTTGGGCAAATCCCAAATTTTCATTGCTTTTTGCGTAAATCTTTTGTATTAATAAAAAGACGTGACTGACGGGATAAAAATGGTAGCCACTTGCTTTGAAAATGTGGAGGCAAAATGTTACCAGAAGCGATATTCCGTTTGGCTTTGGTTGCAGCATTATTGGCGGCTTTACTGCGTGCGTTGGTATAATGGAAAAGTACCAATAAAAAATTATAATTTTAATATATTTTATTCAACTTTTATTGATCGTTGCATTAATTAAAGAGCATACAAATTGTTTGAGAAAAACTCAAGACTGCAAATGCTTAAAAACAATCTTAAAATTTACTAAAAATATTTATGCACAATATTTTATAAATTTTTTCCCATTCCAAACCCTTGAGAAAACTTCTCCTGACAGTCTATAATATAACGATATCGAAATCTAAGGACACAATATAGTTTTATATCAAAGAAATAGAGAAAAATATACCTTTCCTAATGTTCTATGAAATAAAATAGTATGAAAAATAGATGCCACTACTTCTTGAACTTGGCGAGCTTCAACAGACTGAAAATTAAAAACATTTTAACTGTAAGAAAACAACTCAAACATTATTTCCATGACAGAACAATAGAAAAATACTACAAGAAAATTTTTTGATTTTTCAAATAATAAAACAAGAATAACAGTTACAGATTTTAAAATTATTCGTGTGATAACAAATAAAAATTACAAACATTAAGTAAAGAGTTAAAGAAATTAAAAACTTAAAGAATGAATATCAGTGCTTTACTTATTACTAATTGCGCAATTTTCGAGCATAATTTGCAATTTTTTACATTTAAACAAGAAATTGATGCTTACAAATTCAAACACTTGATAACGAGTGTTCATATTGAATTAAAAATAATAAAAAAGTACATTTAGAAAATAGAAAACAACGCGATTTCCTTTATAATCTTGTTTCAGATCGAAACCATCTTGCGTATAATTATTGAGCACAAGGTTGATAGATTGATAAAAACAATGCGCAGTTTTCAGATTTTTATCATTGATGAATTTCAGGGAAATTATTTCGACAAAAAAAGAAAAAAATTCGTTTTCATTTACAAATAAGCTCGTTTAAAATAATAAATTTACAGTTTTAAATTAGGACTTTTTTTTAAAAAAAAGTTTTTTAAAAGTTCATCGAACTTTGATATTTTGTACCCTTTACATTTGTTGAATGGATCAATCAATCAATAACTATTTTATTTATATTTTGAGACAGCAGCATAGAGGACAGTAGTTTTGTTAATCCGGAGTTCGAAATAGTTCCGAGATTGAAAGTCAAGTTTAAATTAAATAAAATCCTAGTCCGGTAATGAAATTATACTTTAATATCCCATTAAAATAATTTCATGTAATTACTTTTAATATTTCTTTTAAAAATTTCCTGTTTGTACGATTTTTAATCTAATAAGGCTTTTAAAATAAGAAGTTTTTTTTTTTTTTTTTTTTTTTAAATAAGGCTTAGTAAGTTCAAATGAATTAAATTTTAATAGAAATGGAATTATACGTAATTATTCCATTCTAACTATTTTCAACTTTTTTTATTTTTATATATTTTTTTTTATAATATTAGTGTTTTGCTGCGAAGTCACGTCCTTTTAATGAAACAGATTTACGATTTTTAAAAGTATGAAATTTAGTGTTATTTGAAATTTATATCCAATTATAATCAGTTCTCACAAAATAAGTTTAATTGTAACATATTTTTTAATACGATTGGGAGAAATCCCTATCGGTTTTTATTTCAATTTTTTTAAAATTTTTTTTTTAAAAATTTGCTGTAAATGCTTAGGGTTTTATTATTATTACAAAAATACAATATAATGTGTAATATATACATACACACAGTGAATCCGTTCCACAGTAAAATGGTCGTTGATGAATATAAAAACATGACTTTAATACTCTTTCTTTTTAACAAGAATGTTTACCAAAAAAAGGCAATAGTTATTATACTTGTTTAACTAAGTGGGGCAGTAGGGAGACATTTCCGTATCGTGATCTGTCGCGCCAACTACAATCCCCTAGGTGCCAAATAGATGTAAAACTTGGAAACTAAAAAAAAACAAAACATGTAGATGTTTGCTTGGGGGTGACTACGAGTTATGCATTTCAAATTAATTCATTTCTGTGATGTTTTTTTTAGTTTCTCGCGGGCCACTGCCCGAAAGTTTCCAAGACTTGGCGATTTTTCTGACACAGATCACAATATGGAAATCTCCCCAGTAAAAAGTCCAACTGAAGACCTTTCTTCAAAATATAGTGCTTCTATTGTTATTATTTAAAGATATGTAGGATTTCCTCACTAGCTACTAATATTTTACTTCCATGGGCATTACTGGGGCTCAATTAAAATACTCTTAAGTCTAATTATAAGTTTCACACATGACAAAAGTTAATTCTTAAATTTTCTAAATATCTGCAGAAAGATTATCTTTCTTGATTTTACCTTTTAGGAGTTTAAATCAATAACAGATTATAAAAATTTTCTTTATTTGTCTAAAATATTGAGGGGGACATAAAGAGATTTCTAATTATTTAGATATATGTAAACCCACTGCCCCTTCCGCTAATAACGTCTATGTCTACTTCTATTATTTAAATAATTGTAGGATTTTCACTCTGACATTTAACATTTCGAACCCTTTTGTAAGCATTATTTTATATATGTTTTTACTTTTATAGAATTTGAGAATGGAAACCAATAGTTGGTCTGAAGGTCGTCAGTTACTGCTGCAGCGATGCAAAAGTAGAGCCATTAAGTGTTTAAAGGAACACGAATATAGCCGTGCCTTTGCTCATTTCATTGTGGCTTTAACTGTTGAGCCTTCTGTTAAAGGAGAATTATTAAATGCTTTTCTGTTTACTTTAGGTAATATTTTTAAAAAGATTCTTTTAAACATTTGTTATTTCTTTCCTTAAATATTTTTTTTTCTGAAGGTTTTTAGCCGAAGTTGTTTTTTATAATTAACAATGAGCTCCCTTTTTAGTTAGTTCACAAACTCAGAAATTTTTGTTCTCCAAAATATTTTTTTTATGAAATATTTCCACAATTTGGGCAATGAAAGAGCAGACCAATTGGCTAGGGAAGCTACGTGTGGTGAAATAGACTTAAGGGTGTCTGTTCCAGCTTCTCACTGGAAGCGCATCGCTAGAGATAAAATCATTGCAGACTGGAATGCTGAATTTCTTGCTTCGCCTCGGTCGCTTTGGACGAAAAGGTTCTTTCCATCCATTTTTCACCGTTTGCAATGTAAATTCTTTGCAACTGATTTTAAATTAATCCAAATTTTAACAAACCATGGAATTTTTAAGAGATATATATTTCGTTTCCATCTGGAGACCAGTGGAATTTGTGCTTGCGGCGATGCTGAACATTTTCTTCTTCATTGCAATCTGTATGCGAGTGCCCGAATGAAATTAAAGACTGATTTGAGGCGTCTTTCTATTTGTTGACCTCCTGTCTTATCAGAACTGGTCAAAAGTATTGAAAGTCTTACTGCCTTGCGGAATTTTGTTTTTAATTTGAATTTGTAAATTTTTCTTCTTTTGTTTTTTACTTACAACTGTAAGCCTCATGTTATACTTTGTAGTGCATGAGGAGTTTTAAGTTGTTTAATAAAAAATAAAAAAAATATTTTCAAGTCATTTTTTTTTTATATTCTACTTTTCAATCTTTTTTTTGTTGCTTAGGCTTTATTGTTCTTTGGGCGGATGTTATTTAGAAAAAATGATTGTTTGTAACCAGCAAAACGCCATATGCTTAGAAAAGACTTTCAAAATTTTGAAGGAAGTAAATTAATTGGATTGCCAAAATAAGTTTAGTATTTATGAGTAAATATTTGCTATATTTTTCAGTATTCAAGTTATAATGTTCATTTTTCATTGAACCACAGGGGTTATTATATAGAGTGTTGGCCATATAAACAAACATGATTTTATTATCAGCGTATAAAGTTAGTTTAGTTTAAAATTAATTGATAAGTTTGTGGCAAGAGTAATCTATATTTATGTCTCAAAATAATGATTGCAATTATTACCTACTGTTAACTAAATTTTATTAGTTTAGTTGTTACAAGTAAAAGCCATAAAGAACTGTTTACATAAATAAAAAATTAAAGAAACTGAATTATGAAGAAGAGTTTTACTTAAAATTTTAAAATAATTATTTTATAAAAAAATATAACATAAAGTTGCTTTATTTTTAGAAAAAGTGGCTGGAGATTTAGAGAAAACGAAACAAGTTAATGAAGTTATAATGTGCTATGAACAAGCTCTTGAAGTTTTACCTAATGATTCTCATGTACTGCATGGATTGGCTACAACTTTATTTAGGTAACCAATAACATATTCATAAGATGATAAACAATATTTTTTAGTTCTTTCTGTTAATTTTCTCTTTGTTTCTTTTTACTTTATTGCCATACGCTAAACTATTATTGATGTTTCACTATTTATGGTAATAGGTATACCACTAGTAATGTGGTAATACATACATATATTATTTTTGGTACTGTGGTTATAAGTTTTTTACAGTCGATGAAACGGAAAGTGTTGGAATATTTAATGTTGTGGACGGTATATTATAATTTATAGGTTGTTTAAATTTATGTAAAACATGAATTTTTTTAATTTTTATAGTAAATATTTTACTGTGATTTTGTTTTGTTTTCACTTGTTAGTAAGATACCCTTATTTTTAAATATATTCTGAAAAAGTGACAAAATGAAACTGAAATATATTATAAAAGACTCTTTGCTTACTTAGATCATCACTATGATTGAAATTAAATGATTACTAATTTTCGGTTTAGTGCAAATATAAAAATAAATTATAAACGTTGTTCGTCACAATTTCAGCCTAAAAATTGAATCACAAGCTTGTTAGGTGCGTTTATGAGGAAAACTGATTATTTTGTATTATGACCTAAATAAGTTTTTATTTTAAAGACAAAAAAAAAAAAAAAAAAAAAAAAAAATTTATAATAGTTTTCTGCTGCAAATGACTTACAATAATTTGTTTTAATGCTAATCTTGATATTGTCTTTATCATTCAAGTGAATGAATCTGAAAAAATATTTTTTTAATGGTTATTATCGTCATTTCTTACAATTTCTTTTTTGTTCTGACGCAATTGTGCTGTTACATTTGAAGTAAAATTTAAAGTCAAATAAATGTTACTCCTATAATAGATAAATTCATATTTTATTTCACTTCTTGTCAAGGCAATTGTAATTACTAGATAGTATTTTTTGTTATTTACAGTTTTGTCTCTTTTACTCTTCTCATTCAAATAACTTTTTTTTATCTTCTAATATGATTTTTATGTGTAATTTTTTTAAACAATGTGCAGACATATTACTTTTTTAATTTATTTTAAATAATTTTTTTTTTTAATTTTTTAAAAATCAATGATCTAATTCAATTTGTTTCATGATTCTGTTTCATTTTTACATCACATATTATTTATATTAGAGTTCGTAGAATCACATGTTGTTATGGAATTTATATATTGAATTTTTTTGTTACATATTTTTTAAAAATCTCAACATATTAATTTTATCTCAAAATGTCTATTTCTTTTAGTAGTCATTAAACATATCAAATATTTTTTTTAAACAACATGGACACATGTAGCTTTTTGAATTTGTATTAGATTTATTTTGTCGATATTATTTTTTAAAAAATCTATGAAGAAATTTTTTTTACATGCCTATTTTTTTCTTATTCATTACATATATATAAATATGATATTATTAGAATGAAAAATATGGACATGTGTGGCCTTTTGAATTTACATTTATTATTATTATTATTATTATTTAAGAATCAAGACATACATTATGTTCCACATGTCTGTGTCTTTCATTAATTCTTACATATTATTTTTATTCTAAAGAATAAAATTAAATTTGAAATATTTATTTCTTTTTCAGATTAGGCTATGTAGAATGTTCTCTTTCTTACTTTCTAAAATCCTATGAAGCCAATCCTTTTTTCACCCCATCATTGTATTGCATGGAAAATTTAAAAAACGCTTTGGTGGAGAGATGGCATTTTGTAATGCTGAACGATAGTGTCAGAAATAATGCATACAAGCATGCAATAAAACGAGCTGTTGAAAAGGGTTACAACCATGTGCTTGACATAGGAGCTGGTACAGGTATCCTTAGGTAAATAATGCTTAATGGCAACAATATATCAGAAAAAAATTCCCATTAAATAGATACTCATAAAATTTTTTTTTTTACTTGAATGAATCTAAAACTTTATTTAGATGCATTTAGATTTATATTAAATCCACTGTTTTTTTATAAAATTTTTTATTTATTTATTTATATTTTTATTTTAAATAATTACCTTCGAATCTCATTTTCTTCTGAATAACTGTTATTTATTTTCTTAAAGGAAGCATTTATGATCATAATAGTTATTTCTCTATATATTGCATCATATTGCAGTTAATTGTCATAAATATTCACTCTTTTCAGTTCCTAATTTTAGATTCAGTAATATTAAATAATAGATATAGTATTCATTTACCACCTAATTTATTGATGTTATTTTTGGTTCAAATTATCTCCTATTGTGTGAAAGACAACTTGATATTTTTTCCTACTACAAATTAGTTTTTTTTTATAACATAAAAAGTTTTCGGATTATCAAGTTACTACTGTATATATTTATTAACCATTGTCCTCACATAAAATCAAATGTAAGGGTTAATCCAGTTTTTTTTATATATATTTTTTTTTTTTTATCAGGAGCTATTCTATCTGTAAACCACTTTGTTAGAAAATTTTTATGTTTTTTCCAGCATGATGGCTGTTGATGCTGGTGCAGAAAAAGTTTATGCCTGCGAAGGAAGTGAAATATTATTTGAAGTATTACAAAGTGTCATTAAAATGAATAATAAACCTATTGAAGCTTTTTTAAAGCACTCAACTGATTTAAACATACCAGATGATATACCTGAAAGGTAATATACAGTGCTGTAAATCTTGTTTTTTTATAAAGATTATGAATAAATGTATATTGAACTTCTTCAATTTTTACTCACTGCTCTTGTAAAAAAATGTTTTCTTTTATTTTTTTAATAAAATATTTAAATAATTTTTATTGATGTGAAGCTATTGAAATACAAAATTTGAATTTAGAAATTTTTTTCTCCTCTAATTTTTTTGTAAATTTTTTTAAAATTTTTATTTTATTACAATGCTAAACGAATGTTGAAACTTTTGAATACTCAAATTCTTTTAGTTTTTGTGTATTTTGAAAATTATTGATAGTTAAATTGAAGGATGAATGAATGGGATATTTAAAATGAAGAATCTTTTAATATGGTGATAATCTTAAAGTCCCATTATTTCTATGGGTGTAACAAAAGTTGCTAACTAGAATTTTCATTGCATTATATTGTTACCCCATTGCATTGTATTGTACAGTAGAGAACCATTTATCCGGTATCCAAATAACTGGGAAACTGGAAAAACTGGAAAACCTGGGCTCGGTTTTCCCGCCATTTTAAACTAGAACGATTATGAAAAAAAAGATGAAATTGGACTCATTCTTGAAGTTGAGTAGAGGAAAATGTAAGAAAGAGGAGAATTCCCCCCCCCCATACCTAGCGAAACGTCATTTCTTTCCTGACCTTGAAGATCTTTAGATCAAGAGAAGGCAGGGAAGGGACAAATGTTTTATTTTCCCCTTTAGACCGTCAATCAAATTCAAGGGAGTGGCATGGTGATTTCGTTTCCTCTTTGATTTACGAGGGGATGGGGAAAATGCATTGCACATGCATATCAGTGAACAGAAGATGAAAGAGAAAAATATATTTATCTGTTTGACATTCCTTAATAAAAATAAAATCTTTTTCTTTTGAATAAAGTCTGATTCTTTGGAAGTGCGGTATCATTTGCAAGTTTTTCTTGATGTGGAATCACATCTGCTTTAATTAAAAATCCTGTTTTTATTAAAAAAGTAAAAGGAGAATTGTTTATTAATTTAAACATACGATTATTTTATGAAGCAGATTGCAGTTTTGTTTTTCTGATTCCACTACGTTTGATTTTTTCTTCTTTTCAGGATAAATTTCGCACTCAATAATTTAACTAATTTTATTCAAAAATTTTATCATTATGTTTTTTTTAATTTTTAATTCCGTTGATCTTGCCTTGTTCTGGGTTTTAATATTTATGCTAGTACCTTTTTTAACTATCGTTTTGGTTCAATAATTTTCAAGTGTTGTTTTTATTTAGATTAATAAGTTTTCTTTTTATTTTATCGTTCCCCCCCTTATAATTAGTTATGAAATATTTTGCATTATTTAATCATTGGTTTTGTTTATATGTGTTAATTTATGAATTGATGATTTATGATTTTCAGGGTAAATTTAATTGTAACAGAAATATTTGATGCTGGTCTTTTTGGAGAAAATAGTCTTGAAACTCTGAGCCATGCATGGAAGCATTTGTTACAAGAGGAGTGTCACTCAACATCTGACATGTCACCATCTGATGTTGTTGAAGGAAATCTTAATGAAAATCAAGCTAATAGTGAATTGCCCAAGGAAGAATTAATACCAAGAGTGAAAATTATTCCACATTGTGCTACTGTGTATGCTGTACCCATTGAATGTGAGAAATTCAGAAAAAATTTTAAGTATGTAATGTGTTATTTTAAAAAATTTTGTATTATTTTAATTATGACTTACTCATATTTTGTCTGCTAGAAGTAACTTATTAATTAAAGCATTATGAAACAATTTACCTTGAATAATTTGTTGTGCTGCTATCCTTTTATAGTTTTGTTTTATTTCATGTTTTTGATATCTTTATAGGCTAGAGGATGCTGTGTTGGACATGCTTGGAATTAAAGATTGTGTGATTCCACAATTTCTTGATGAAGAACCATATTCTACTGAAAAAATAAAATATTTATCAGAGAATTGTAAAATGTTGAGTGAACCTGCTCCTATTGTTGAAGCAAACTTCAATTCATATCAGGTAAGTATTTTTTTATGGATGTGATGAGCATTTGCAAGTAACTCAGAGAGGAACAGGATGCGTAGAATTTTTAAAAAGTGCTTAAAGGTGCTTAGTTTTGATTTAGGTTTTTTAAATGCCTTTAAAGATGCTTTTTTTATTCAGGGTTTGTAAAAAAGTGCTTAATTTGTTAACTTTTAAAAAGAGATTTTTTCTTTGCCGTATCGATTGTCATTCTAAATTACAAAAAATGCATAATATTCACAATTCCCCCTGCAATATTTATCGGAAACTATTTATTTTATCATGTTTATGCAAAGTTTTTGAAAATGTTTTTGAGTTATATTAATTATATGTATATAAATTAAGAACTTTAAATGATAAAAAAAATAACTTTTATTACTGCACGGATCTTAATTATGATTTTTTTTTTGGGAAAGTGATTAAAAATATTTTTTTGAGTGCTTAAAAATATTTTTTTAGTTTATTATCTTATTTATAAATAAGCACTTAAATGGTGCTTCTTTTTGTTAAAAAATCTGGCTATGCACCCTAAGGAAATGCCCAATGATGCATCGAGGAAATTTTTGGTATTTTAAAATTGAAAAGTTGTATTTTTTCATAGATTGCTTAGTGTGAAAATATGTAATACAAGTATTTATTTTTATGCTATCAGTATAAGCAATTAATCACAAGTAATTATCTACAATTTAATAATATCTCTACATTAGTTATATAATAAATTACATTAATTGAAAATATAAAACTTAATTATAAATAGGATAATAAACCACTTTTTGTATGGGTTTTAAGTCATAAACCTACTCTCTTAGGTGCATTAATAAGTATCTAATTAAATAAATTAAATTTTGTTAATTTTTTAAACTCTAAATCTGATGATCTATTTATTCTATCATAAATTATGGTATTCAGTAAGTTATCAAATAGCATAGTTCTTATAAATTCCGTTCTAATAATTCCGAAAAAAAATTGTGCCTTTTTATAAGGTAAATGCATCTTATGTGTCATTCAATTAAATTCGAAAAAAAGCTATGCTTGTTTTTATATTTTAATTCTACCAACATAAATGAATAAATTACCAAACTTTTTTTGGTCTCACAAACAATGTAGCAATTTTCAGTTTCATAAAATTTAGAAGAATAATTGTGATTTTTTTTAAATAACCTGATGTTGCTAGTTAAAGGATCATTTGGAATTAACCTTAACTCACTTTAAATAGGGTTGCAAATTCTGTTGCTGCTTTTCAATTAAATTTTGATTGCTATACTGGCTGATAAAGTTTTAAACTTTCAGAGTATCCAAGAATTGCTTCAAGGAAAGTTTTTAAATCCTCAGTTTAAGTGCACCAAAAATGGAAATGTCGATGCTTTTGTGGTGTGGTTTGATTTGTACTTGGATGAAGAAGAGATGATATCATCATCACCAAAAGATTCATCTGAGGAATGCTGCTGGGAGCAAGCTATATTTTATGCACTGCCTCAATATATTAATGGTAAAAAAAATAATTATTGTTCATTTTATTTTTATAGTTATCTTAAGAATATTCAATGTTTTTAAAACTGTTTATTTAAAATTGACAATCAAATTCATTTTAGTTTATAAATTAAAAGTATAATTTATTTAGTAAAAGTTAGATATTTGACATATATCTCAAATGTGACCTTGTTCTAGATGTATAATTTAATTAGAAACGTAAAAAACTGTCTTATTAAAAAATAGAAACTGTTAATAGAACCGTCGATTCACTTTGCAGCAAGCATTCACTTTGCATCATTTGGGCCTCCTGGAATAATTTTTTCTCCTTCAAATTTCACACCATTGCCTCAATTCTATAGTTTATGTACATAACATCGGCCATTAAAAGTGAGGAACTAACCATTTAAGAGTGCTTCATAAATATTCATTTGAAAATGTTCAAACTAATCTTAAACTCTAACTCGAAGATTTTGATTTACATGGAACTGTTTAGTTTTTATTAAGTAGGGTGCCTGAAAATTTGGAGATGCTGTTTTTTTTCTGTTTTATATGATGTAATTGAAAACAAAATTTGCAATATTCAATACTAAAAATGAATTGAAGAAAAATATATTGTTATAATTATTATTTTTTTTGAACACCACAGTCAAGGACTTGTGGCAAATGCCTCACTTATTGTTCTCACTCACACTGCCTTCAGGAAATTACATTTTATAAATTTTATTCCAATAATACATATTGTATTGTTCTTATTTTATTGCAATTGAGGAATAAATATTTCAATTTTAATCAATACAAATATATATATTTATTATTTTTATACTTTTTTCCATTGATGCTTTTTTTGCTGTATTCCCTTACTTAAGATATTAACTTTGGTGAAAAAAATTTCAGGCTCATCTCATTGCAACATTGGAGATAATATACATGCAGAGTTTCTATGCAAAGGCCATTTGCAGTTAAAAAACATTAAAATAGCTGAAGGGGGTGTGAGCATGAAATTTGATCAAAGATTAATCATGGATCCAAACCTCATATATTTGCTGAACTCTTACATGGCGGGTGATGTCATCAATTTCAATCTGAGTGACATATCAAATATGGACAATGCTGAGATTCTTGATATCTCTACATTTCCAGTTGTAGGTCTCAAATCGCTCATAAATAACCCTTCTTACTTACTCACTGTGCTGAAGAGTCCATTTCAGTCTGAAGTTGAACAAATATGTGCCCTGCACGGCATTCCTTATAACAAAGTAGTTTTTAAATCTTATGAAGATTTCTTCCGAACTAAACTGCAGAGTGACTTTCTAATTGTTGACCCCGTGGAAATAAGTGGACTGCTGAAGAAAAATGTTCTGGAAGACATTAGTGTTATGAGGTCAGTACATTTTCTTTAATTTATGCACAAAAAATGTAATTGGTGTTTTTTTTAGGAAATTTTTATTTTTTATATGGCTATTTTTAATGTTCCAGCATTTTATGTTATTATTTATTTTTGCTTAATATAGTCTTTTTTGTTAAATGAATCTCTAAATTTGTAACTTATGTATACAGTAGAATTCACTACAAATGAATGTGATAGGACCGCAACAACCTCATTATGCCAATTGCTCATAAAAATTAGTTAATGAAAAAATCCTAAAAATTCATACATATTTAAAAAATCATAAATAATGTCCTATCTTTATTTATTTTTTATTTCTGAACAGTATATCATAAATTAGTAAATTGCTTTGAACTGTTGTATTGTTTCTTTGTTATGTCATTTTTCAACAGCATGAAAATCATTGTCATCATCATCAATAGCTGGACAGTCCAGGGTGGACCTTGTCCTTCTCAAGAAGTTTTTTCCAGGCTAAGCATTTCCCTGGTAGCATTTTCCAATTTTTAGTTTTTAAGACCAAAAGGTCTTTTTCTAGGCCATCTATCCATCTCAAACTCGGCCTACCTCTTTTTCATGTGCCAACTGGTTTGGCATTGAAAACTCTTTTTGTAGTATGGTCTTCATCCATTCTGATAACATGGCATGCCTATTTTATTCTTTGTCGTTTAATAAAGTTAATAATGCCATGTTCATTATATGAGTGTAACTCTCTAAATTTATTCTTCTAAGCCACACACCATTTTTTTAAATTTCTCCAAAAATAATTCTCAAAACCTTTCTATGAAAAACATCTTCAATATTAATTATTTCAATATTAATAAATATCAATATTAAAAAGCAATCTTCAACTCGTTCGAATTTGCGTTACATTTCAACTTCATGGGGAGACATCATCTTTCTCTTATGAATATTTAACTTGTTTTCTGAGGATTAAATGCCAGTTTTTAAGCAATACTGCTTAACCCAAAAATATGAACATTTTAACGTGACTAAAATTTGTGGATAATTTTGCATTTTTGCTTTTTTGTATCTGTAATGTTCATGTGAGTTGGTCACTTTTGTTACTATATATGACTTCTGTGTTATATATGACAACAATACATTATTTTAGGTAGCATTAAAAATTTACCTATACTACTTATCAGCCTATATTATAAACTCATTACTAAAACTATTTTGTTGGAACTAGTTTGTTTTTAAACATTTTTCATATTAATTTTATATGCGACATATTGTCAGTTTTGGTCAAGTGATTTATATCTCAATAAAAAAAAAATTCTAAAAAGTTCTTACAATTTGGCTGTATATCATACATAATAGTTTAATATGTTTTAGAATATTTGTAGCGATGACATGAAATAATATATTTTTTGAATTTTAACAGCACTGTTTTTAAATTAAAGTTATAAAAGTTGGTTAATCGAATTTGCATTTCTGTTATTGCTTTGTAACTGTAGGTATAAGGTATTTGTTACTCTTTGATGTTTTTATAATTTAGAAATTTGAATTATTTTACATTATTGTGTATATTTTTTTAAAGATTGCAATGTTTGAAAACCACCGGAGTGGTTGTTCCTGGAGAATTGGAGTTACACGCTATTCTTGTTGAAAGTGAAACTTTAAAGGAATACTCGAAACTGGTATCTGATGAAAAAGTTGGAGACTATAAAATTTCTCAAGTTATAAATGCTTATCAGGTATTCGATATTATTTATGCAGTTCATAAATTTGCCGTGAAACTAATAACTTCATATGTGACTTTAAATCACTTTATATGTGACTTTTAATGCAAGTTTTTATGATTATTTAATAATAATTTTAAGATGTGACATTTATTTAGATGTAGCTTTTATTAGTATTTGATTATGTTTATGTATCAAAATAGGTTATAATAAATTTTAAAATGAGTTTAAAATTTTTTTTTTGTTTATTTAATGGGTGTTGTTGTTAATAAATGTAATCACCCATATTTTTAAGATAGGCTAAGAAAAATTCTGGGCATATTTTTGTTTTCTTTTGTTTAATACATATATTTAAGTTAACATCTTGTGTTGATGAGCAAATTTAAATCAATTTATGCTCTGTTTAGAACTCATCAAATATTCCATTTGTTTTCAAAATTTTTTTATAATGTGGTGCAATTGTTGCTGCATGGAAGAATGAATTAAAACAAGACAATAAATACAAATGTTTTAATAATTTCCATTAATGTATACATACTAGATGTGTGATGAGTGTTTTATGTAATTAATTTTACCGTGAATTATGCTGAATATAATAATGAATTGCAAAGCAACATATTTACTATTTTGTTTGCATAAAATTTTGAGTGTTAATATGTATATGTTAAAAATCTAGTTAAGAGAATAATTATAAACCAATAGCATTTGCCTCACAAATAAAATTCAATTAAAGAGTTCTTTATATTTTCCTTTTTCTTATCAGCTATTTAAAACTGATTTTGCTAAAATTTTAGATTTCATTATTATATATTGCATTATTTTATAATATGTTAAAATGTGCATATTTTATAATTTTTGTTGTTGAGTTTTATGAAACCACATAATAAAACATAGCAAATTATTAGTACTATCTATCTATTTGTAATTGGAGATCAAAGATAGATCGGAAGTCGTCATGGAGAAATCTTCGGAGAAAGGCAATGGCTTACATTGGGCTGTTAGGCCAGCAATGATGATGATGATCTATTTATTTGTATGAAATTATGTTTTGATAAATGGAATTTATAAATAAATTCATAATGTTTTAAAGTTTTTCATTTGTGAAGGTTTTACCTTTACTTTCACTGTGTATAACAAGCATTAATCACATCATTGAAAGGTTAAAGGTAAACAGCACTAAAAACATTTTATAGGTAACTTTTAATATCAGGTTTTTCATTATTGTTATTGGTAGAGGAAATTTTGATTTCTTCCAGAGCATTCTACACAATGCAAATATATTGTATTCACGTAATTATTTATCATTATCTTGTTTAGTGGAATATTTCATGAGTGCAATGCAGCATATATCCTCAATGTATATAACTTAACGAATAAGTATTTCTTTGAAAGATATTTTATTTGTATTATTTTATTGGTTTATTATTCTTATTTTTCTTATAGTGTCGAATTCATCAGGATATACAACTGTCTACTTTGCCTCATAGAAGCCTAAGTCAACCTACCAAACTGCATCAAATTAACATGAATTCAACTGACAGTGGGTCTAAGTCCAGCATCATTGAAAGCCAGAAAACAACAGAAGTTGAAATTACAGATGATGGCAAAATCACTGCCATTGTTTATTGGTTTGGACTTAAGTACCATTCAAGTATTTATGTTAATACATCTGATCCAAATGGTTTATTCAAGCAAGCCGCTTGCCTTTTGGAAGACGATGTCTGTGTTAAAAAAGGAGAAAAAATATGCTTGCAGTGGAGTTTAAAAAACAGCTGCTTGCAAATTGGTGTTTATGATAATGAAACTACTATTTTAAAATAAATGTTTGAATTTTAATAAATGTTTGCATCTCTGAGAAGTTCAATATTTCGAGTATTAAATTTTGATTTCATGTGCTGGTGTTGAATGTGCTGTACATTCATGAGGTGCTTTTAATGTTCAGACTGTAATATTTGAATAGCTATTTGTATGGCATTGCTAGGAATGTTCTCTGTGCCCTGAAATAAAAATTTGTATTAAACTTCAATTTTAATTGGAATACTTCAGTTTATTGCTTTTTATACACATGTTTTTGTAATGTGTGATTATAAAATATCAAAGGGTCCTACTAATATACAGCCAGGTTAAATTTGACTAATTTTGTAGTGAAATATTTCACTATTTAAAAAATTCTATGGAAGTTTTATAGGCATTGAGGGACATAAAATTAAAAGGCATTAAATAAAAAAAAATGAGGGGCATAATAAATCAAAATGTCATGTTTTATTAAATAAAACATATTTTTATTCTCAGAATCTCGTTTTTTACCTAGGTGACCGCTAGACCCAATGTCTGAGATATGCATAATATTTTAGCAATTTGGTTTATTGAAATAATGATTCAAACCACTTTTGGTATTTCATGATTACTCAGTATATGTTTTAGTCTCTTTGTTAATATAAAATATTTATATTGAATAACAACTGATAACTAACGAAATTTGACTGATTTTGTAGTGAAATATTTCACCATTCAAAAAATACCTTGGAAGTTTTATTGCCATTGAAGGGTTTAAAATTAAGAGGCATTTAATTAAGACTATTTTTAAAAGATTGAGGGGCATAATAAATTAAAATTTTGTGTTTAATCAAACAAAATGTGATATTTTTATGCTCAGAATTTTGTTTTTCACTTGAATAACCACTACACCTAATGTCTGAGATATGCATATTATTTTAGCAAGTAATAATGTTGCATATTGTAATAATGTTTCAAACAACTTTTGTTATTTTATGATAACTTTGTATATGTTTTAGACTTTTCATTTTTGAAATTTCTAATAAACTTCAGCAGTTTATTGGTTAATTCTATGCAGTTTGTATCATTTATACATTATTTTAATATTATACTATTTAAAGTTAAGGGTTGAAAAGTGCTACAGCTTTTTAAGAGATGTTAATAATCTAATAAGTTTATTTTAGAGCCTCTACTTTATATGTTTAACTTTTAAATTAGCTTATTAAATTTGTGTCAATATAATCCAACTTCTTTGCTCCTAACTATTTCTGTATTTAATTTAATTTTCTTGCTTTTTTAATCCTACCTAAGTAAGTAATCAGTTTTAAGAAAATGTCTCCCTATATGTTTAGTAAACAAAGTATCAAATATTGAGCAATAATTAGTTTATTATTAAAAATATCATTTGAAAAATATTTTAAATAAATAAAATTAGCTACATTGAAATTTCATTGGCTTTTAATCTATATTTTTTCATAAACTTTATTAATCAATGGAATTTATTTGCATAAAATTACTTACAAGTCATCTCTTTTTGACTTATGTTTGAATACAGTTTAAATTTATCATAGACAACATATATCAGAAATTTATTTTAAAAATGCTCTTAATTTTATCTCTGAAGAAATATAAACATCCTTACTGTTTGCTTTACGTATGACTTTTGAAATTTATAACAAAAAAGAAATTGAATATTTTTTTCTTTTATCCTTACATTTTATCTTCATTTTTATAAGACTCCTTATTTTTATGTTTGTTTTCTTGACCACTGCCATTTAAGCATGCATATGTATTTTTAAACATTTTTTGTGTGTTATTTTATCATTATGTTATGCTAATATTGTCAATTTTTTTCATTGTTAGGTTTCAGTTAAAGTTTGTTAATTTCCAAATATTAATTTATTTTTTTGTTTTGTTTTTACTAGAGATTTTTAAAATTTTGTTTAATGTTTTGAAACATCTTATTGTTCACCATATTAACTTATATTATTTATTCATGGTCCATTTTCCATAATTTAAGTTTATTTTAATGTTTAACAATATATTTATTTTAATATTAGGGTGAGAACTTTTCAGTTTGTGGCTTTTCAGATTGTGTGACATCAGAACTAATTTAAATAAAAAAAAATTATAATTACAATAATTTAAATTAAAAAAAATATTTTAGTTGATTATTTTTTGCATTACTAACAGATAAGATATTAAATTATGGTTACAGTTGCTGTATTGTTTTTTTTTTGTACACCAAACAATTTAAAAGAACAATGTTTGATGCAGAAGTGTTTTCTCTTACTACCTTCTTAAATGTTGTGGATTTATTAATTTTTAATTTAAATAAATACTTAAGATATCTGAATGAAAGTTAGGTAAATATTTATTTTATTTTCAAAGCTTTAATGGATGTCAAAATTTGTTGAATTTCATTGTATAGCATTTTGCAAGCTAATGAATTTAAAATTACACTTCAGTTTTTGTTATTGATATAAAATCATGTATCAAAAATATTTTACTTCATTAATATTAAATAATTATTGCAACTAACAAAATTTTTAGTTTACTTTTAACTATGAGAATTAATCGTACGTTATTTACTTAATTGTTTTAGTATATGTTTTAGAATTTAGGAGTCTTAAGAATTAGCCCTTGAAAATAAATATAATTGTACTTTTAAAGCTTTTTCCAAGTGCATGTTTATTAATGTTGTTAAATTGTTCTTTTCAAGCAATAATTTTGTTATATACCATCTTTAAAATCAGTCAATAGTTAACAATATTAACTCAAACTAGGGATTGTCATTGATGTGTTTATTTATTTACTTACCTTAATGTTCTATTTGGTGTGAGTCGGTTAGTTTGTAAAAGATGAAAGAATTTGATACTGGTGTAAAATCTTGTAGACATTTTCAGCAAAACCTAAGAAAGGCTCCAAACAACAGGATTTTTCACCACAATGAAGAACTATATACCAAAGACACTGTTGTTACTTTTCCGTTATTGGAAAAAAATCCTGTTATTGGGCATTATTTTTTGGTTTTTCTGAAAATGATTGATGTGAAGTACCGAAATATCATAGTTGGCTAAAAATAGCATTGTTAAAAGATTAATTATTTTATTTTAGCTATAGATGTAAAAATACCCACTTGAAAAGATATTTCTTCAATATTGCATTTTTTCTTCACTCCTTGTTAATTTCTTTTAATTGAAAAAATAATAAATAATTACAAAACCTTTATTTAAAGTGAGAAAAATATTTTTTTTTCTATTCAAGACGCACATTTACGACATCATCCACTGTTTATTTAATTATTGTTATTTTAATTAAAAAAAATAGAAATCTCATTATATTCACTGGTAGATTTTAAAATATGAAAGAAATTTTTTTATTGTTCTGTAATTTAGAAACTAAAAAGTTTAAAATATCTTTTTTAGTGTGTTAATATCTTTTAATATATTTTTTGAGAGAATTTTCTCTAATTAAGTTTAAATTATTTCTGGACAATGTTTTGTGTTGTAGACCAGTTGTCATATTTTTTTATGTATTTGTTTTAACATACTTTGACTTAAAATGAGGTTTCAACAGTTATATGCTGTTTGTATGAACAGCTTTTCTTATTAAATATTAATCTTTTGTTATTTTGTACAATTGACACTGTTAATTTTTTTATGTTTACCTTAATGGCCGATTTGATGTGAATCTGTTTGTAGAAAATGGAAAAATAACATAGTTCTATGAAAATCGCAGACTTATTACTTAATTGTTTGCTGTAGTTTTAGAAAATAATTGGATGTAATGATTCTCTCTAACTTTAAAAAAGATTTTTCTGAACTTTTAAAAAAGAAAAATCTTTAGTTAAAGTTCAAAAAGTATTAATTTTTAAGCGAAGAATCAAACTAATTATAAAACTAGTTAAAATAATGTAAGAATGTTAAATTTTAATGGAAGATATATTTAAAAACATAAAATGAATATATTTCATAGCATTTCAGTGTCCTGTATTTTGCAGCTAGTCATTATTAAAAGATATTTATAAAGTAATATCAGTGTTATCTGTGATAGATTTCTAAATGTATGAATATGTTTAAGAAATAAAGAATATTATATTAAAATATTTTGTTCAGTAGTTTCTTATAAGCTCTAATTTTATGTACAAGCAGGGAGCAGAATTAGTATCAACCAGCCACTTCTAATAGTCGCTGCTGTAGCCAAAAAATTATTAGTGTTACTTTTTATGAAAATAAGATATAATTCATTCAGCTGGATGAAATTATGAACTTTAAATAAATTCATATTCTTTTCTGTTTTTGAAGTTCTGTTGCCAAAGTAAATAATAAAGTTGAAGTGCACATGAAGCAATGCAATGATTTTAAACTATATTTATAATCTTGCCGCGAAGAATTATCTGGGCTTTAGAGCAAAAAAATAACTTAAATATTTTAAAAGATATTAAACTTTTTTTTAAAAAATCTCTAATTTGCCGACATTTTTCCACCTAGATGAAAATTATCAAAGTCACTGCCTTATTCACAGTTTTTACAAATCTTTAAGATCCCAGATAAGGCAGTATTGGAGTAAGTTTTTAAATATTAGACCAAAAAAAAAAAAAAAAGGTTTTCATTTTCTCAAAACTTGTGGCTTTTTCCCATCCTGACGTTTTACGTTATTTTCAAAATCGTGGACAGCGCTGGCTTTAGATTAGCTAAACTTGACCTAACAGTCATGAGTAACAGTTGCAAACTCACAGCAGTTATAAAAACAGCATATTATTCGCAAAAAAAGCAATATTTCATTTTATGACGGGGCCTTCAAAAAACAGCCTTAAATGCATTAGGCGTTATTTTCCGCGGCAGGCAAAGGGTTAATGGCATTACACACTCGATTAAATTTTTTCTTATAGTATTCTAAAGATATGACATGCAATGGCGCTAGTTCCTTTTTTCATCATTTTCAGAATTAAATATTTTTTTTCGTTATTTCAGTTTTTTATTATTAGTAACAACTGTTGGCTGTTAATAATCAAGCTTCGCATATGCACTTTAAAGAGTCTTCACTCTAAATTGATTTGAGAAGAGATACGAATAAAAAAAAAAAACAACAACTTACGAATTTATTAAATAATGAATTTACAATAATGATGTACAATGTGAAACACAAAACTATACAAAGGAAAGATTTCTTTTATCTTGGTACCTTTGCCACAATAATCGATAAGATTTGGCGACTTTTGGGCAAATGATACTAGAGAAAGTATAGAAAGAAAAAAAAAAACCACTTAACGGTAGAAGACGTAATCTCATAATCACCGTCAAGCAAATTTTTGCATAAATTTGTTTTTAAATTTTTCAAACTTTAAAAATTTCTTTGATGTCGTGGTGATTGTAGTTGTCTCGAATAGATACCCACATGGAAATATCTCTTGGTAATAGTCACACTTGGAGGGGGTTGTGAAACTTTTCACCATACAATGTGGGGTCGGAACCATGAGAGTGCTCTTGCTTGGTGAAACTATTTAGACAATGTCTTTTGGAACAGATGATTTGTCCACGATGAATTGGTCTTGCAGCTACCCAGCCTTCCCGATCTGTCCTGTCAAAAATTTTTCTTAGGAGACATAAGCATTATTTACGAGATGCTCAGCAAAGGTCATTGTCGCCCATAATTTACCACCGTATTTGCAGATGTAAGTCCAGTGGAATGTTAGATATCTTTCAACGTTTGCCTGATAAACTTCGTCCTCAATGTAAGGTCTGAGAAGCTGGTGTTCCGAGTATTTGTTGCCAAGTTTTAAATAATAAAAATTTCTTAATTATCCTTCTTTATAACATTCTTTATTTTCACCAACTAGATTCCATATTTTGATTCAACCAACCCTACATTGCATTGTGAAAGTTATTTGTTTTAGCAAGTTTAAATACTTTTAAATTTTCGACCATTAGTTTAGTTACACCATGTAAAAAACTGAAGATGTCGAGGGTGAAAATATTTGTTTGTTTTGGCCAGTTCTATTACTTCTTGCGTTTTTGACCATCAGTTTTTTTATATACTCTGTAGAAACTGAAAATGGGTAAAGTAAAATTTCTGTTTTGTTCTGTTTTTGTTTTGTTGTTTTCTGTAAAAAAAGTATTGCTGCTTCAGTTTTTGGTCATCAGTTTTGTAAACGTTACAGAAACTGAAGATGGTTTGGTGAAAATTTCTCAATATATGGCACCATATTTTGCGTTGCTATCCAGATCTTCATTGCTGTTAATATTCAAATGCTCCTTCTTCTTATTAGCATTCACTATTTTTTCAGTAACAGGTAAGCATGCCCAAGGCTGCCTTTCTGATGAAGCAAATAACAGGAAAACTATGCAACCTATGACATTGAGTCCTGCTGATATGTAAAAAACTGAACCCCACTGTTGAATACTGGAATGCTAAATAAAGTTAAAAAAAAAGAAAAACAATCAATATAAATATAAGTTTCTAAGATTTTAAAAATGTTCATTTAAAATAGTATTTTAATGATCACTTATGGTACCAGTAACGTTTAAAAAATTATATCATGTAGCATTTATATTTATGAAAAATTGAAAATTTATGTATAGAAATAGTAAACAGATACACAAATATACTTTTCTTAATATAAAAAATGAAATTAATTTCATAAATAACTGTAATTTTTTATCTCTTATAATAAAAATGACTTAAGATTTTCATTGTTTATGCATTAATAAGAATTTTTTTAAGCACTGTTGATGCACCAGTTATTCTTTTAATTTAATCCAAGGTTATATGTGCTTTTATTGTACTTACTTCTTCTTCAAGAAGTACTCCTGCAACCATAGGTGCAAATATACCAGATATACAACCAAGGCTATTGACCAATCCAAAAAGCGTTGCTGCAATTTAAAATAATTCTAAATTTAGTCATAAATTGTTGATCAGTGAAGACATTTGATTTTAAGTTTAAATAGTACATTAAATTCGAAAATTAACAAAATGTATTTTTAAATTATCAGCGTTTATCCCAGCAATGCGAAAATTCTGTTTCTGTAGCTCATAAAAAGCAGATAATTAAAAACATTATACAAACGGAACATATACCCATGTGAAATATTATATTTCACTAACATATACTTTATCCTTCCGTTGAATTTTTAGAATGTCTAATAAGTTTGAAGCCTAAGGAATATTAAAAATCAACTTAAATAATTTTTTTTTTTTAAATGACTGGGAGACTCCGCCCACTGTTTGCTTCTCATTCATTATTGAATGAAAGGTTCATGCCTGTTTTTTACAAAAATTACAATCTGTTGCCATTTTGAGGATAACTAAGTTTCGGTGAATGGATAGCATAGAAAATTGGTTCTCTTCGAGAGTTATTACACAGTGAAGAGGAGCCGTGCTGTAAAAAGCAATTCCGATCCGTGTGCAAATTCGTTTTTTTCTTCCAGAATAAGCTTTCATGGACATAAATCTTTCTTCCCCCTTGATTTTCTTAAAGTTTTTTTTTAAAAAATAATTTTTTTTTATAAAAAATATATTTTTTATAATTTTATCTAAGCACGCTTTATTAATTTGTTAATCGTAATGAAATGAATGAATACTCGGATTTGAAATTAATGAACTTTGCTTGAAAAATATTTATATATATAATATAAATAAATAATTATAATATAAATAAATAATATATAATAAAATATAATTAAAAAATATACATATTTTTAAAAAATTCGATGTAAATCATCTGTGACAACATTTAGTCTCTTATTTTTTATTAATGCATTTTTTTTTGTTACTTGTGACACCAAGTGACACTCGAGCTTATAAAATGAAAATCGCGAGAGAGCATTTCAGCCGGCAACAGATAGACCAACATGTTTTTTTTAAGTACAAATTAAGCAGTTAATTATTCTCGATGTAATATTCGAATTGTAATTTTTTAAAATTCCATCCATTTTTTATCCAAAAATAAGCAAAAAAGTACTTAAAAGTAAAATAACCTTCGAACAAATTGGAATTTTGAAAAAACTTAGTATTTAATTCATAAACAAAGATGACCTTTTCAGCATGCCAAATTTCAACTCTGAAGTTGCATCCCAGCTGCCAGTATGATATTTTTCCAACACGTTTAAGAGATAAAAATTCCCGAGCTAAATATAGAATGTTTATTTTTTTTTATTCCATCGTAATCCCTGTACATTTTTTCTGCATACCTTAGTATTATCAAGTTAATAAGTCCTATAGTTTAGCACAACAAAACCAAACTGTAACGTTACATTTTGTTTGAAGATTTAAAACAGTGGCAGCCATTACAATTTTTTTAAAGAGAGAGAGAGAGAGAGAGAGATACTTTTCTTTCAAACAAATTAACAAATGAAAACCGCTTAATGAAATGAATTAAGAGCTATTTTTCTATTTATAGTGGAATCTTAAATAAAGTTTATGCAACACACAAGATTTTCTCAAAAACAGAAAAAAAAAAAAAAAAAATTGTTTTTGTAGTAAAAGTATAAAAATTGATACTAATCTTTTTTAAGTTTGGACATTGTTAAACTATCTATGATGTAATTTGATTAAGAACTTCATTCGCTTCAAAAATATCCAAATTGGAAATGACAGTCGGTAACTTTCAAGTTTTCAAAAATAGACCCCCATTTTCAAAACACTATTTTCCAGATTTTGTTTTGTTTCTCATCTTTATTTCTCCATTTTCATTGGCAACTTCACGTTAATTTCAAATCATTTTCAATTCACGTCTGGTATGTCTTGAAAATGGGTGCCCGTTTTTGAGCGCTTGAAACATGTCGACTGTTATTTTCGATTGGTATATTTTTAAAGCAATCTGAAGTATTATATCAAGTAATATCTTTCCATTTCACTTTCTTGGAGTAATTTATTTAATATCTATGATGTACTGAAAGAGTTTATTTTCTATAAACGATTGTTAGTTTGATAAGACTTTTTTGGAATAAAATTATCACTTCAAAAATTCCAAAAAACCGTATTTATAAAAAAAATACTTCAAACCAATGCTTTTTGCTGCGTTGTCGCACTGATAATGGAACAAAAAACCTTTGTAAACTTCAAAAATTAGATACTAAAATAGGGTTTTCGTGACAGTGTCCAATTTTTTTAAATAAATAATTTGATAGGTACAATTATTGTTTGTGGATTTTAAATGCTAGTTAATTTCTTTGATAAACAAAATTTTTAAATATTACTCCATTCATAATAATAATTTTCTGATAAAGAAATGCTAGAGAACTGAATTTTGAAATGCACGTTTTTACACTTGAAATATTGTATATTAATTATAAACTTTAAAATAAATTTCAAATTTAAATTTCCAGAATGATAAAGAAGCATGATATCCGCATTGGGGATACCACCATCGACACCAAGACCTGAAAACCCATGACCACCATTTTAAAGACTATTGTTTTTATTTATTTTAAACTTCAGTTACCAGAATGATTAGGAGACATGTCAGGTGTATTGGAAATACCACTATATACACCTAAGCCTCAAAACAGATGGCCGCTGCATTTTAAAGACTATATGCTTATTTATTTGAAACTTTAATTACCAGATTATTAAGAAGATATGGCAGCTGCAGTCGAACTAACGCACCACTATACCAAAGTCTTGAAAAATTATTGCTTCGGCACTTCAAAGACTATATGTTTATTTCAAATTGTAATTACCGGAATGATGAGGGGCCATGTCAGTGGTTATGGAATTCACACCACCGCCACCAAGACCCTGAAAACCCATGGCTGCAGTTAAAAGAAAAATAACCATGACATGGTTACAGCCCATCAGAGGTATCAAAGTCATACACGTTGCTGGACCCATCATTGCTGAAAAACATAGAAAGAAAAAACAGATTATTTTTTAAGGTAATTTTAAACTTTTTTTTCTTAGAACTTACTGATGCGCATTTCTTCGACCTTGCATTTAAAATCATGTAAAATTCTAAAAGTCTAGAAAATTTACAAAAGTCGGAGCTTTTTATTCAGTCAAATAGAAACAATTGAATCACAAAAAACTATTATTATTTTGTTTAAATTCAGTTTTTAAATATTAAAAATCACGAGTTTCAATTCGCTTGTTGCTTGCTTTCGTATGCTTGTTAAGGCAGAGGGGCGATTGTTCTTGTTTTCCAGTGGCGCCATCTATAACCAAGAATTCGACTTCTGCCACACCCATACGTCACACCCGTTTATAGGGCGGAACCATTCATACATCCATTCATTCATCCACAGATCGTAATTTTGACCTGAATCAGAGAACGATCTATCTCCAAATCAGTACCCCCTGAGGTATTGATTTGTTATGGGAACATGAGGGCTTTGTGACTCGACAGATTTAATGTGCATCAGTCACCATTTACGACACGGGGAGTCTTCGGTCGGCTGGGTTCCTACCCACGAACTCTCGGACATGGGCCCAGCGCCCTACCGACCATGCTATTCCGGTCAAATTTGCTTGTTCTATTTTATTAATTAATATTTCTTTAAGTAAGATTTTGATGTGAAACTGCTTTTCAAGTTCTTTTTTTAAAGTGTTCTCGTTAAAGGATAGTTGTGAAGCTCGTAGATACGTAGCTTGATACTCTAATCTTCATGAAAAAAGGTGTACACTCGATAATTCAGCAGCACTTTTTTAGTAGTTTTGCAAGTTTTGACAAGTTTTAAGTGGTTTCGATATATTATAATACTTTGTTTTAGTTTTGGGAAAATTTAATTAATTTACGATAAAAGTGATTTTTTTTAGCATGATGGTTACGATAAAAGAGATGGTTTTCAACATTATCTTTTACAATATTCGTAACATTTGTAAAAAAAAAAAAAAATTTATGTAGGTGTATAAATAATAATGAATTTACACCTGGTGTCAAAATGACTGTCGATTTGAAAGGTCACTAAAATCTAAACTGAAAGAAATTGGAATATACATATTACTGAACATTTTAATAAAAAAATAGATATTTTATTTTCACCAAGTTTAAAAATTAGTAACAAGGTTAATTAATAGATGGTACAAACGACTTATTTAAATTTTTTTTTTTTGCTTTACGTTAAACCATTTAAACTCTAAATTTCTAATCGAGTGTTGGTCAACTTCTTATGGTTTTCTGTTCCTGTCCGAAAGGTCGTGAGTTTCATTCCTGCTGGCCGAGACGAAGACTGCCCATGTACATAATGGTAATTGGTGTACGCTAAATTTGTCGAGGTCACAGAGTCTTTCTAGTTCCCATAACAAATCGGAATCGGAGATTGATCATGCTCTGGTTCAAGTCAAAATTACCATTTTCGAGCGGATGAATGGTGTGTGAATGCGACTTTTGTGTAAAACGGGATGTGACGTATGGATCACCTCAGAGATGTTTCTCAGACTGTTGTCAATTAGCCCATTGTGCAGCTCTAGTGGATCGTAAATAAAAAAGAACCGATCTTATAGTTTTCTTTAATTTGCAGCGCCATCTTTAGATAAACTTTATAATAAATTTAGAAACTAATTAAAGATAATACTGTAAATACTTTCCTAAGCAGAACGCAGCAAACCGTAGATTTTCCCCTCCCTTTTTTAATAATTTATATTTTTGAACCGTCGGTTTAGTTTAGGATACTCGGGAAATCGCTATTTCGTAAAGATAATGAAGGAATTTCATTATTTACAAGATTTTTTATGAAATCAAATTTTAAATTCCTATAACGTCATTAAAATAATGTCACATCCACTTACCAAACAGTTGAAAGCTTTTCCTGACTTTAGTTGCTGAAAAATGTTTCTTCGTTCGCAAATAGTCTGATGCATATCCGGAAAGAAATAGTGTTATGCAGGCGCAGAAGTAAATCATAGAATTAATCAGTCCATTCTGTAAAAATTATGTATTCATGAAATAAGTGCAGAAATAAAAAATTGTTTTTTTTTTATTTAAACAATCACGCACAATTTTTTTCTTCATATGAATAGAAAATTTTATATTATTAAAAAAAGTTTTATTATTTTAAAAATGATGTATTATTAAAAATCATATATTATTTTACGAAGGAATCACCTTCAGTTTTGAAGTAAAATAAATTTCAGTGAGACTCATATGGAATTTTTATATTTGTTTACGGGTATATGGAGGATTTTTAGTAAAAATCAATTTATTTTCTTTTTCTTTAAGGGAAAAAAAAAAAAAAAAAAAACATACTGCTAATTTAACGATCTAACATTTTTGAGAAAATTGTAACATTTTGAATACAACATTTTCTTGTTTTTTTTTTTTTTTTTTTTTTTTTCAATAAATCAATTATTTGATGAAACACACGTTAATGGAATTATTTAGTTATTTTTAGAAATCAATGGGATTAGGGTATATTAAAATAACCATAATTTTAATGAATACCGGGCTCTCCTTTTATGGACAAATCTTTCATGCTCTTTAAGTTGATGTTTATGAGGCAGTTTAATTTGTCCAATATAGGATAGATCCTTCTGACAAGAAATTTGATAAATACTCTAGCTATTACTTCAAAGCTATAGTCCTAACCGACCTTAAAGATCCTATTACTGTGGCATTTATCAAACTTCTTGTCAGTGTAATCTACTTTATTTTATTTTATAACCGTCGTTGAACAGCCGATCCAAATTTTGGGCTTACGACGACTAACGTTTAACTCCGTATCCTTGTAATTTTAAATCTAATCCAAAAGAGAAGGGAATCAAGTATGGAGCCAAATTTGCTTTCGTGGAGAACTTTTTGATAAAACTAACCCGTATTTTCGTTACATGGTTAGGAAAACCACGAAAATCTTAAACGGTTAGCCTGATAGCTAGGGGACTCTAACCCAAAATCCGTCTACCACTGAGGATATTTAACGTCAGCATTGTGGTCGGTGCAAGCCGGATGCGGAATTCGTATCAACCAGCCACCGCTGGGACTTAAACCCGGTTCTTCCATTGGAAGGCGAGCACTCTATCCCCTGTACCATCACGGCTCTAGGGTGATCTATTGTAAATTGGGTTAACTAAACGTATCATTAAACTTAAAGAATTTGAGAGAAATGTCAAAAATTAGGATTTTAAATGATCTTTCATGCCCTAACACAGATTTCTAATTGTAAGTTTAAGATTTCTTTGGCTAAAGTCATTCAATGCTGCTCTACCGAACTGGATTTCTGGGAATCACTCCACATTTGCAAAATTCTAATAACTTAGTTAATGATCTTTCTAGTATTCCACTTTTTCCCAATGTTTGGAAATTTATTTTTATTTAATCTTTTGCCGCCTAGGGCTTCTGCCAAGCCCCCTCACACCTGTTTCTTATCGTCCTTCTTTTTATTATCTTGTTCAAACTCGTTCCTCCTTCCTGATTGGTTAAACCAATTTATATTTGTTTGTCTCTTTAATTTTCTAATGTCATTTTTTGTTTAGACACTGAGTAAGGTTCTTGTCTAGAGAACCGAAATTATAGTATGCTCATTCCCGTACTTGATTCGTGCTTTATTCGCGTAGTTTTTAATTTCATTTTGGTTTACCTAATCATTCCTTTAATTATCATTTTTAAGCAACTTTATCCAAAATGTAGTAAAAAATAGCACTCATTATTTTTTTTAATATCTGGATAAACTCACAAACGTTGTCGATTTATTCAGCATGATTCAACACAACAATTACGAATTTGGAGAGATGGTTAGACCTATCATAAGGATTAAGAATTTCACTGTTACCCATGATCGAAAATGCTATAGTACGCAGCTAGGGACACTTTTCTATTATAAACTGGCTGTTTGAGTGCATTTGATATGATAATTTCATATATGGATTACCTTAACTTTATATTTTCCAATTTTAATTATCGGAAATTGCAAGCAAATAGGACCATATTTAGCTGTTTTATCGTACACTGTAAAAACCTATCTGAATTCGGTGTCGAAAAAATAAGAATTATGTGCTATTTCAAGTTAATCTCGAAATGATGGCTCATGCAACGTTAAAGGGTGCAGTTAAATTTATATTCCAAAAAATGAACTAACACTAATATCAGATGCATTTACACAATTCAAGAATGATTTTGGCGTTAGACGATCAATATTCAATTGACCGGAGAACGTGAAAGTTTGATTTCACCTCACACGATGCTGAACGTTTCACAGAAATAAAATTTTGCTCGCTTTTAGCTGTATAATAAAAATAATTATTTTCTCCTAAGAAGATTTACATCAAGCTGTCAATTGCTTTAAATGTTGTTGTTGTCGTAGGCCATTAAGGCAAGGGGTGCGATTGTTCTTGCTTTCCAGTCGCATCGTCTATAGCTAAGAATTCGACTTCTGCCATACCTGTTTAAATGTACGAACCCATTCATACTTCCATTCATTTATACAGGTCGTAATTTTGACCTGAACCAGCGAAAGGTGAATCTCCAATTCAGTGCCCCCAGTTGAATAATTTGTTATAGAAAATGGAGGACTTTGTGACCCGACAGATTTTACGTGTGACATTCACTATTTACTACACAGGGAGTATTCGGCTGGCTGGACTCTCACGAACGTGAGTCCAGCACTCTGCCAACCAGGATATCTCGGCCAAGATGTATTAAATAATTTTATAATATTTAGTTTCCATCCGCATCGGTATTGTCGAGTCTAGTTCGATTTCATATTAACATTCTCTTTGTGCTTTGTGTATGTTTGATTAACAAATTCAAATTAATTTTATATTAATAAATGTTGTATGTCTGTAAAATGCCTCCTAGATGAATGATTCTTACTCTATATCGTATCCAAAAGATAATTTTACTGACCTTTATACTTATCTAATATCGTATTGGAATTATAAATTTTAGTGTTACTAATTAGCATAAATGGTAGCGGCTACTTTACACCAGGAGATGTAAAAGAACATTCTTGGTGTAGTGAAAGTTTACGATTTAATTCAGGTAGGGTAAACTAACCAGTGAAGGAACACTTAAGCTTCGCTTGCCTTTTATAAAATCATATTAATTTCAAAATTCGTAATTTTAGTTAAATGACAGTGTCAACATATTTGTTACTAATTGCAAATTATGTAAAAAAATTGTAGAGAACTTACATAATATTGTTTTAAAGTTTTGGTGGTTCAAATAACAAGTAGTAAGAAGACCAAGTGAAGGAACAGCTCTTACCAGTGAATCAACACCCAGTAAAGGAACACTTAATTTTGGTAATTTTTTAATGCTCTTTATCAATTTATAAGCCATACACATATTTAAAAACAAGTTTATTCTTGAAATTATAACATATAAATACTTGGCAAATGTAAACTTTTTTTTGTAATCGTGAATTGAAAGTTAAAGTGTCAACATATTAACACATACTGCTCATTCACTGGAAAACCCATGCCCAGTAAAGGAACATGCCTGTTTCCTCACTGGTTAAAAGTTGTTTTTCGTATTTTTAACATACTTTTGATGCGGAACACCACTAGAGGTACAAGAAAATTAAATTTTATCTTTTATTTTCATCAACTTAGAAAAAAAAACAGCAAAGGAACACTTGTTCCTTCACTGGTTTTTCATCGTTTGGTGATCCAGTGAATAAACACTATCTCAGTATACTTTATTATGCTATGATGCTTAAAAAAATAAAACGTAACTTCAATAACTATATTTTGAATTCTCTTTTTCACAGTGAGAAAAATAAAACTATTACACGCAATTAATTTCACTTCAAACATATAAATTCAAACACTCACCTTATAATTTTTTCAAAGAAACAAGGTGTTGAAGAGATAGTAACAAATTTAAAATTTTTTCCAGAGAAGTCTATTTGACCAGGTAATCCAAAACATTGCTAGATGACTTCCTATTGTTTGGCAGTAAGTTATTGTTACCAATCAATCTAAAGAAAAACTTTCAAATTCTTATTTTTAATCAATATATATGAAATGTTCCTTCACTTGGTAGTGTTCCTTCACTGGTTGGTTTACCCTATAGAACTAATGAATCGGGAATAAAAGAATCAAGAAATTAAAATTACGTTTTCAATAGGTATATGTAGCACCACTTCTAAATAAGTTGGAAGTTTAGTTAACAATGTCAGGAAGCACCAAGCTGATGAGAATATGCAAAAGGCCACACTCCAAATTGGAAGGCTAAACAGAACATGTTTCCAAGGTATGGGTAACTAAAACATAGAAATTAAAAAAAAAGAAGAAAAAAAAAACGTTAAGATTTTTATTTATTTTTTAGAATTCTCTTACACATCTCATACGAAAGACTTACTTTCTGATCAGCCGTCATCTGGATATTGCCTTTTTGAATGTACTCAAGCTCATATCTAGATATACGTGGATGATCAGTTGGTGTGCTATGAGCCAAACAAACCCAAATGATAAACCAAATGCAACCACTAATACCTATTGAAGGGGGAAAAACATTATACCATAATTTGTATCAAGGCGCTATTCCATGGAGAACAATTTATATTTGTGTAAATAAACTAACTTTTCGAACGCCATCTAGTGGCCACAAGGATTACCTTCAGTCGACTTCCAGCTTCAGAAGCATGAAGTTTTCTCAAAATTCATCTCCGTGAGACTAACATTACCTAAATGTTCTGTGGTCTTTTTAGTTTAAGTTCTATTTTTCATGCATTACTCTGTAACTGTGACTTTCTTTTTCATTTTATATGTAATAATAAGTACTTTTAGAACTAGTTGGCGCTTAACGGTTACAATTGTTAACTTCGAATCAAACTTAGGGAAATTGCACTTAAAATACTATAATACGATGTACTCGAAGCTATGCTGCCGAATGTAGCACAGTTCTGAAACCCTGGTAACATAATTTGTAACATGTACCAAAATTTGTAACATTTGTAAGGGTCAGTATGGAACCGGTGCGTTCGTGAAGACGGACCACTAGTTGCAGAAAGCTACCGAAGTTTTAAATGATAAAACAAGCTAGCAAAATAATTAAATATAATTATCCAATTAAAAATACATGCAATTTTCGTATACCATAAAATTTTATTTACTTTAATGCTATTATCTACTGTACAGTTCAGTTTAATTATATATTCTAGTTATAAAAGATACTTTATAAGGACTGGATGATATTAACTCAAAAAATATTATTATTACTCTTTTTATTGTTTTTTGATGAGAAAACTTTACTTCCGGACTCTAAATTATAGTTTAGTGATATTTGGCTTCATAATCATATAAATCACTTGTTTTAATTATGGTTTCAACATTTACAGACATATTATATTCTTTCTTTATAAGTTTAATCATCAGTATATAAGTATTGTTTTTATTTTATTTCTTAGTAAATTAGTTAGATAAAGTAAATATTATCAAAACTGTTTTTATGGTTACCTTAACTGGCTTTACTGGTTAACTGGTTCTTATCAAAAGAACCAGTTTTTTAAAAATATGTTTTTCATCAATTGAACCAGTTAACATATCCGATGACTCCTTTGTTTACTTTATCTTGTGAATGGCTTTGTGCAATACGCGAATCTTTTTCAATTTGGTTGATAAGTGTTTCATCGTTTTTAGTTTTTTTATCATCTGAACCAGTTAACTCATCTGAAGCACTTTTTTCGATTTCTTTCTTTGATGAATCAGTGTGATTCTTCAATTCATTATTATTTTTAATTATTGTATCATTATTTTCGCTTACTTTTTCGTGAGAATGGCTTTGTGCAATACGCGCATCTCTTTCAATTTGTTTAACAAGTGTTTCATCGCTTTGACTTTCTTCCTCAAATGGACCAGTCAACTCATCTGAAACACTTTTTTTTATTTCTTTCTTTGATGAATCAGTGTGATTTTTCAATACATTATTTTCGCTTACTTTATCTTGTGAATGGCTTTGTGCAATACGCGCGTCTCTTTCCATTTGTTCAACAAGTGTTTCATCGTATTTACTTTCTTTATCAAATGGGCCAGCTAACTTATCTGATGCGCTTTTTTCGATTTCTTGCTTTGATGAGTCAGTGTGTTCTTTCAATACATTGTTCTCACTTACTTTATCTTGTGAATCGCTCAATGCAATAGTCTCATCACTTTCGTTTCGCTTAACAAGTGGTTGATCTTTATCATTTTCTTCATCAAATGAATCAGTTAACTCATCTGATGCACTTTTTTCGATTTCTTTCTTTGGTGAATCTGTGTGTTCTTCCAATATATTGTTTTCGCTTTCTTTATCTTCCGAATCACTTTCAGTTTGTTCAACAAGTGTCTCAGCGCTTTTAATTTTTCCATCATCTGAAACAGTTAACTCATCTGGTGCACTTTTTTTGATTCCTTTCTCCGATGAATCAGTGTGTTCTTTCAATACATTGTTTTCACTTACTTTATCCGGTGAATCGCTTTCAGTTTGTTTAACAAGTGTTTGAGCATTTTTACTTTCTTCATCAAATGAAGCAGCTAACTTATCTAGTACACTTTTTTCGATTTCTTTCTTTGATGAATCAGTGTGTTCTTTCAATACATTGTTTTCGCTTACTTTATCTAGTGAATACCTTTGTACAATAATCTCATCATTTTCGTTTTGTTTAACAATTGTGCGTTCTTGAATATTAGGCGGGGTAGCTAGTTCTGGATAAGCATACAAAACATTTGGCTGTTTTCGATTTCTATAAACTATGAAACCATTGTGTGGGGCACTTGTAAGGCAAAAATACATCAAGATTTTAATTCCAAGTATAACAAAAGGTATAGCTATAACAATTGGTATGAGGATCAAAAAACCCAAATCATATCCCTTTTCACAATTCGATAGTTTAGGATTCGCTGCTTCTTCCGAATAATCGCCGCAGTTATTCTCTCCGTCACATACCAACCCTGCCCATACGCATTGTTCATTCAAACATTTATATTCCTTTACATCTTCACAAGCACTGATTGTGTAAGCTGTGAAAATTATCTTGAGATCAATAATAGAAGCAGAAGCAGATTTGTATGTCAAACGTACAGGTATATCTTGAAAAACAAAGCTACTCCTACTTAAAATAGATGTTGAGTTGATTTCGCAAAGTGAGACGCCATTTGCTTTTGATATAAAGTTAATAGATGATGATGTGCAGCTACCACTGAAGCTCATATCGGATACACTGATGATAATTCCATTAGCTTTACTTGCTGTTACATTAACAGAACAATCTACTTTTCCTTTCAGTGGATGTGCTGTGGTCACTTTTAGTATCGCGGAGGAAAAGTGTTCTACATCAAGTTTTATTGAATGAGAAGAACTGCCATCACACAGATCTGACAGAAAGTACTTTTGATATGCTACAGCTCTTGAATAAAATAAATGTGAATATAATAGGGTATAAAAAACCCTATTGAGTTGACATTGAGCATAGCCAGACATTAATATTCTTAGAAGATGTCTTTATTTTTTGTTGTTGATAATCGCACAATTACTTGTTTTCTTACTTTCGTAAAATTATTAGCTATAACTTTAAAATGAAATGAAGCTTTCAGCTTAGTATTTTCTTTTCAATGAAAAATTAAAGCAACAACGGGATAAATAATTTTTATTATGCATGAGTGCACGAGAATGTAATTCTTACACCAGACAACGCTTGATATTTTTTCGTTTTGTGATGTAGTGAAGATAACTAATGACCGACTTAAAAGCCAAAATATAAACATTTGTGCGGGTGAGTTCCTTAAGGGGACACTTCAGGTTAAAAATGATTTTTTTTAAATATCAACCAATTTTAATGAAATTTTCATAGATTGTGAATAAAGCATTTAGAAAGATATTCCCAAAATTTGAAGCAAAAATATTAATTTGTTGAAAAGTTATAATGTTATTAATAATTAATCCGCAAGTTAAATTACAAAATGTTACAATATTTCAAAATGTTCCTTGCGCATGAGTTTTTATCATAGTAGTTTGAAATTCATTTATATTACAGTTTGAATAAGTATAAATAAAATTGGATATGTTTGAACAACTTAGCACTTAATTTTAAACAAATAAAAAATCAAAATATCATAACCTTTATATAATTTTTAAAAATTTAAATTTAAATAACAATTTAACGTAATTTAAAAAATATTCAGTGTATATTCAGCTTTTATTTATATCACATTGGTTACAGAACATTATACTAATCATTTATATAAAGAAAAAAATAAGATTTATTCAAAACTCATGCGCAAGGAACATTTGGAAGTTTGAATATTATCGTAAAAAACAACATTGAGAAAAACAGTTTAACAATAAAAACACACATAGAAAAATTTATTTCATAATATATGTGAAATAAAAAATAAGCATAAGAAAATATGAACTGTTTTAAACAATATAAATAAAAATTAGATTGAATTTAATGCTTTTTAGATAAAAAAAATGTTTATCACAAGATGTAATGTTGACAAAAGTTCATACACCTTTTTTTAATCTTTTTGTATATAAGATTTAAAATGCTCCAGCTGCATATGTACTGTTTACATTTTTTATTTGTTTTTGTTTATATTTTTTGTTGTTACATAACTTTTTATAACTATCTGAAGATTTTCTCTTCATATGATAGCTGCGCCTACCATCGCGGATCTTTGCATTGGTCAAAGACGCAGAATTTACATCGCCTTTACGTAGAGCTAAAGTCCTTTCACACCCAAAGTTGTATTCACTAACTGCTAATGATACGGCATAATCAAGTCTTTTTTTAGAAATGAAGACATCTTTGGGGCACTTATTCCATATCACGGAATGGAGGCTCTCATTGGCGTTTTGTGTTTTTCCCGATATACAGCGCTGCATAAGCTCATTTGAAGCAAGTCGCTGATATACCGGGAGGATTTTTTCTACAACAACTTCAGATAATTTCGTTTTCATCAGCTCATGGCTTTGAGGCTTTTCACCTCGAGCTAGAGCCCTTTGGTAGAAACACCATGAACTTTCGCCCTTGGGGCATCTAGTATGCTGCGGCTTTTTATCACTGGACATACAGTGATAAAGCGAAGCAAATACAGCAGACTTCATCGAATCAACATTCGGAATGTTATCCTTTATCGCTTTGCGATAATAGTTTTGTAGCTTCATGATAGTTTGCTCAGTTAAGCTACCTTTCTTTCGTCCACCGAGAGTCACCCCTTTGACCCTCCACTCCTTCACTTTGTTCCTCAAACCAGTTCCTAATCTTTTGGAAACATGGTTGAGGCACTCTTCTTTTTGAATTACATAGTCATCGCCATATATTTTCAGTTGATTTAGGGTAGTAAATGTTTTAGAATCACCGTCACTTAAAATTGTCGAGTAACGCATTCCACAGAATTCAGTTGATCGCTTCCACATGGCCACTGCAGCGGCAACCTCCATGTTTCCAGACGGTCCGTCGAAATTTTTTTGGCACATCGATTTATGGCCCTCATGCCAAATAAAAAATTCTGGACTCGTTTCGTTCAAGTCTCGTGCTGCATTGATGCATTCTGGGCAATATTTCGACAAAATCTCATAGTCTAATACTAAATTCGTCAAAGAGTCAATTACAATACCAATTCCATAATGAGAGGTGTGTCCACGCTTCTGCCACGTGCCATCAAAAGAGACTGTAATATCTGGAACTGTTCTACTTGAATCATTTTCTAAACTCATATGTGCCTTTCGCACTGTTTCATGGGACAGTTTCCAAACATTCTTTTTAAAATTTTCATTTTCTTCACTCAATTGGTTGAAACATGTTGAGAAAGTGGAAGAATTCATTGTCGATGTACCCATGTGCATGGAAAATGTTTCCATGGCTGAATGGCCCTTGCCAAAAGAAAGGAAAGAGTTCACAATCTGCCTGTTGACATCAAATTTTTTGGTGCATGGTTGGCGCTGACTCGAAAAAGTTGAACCAAAACTTTTCAAACACAGCGTACAAAACACTTCCAACTTTACAGCATATCCAAAGGTATCTAGAGCACGAACATCCAGAAATCCTGCTCCACACTTATCACAAGACAAATTACGGAGCAATGGTGCAAAGGTTGATTTACTCATGATAATGTAATCATTTGTAACACTAGGGGTGATGCTGTTACTATCCATATTAGTAACACTCTTATCAGGTACAACAGAATTTTCAGAAACAGACACATCAGGGTTTACATCCACATTAGAATCATCAGCATAAGAAACATCAGCGTTGGAAATATTAGAAACAGCAGCATTGGAAACATCACAATTAGACACTGGGGCAGATGCAGAAGTAGCTTTCATTGCTGCACTTCTTGCTTTGTCCTTTTTAGTTTGCCTTCTCTTAGGCTTTCTCCAACGGGAGCATGCGCTATGCATTCTTAAAAATTATCAATAAAAAAAAACGGAAACAAAAAGACTAATAATAAAACAAATAACAATAACGTAATAAAATAATAGTTCTGAAAAGAACTGTTGTGTTATGTTTTAGAAGCGAACAAAAAGACGATGAAACGAAAATAACTATCACTCGTTGAAATATCAAACAATGTGTAAACAAACATAAAGTAGAAGTTAAAGTAATTCCATATGTTGCCAATTAAATTTATCATAAATTTAGCTTTTTTAATAATTATGAGGCCTATCAACCAGAAATCGAAAAACAGAACCGAGACTTGAGAAATGGAGTGGAAAGATGCTGTTTACATGTTTGACGGCCATTCGAGTGGGCGTGGCACCTTGTTTACAAATCTTGAAATGCTTATAACTTTGCAAAAAATGACTGAAATTGAAAATTTTTTTTTTTAAATTGTAGCTAGATATAACTATTATTTTTTAAAACAAAAATTGAAAAAAGTATAATTTGGTCGATTTTTGGGTTTTTCATCGTGAAGTGTCCCCTTAACTTGAAGATTTTGGAGCTAGTACAGAAATGATGTGGCCGTTGCTGTTCGAAAATATTCAAAAATATTGAATCAGTTTTAATTTCACAGAAAAGTAAAAATAGCCCATCACTTTTATTTTTTAAAATATTTGTTTTTGTGTTAAGTAAGTTATTTAGAAAACATAATTTTAATTTTAATGAAAAATATTTTCTAACGCTGCACCGACTGCATTTTTAATTGGATATTTGCAACTCCAGAAGAAGTGAGATTATAACTAACAACGTGATTTAAATTAGATTCAATTGGATACTTATACGCGAGATCATGCGTGTGTGTCGAACCTGATTTAAGGTTTTTCTACTGTAGCCAAATCTTGTACCTCTGCCCAAGGAGAAAAAGCTTTTGCTCTAAAATGGCGGATAAAACGGCCAATCAGCAAATGCCCCAATGCCCGATCAGCAAAATGTGAATCAACAAATGCCCCGATTTACCTACGATGACGTCACTTACAGGCATCCAATTGAAACTTTTTTTTATCAAAATAAATATTCTTATTAAAAATTGGGGAAATTGAAAATATGATTGTTACATTTTAGGCAGAATGGTTGAGTTGTATTCTGTAAGAAAGTTCTCTAAATTATGAACTATAAATTGAAGTTTATTGAAATTATAAATTGAAATTTTAAAATGAAAATTATAAATTAAATTTTAAATTGACAATTAAAAATTGAAATTTTAAATTGGAAGTTATAAATTGAAATTTTAAATTGGAAATTATAAATTGAAAATTGTAAATTGAAATTTATTATTTTTTAAGATTTTAATCTTTCCTATAGAAGTTCATTTTTCTGACAGTATTTGAATCACTTAAAATATTGATGAAATAATGCATCATTAAATAATAAATTATGATGCCGCGTCTAAACTTTAAACTAGATTGTTCAAAAACACTGTAATTTGCAATTTAAATATTGAGGAAATTTGAAAGCTCTTTTATTATCACGTTTCTGATTGTGATTATTATTAATCAAAATTAAAGCTTAAAACTTTCAAAATTAAAGTGTTATCCGACTTTATTATTGTTTAAATTATTCGCAAGACATTAGTATTAGGATAAAGATACTCGTTTGCCCACGTTTTTACAATTATCAAATAGTAAAGGAGTTTCATTTCATTTGATGAAAAATTTTATTTTAAATTGTATCGATTTAAAGTTTGTAATTAATAATAAAACTAATATAAAATAATTATTTTAGATTGATTAAAATTCTAAATTGTTAATTTGAATTTAATTGATAAAAATCCTAAATCAATATTAAGAATGAATTTTTCACACTATTTGTAAATAACCTCCTTGGCGAAAAGTGTTTTAAAAGTTTTAGTAGTAACCAAAAAACTAAATAAAAATTTAAAAAAAAAATAATTTGTAGGTTAAGTTGCAATGACAACCGAGCGAAAAATTAAAATTAAATTAAAATTTTATCCTAATAGAATCAGATACTAAATTTGTTTTATGACAATAAAATTTTTTGGATCCTTTTAATTGAATGAGTTTAACGTACTTATTAGTAAGCTGGGCCCAAGGAATTGCAATTATTATTTTTTTTCCTTACATTCATATTTTATTTATTTTTTAGTGAACTTTCATTTTGTTCAGTTAATAAAAAGAATAAATAAGAGAAAAAACAGTAAAAAAAAAAATAATAGAAAAATAAGTTGGTTGAGGTCTACATTTTTTGACGATTTTTCGCTTGCGCCCGAGTAAACGAACTGTGGCCATTTTAATTTTAATCTTACAATCTTTTTATTGTAAAAAAAAAACAAAAATGGTTTCGAGATAATAATAAGTAATAAATAGCATGGTAAGAAACAGAGAGAATCGAAATGCCTATTATTAAAAACAACTTTAAGTTTTAACCTTTAATTAAACCTGTTTTGATGTTTATTACACACGGTTGTTTGTAATGTGATTTATCAGATTTCGATGGAGTTTTAGACTTCTTTTTTCATTTAAATATGATTATTTTTGATGAATATTCTAAAAGTGCTTCAGACAAGGGATGTATTACCAATATACCCAGTATTACAAGATAAAAAGTTTGTCTCCCCGCCTCTTATAAAACAGAACCGTTAGTACTTACGTCCTGACAGTTAGACAATAGGTAAAGGGAGCAATTTTTAGCCTCGATCTTAAAATCTTCAACAAGTTCTTCCGAAATAGATGTTCGAAAAATGAATTTTTCTTTAGGTTTAGCATTAGTTATTGCTTATTTAAACTGTTTTTTTTTCTTCAAATTTTTTAAAAGATAATATTAAGGATGTTTGCTAGCATTCAGCTTTGTTTATATCAGTTAAGCTCAATGATCAGCGTCGATGACACGTGTAGGCTACGTCACCGAATTAGCATTCCTTAAATTATCGGTAACCACGCTTTTATTTTATTTATAATTACGACTTTAAAATGTGATAATACAAAACTAAATTACATAAAACCAACGATAATTTTAATAAAAAAATTGCGTTACGTACTAAAAAGAAAAACTGATACGTGGTTTCAGACAACTGCAAAAATACTAACTCGGTGAAATAAATCTTAAAAAAAAAGAAGACATATACTTGATACTTACCAAGGGTATAATAAACAGACGGCCAACCCCCAGCGAAACCATATTTGCACAGATATCCAGCAAGAGGCATAGATACTATAGTTCCAACATGGTCGCCTATGACATATACAGACATAAGAGTGCTTTGTTCTTCACGTGGTGCCCATTGAGCTAACAGAGCGTAAGCAGTAGGTAAACAAAAACCCTAAATAAGTAGAGGTGCATTAATACCATACATTTAAAGTATAAACGTAATTTAAATTTGTACACTCTAAGGATATTCTGTTCAATGTTGAACGCTAATATCAGGATCTTGAACTGTAATACGGTACAAATAAGTTGCAACATTATTGATGAACTGAACCATGTTCCCATTCAAGTTGAAATATACCATCACGTAATTGAGTTGAAGAAATACAGCTAACAGGGCTTAAGCAGTTGGTAAGTAAACATCCTAAATCATTATAGGTACATTAATACCAAACATTTAAAGTATAAATGCTATTTAAATATGCTCACTTTAAGAAAATTTGGTTCAATGTTAAACGTTAATATCGATATCGAACTATAATACGGTGCAAATAATTTGTAACATTAATGTATTAAATTGAATCATAACATTATTAATGTATTAAATTGAAGTTTTGGAAATAGGATAATAAGAAGATTTTGCACTTTTAAGTTATATTCCGCATTACATAAGATTTAAAGTGATTACGCATCTGCCCTTGAAGATTATCAAATGTATGCGAATGAACAAAAGAGATGTTACAAAAACTTATACTACACACTAGTAAGTAAAACTACACACTAACGTAGTGGAATATCATCTTACTTCGACCTCAAAATCAAAACAAATGTTTACAATGAACGTAGGTTTTATGAAAGTTAAACTTCTTTCAACTAAATTGTGAAATTAAATATGTTCTATAATTTTAAATGGAAAAAAAAAGATTTATTTTTTTAAGGACATATTACAATTAGATAACCATAATTTTAAACTAAAACGAATAATTGTCTTTTTTTTATTAAATTCAAACAACTGTTGTAAACTCACGCGATTCACTTTAACATTTTGTAAACATTATATATATAAATAAAACACATAAATATATATATATATATATATATATATATATATATATATATATATATATATATATATATATATATATATATATATATATATATATATATATATATATATATATATACATATATATAAATAAAACACATAAATATAAATATATATATATATAAAAAATGTAAATATGTATATATATATTTTTTTTGTAAGAAAGAAATGGGCTCTGGTTTATGAACAGCCACCCCCGATGAATGCGTGTAGACTTTAAAATTATGTAAGGATGTATGAATGAAGGATAAAGTCTATAAACGACTTTCTATCCATATGTGCAGGCTCTGACTTTTAAATAAGTCACCCAATGAAAGATGGAATGCCAATGAATGATTTTTCCTTATTTTAGTCTGTTATTTAAATTACAACTTTTACCTAATTTTAATGTTTTTTTTATTACTATTATCGTAATAAATTTAATTACATTTTCTTCTTATTATGGGTTTTATTAAATTATTTTTCCGAATAAAAATTCTTCAACTAGCTTTTGTTAACTGTTAAATTAGTATTCTACTTTTAAGCCTAAACCACATTTTACTACACGCCGATAAATTTGGTTTCTGATTTCTTTTATTTTATGCTCTTTTTCAACTGAATTTTTAAGCGATATCGACACATATAAAGAATAATTTTTTTCTTAGGATAATTGTTCTTTATTCAAAAATATCGCATTAAATTATATATATATATATATATATATATATATATATACACATCATCGGGACAGTCAAAAAGGCGTGCCTTTTTCATATTTTTCATGGCTAGATATATCTGAGCCAAATCCAAACATCCCTGCAAAATGGGGAAACCATCATTGTACTTAGCCAACGAACACTGTTTTAAATAACTTAAGATTCATTTATAAAATGTCCTTTTGAATGTATTAGCCTAAGTCTCTTCAATTATCTAGCCTTTAAAGGCATAATATATATATATATATATATATATATATATATATATATATATATATATATATATATATATATATATATATATATATAAAGTATTTAAGGTACATTAGTTGCTTATGACACTGATCTCACATGTGCGAGTCCCATCACAACTCGAAGGATTACAACTGCAAGGACTCCTATATCAGCTGCAACTGGAGTAACAAGAGTGAGTAGTGAGGCAATTAAGATGGCGAATCCGAGAGGCCATTTGCCACCAATTATTTCAGAGAGTCTGCCTCCAAACACTTGAGTACACACGTATCCATAGAAGTAAGCTCCCAAAATAATACCTTGAGTGTAGGGACTCCAGATGTAGTCACCCTGTTGGAAAAATTTTAAATTATATTTTTTTAATTATGGTACTTAGTATTTAGTGCATTTCGGAAAAAAAATCTATAATTTCTAAAATAATATTTCATTTTAAATTCATAAATCAACTACTTTTTCTTTTTTTTATGTAATTCTAAATTCTGAAGTAAATAAAACTCAAATCATAATATAGCCATAAAAAAGTTATAGTTATTTCTATATTAGGAGGAAATCAGCGCCTACTTTTGGTGCAAATTTTTTTAACCTAACAGATAAAAACGTCCAGTTACAAATATACTTCATAAAAAATATACGTACTAACTTAAAAATAAACCTTATTAAATAAATTTTTCAGTACAAAATTTTCTTCAGCTATGAAATACATAATTTTATAGATTTTATTTAAATTTCTGAAATATATGAATATAAATATTATATATTTTAAAAGGAAATAATAAAAAACTTTTTAATAGATTTTTTCTTGTCGCCTATTTTTCCTCAATGCAACAGCAAATGAACGAAAAGAGCTGAACACACTAGCTTAATTTAAATAGCTTTCGCTGTTAACATACGATTTGCTTTGGCTTTTTGCCAAGTTGAATTGCTGATGACGTCAATCCGGAGTGTTAAGTTGAAAGGCTTGAAGAGAAGCGAATGGAAAATAGAAGTAGGAAGGAAAAAAAAATCGGTGGGACTTTAATTTTTGGACAAAAGTTGTGTAAAAGAGAAGTTGAAGGTTACACACATGTCCTTCTTTTTACAGGGGCTTAGATATAGGTTTTGAATTCTGGGTTAATTTTCAAAGAAAAAGCGTACTATCTCTTTATATATGGGTTCAGATTCGGAAATAAACGTTAGTAACAATTTCCTTTTCATATTTACTTGTTTTTCTGGAGAAGTGGCGTTAATATTATTTGTATCTTGGCAGGTGTTATCTGCATCCGATGTGCTGTTTGGTAGATCAAATGCAGATTGGTTGACCATTGCGACAATTGTCACACTTATGCATACTCTGTGTGCATATTCTAGGAACATGGCCCAAAAAATCAAAAACGAAATCACAAACCTTGCGGGCAGGTAACCTAAAAGAAATAAAAAATCTTTTCAATACATTTACTGTACAGTTGTTTTGGATGATTTAATTATTTATAGAATTTAAAAGCACAGGCTTTGAAGCACCCTTCTCACCGAAAAATCACATTATTGTAAAATTTGACAGAGTTGTAGCGGAGAGTGCCTTGAATATGTAAGGAGAATAATATAAAGTTTAGAAATAAAGTTTTTGATTACTACTAGGGAATAATTTATTTTTTTTAACTTTCCACTTTTTAAACTTTCTTACTTTTATTAAGTTTAAAACATAAATTATTCTGTGAACAAACTTTTTTATTTTATGATATTTTTTAATGGATACTTAATACTTTCACGTCATTGATTTCAAATCTGCAATCGGCTTCTTTCTTCAAGCTACAGTTTTTTTAAATGCCATTTTTACTTTATTATTTTCTTATCGAAATGTACCAGTTTAAAAACGTTATATATAACAGTGCGTTACAGTTGGGCTGAAAAGTTCGGAGGCTAACATAGAAAATTTTTTTGTTGTTGATAAAATTTGATTTTATTATTCAATATAGTTGCCTTCAAGGGCGATACAACGGTTATAGCGGTCATATAATTTTTCGATACCATTTTTATAGTACGATTTGTCTTGAGCCTCAAAATAGGCCTTAGTTTCGGCGATTACTTCTTCATCGGCGCTAAATTTCTTTCCAGTGAGCATTCTCTTGGAGTCTGTGAACAGGAAAGTCGCTGGGGGCCAGATATGGAGAATACGATGGATGCGGAAATAATTCAAAGCTCAATTCATATGATTTTGCCATCGTTTTAATTGACTTGTCACATGGTGCATTTCCTTGATGAAAGAGCACTTTCTTCTTCTTCTTCAAATGGGGCCGTTCTTCTGCGATTTATTCCTTCAAACGCTCTAATAACGCTATGTAATAGTCGCTGTTGATGGTTTTTCCTTTTTCAAGATAGTCGATGAATACTATACCATACGCATCCCAAAATACTGATGCCATAACCTTGCCAGTTGACTGTTGCGTCTTTCCGCGCTTAGGAGTTGGTTCATCTCATGCAGTCCACTCGGCTGACTGTCGATTAGACTCCGGTGTGAAATGATGAAGTCATGTTTCATCCATTGTCACATATCGATGCATAAATGTGGGTTTATTACGATTAAACAGCTTCAAACACAGCTCAGAATCATCAATCGTTGTTGTTTTTGGTCGATTGAGAGCTCACGCGGCACCCACTTTGCATAGAACTTTCGCATACCCAAATATTCATTCACGATATGTCCAACACTTTCTTTTGATATCTTTAGAGACTCAGATATCTCGATCAACTTCACATTACGGTAATCTAAAATTATTTTGTGGACTTTTTGATGTTTTCGTCGGTAACAGCCTCTTTGGCGCGTCCACTGCGTGCATCATCGTCGGTGCTCATTTCTCCTCGTTCAAACTTAGCAAACCACTTATCAACGGTAGATTTTCCTGGTACAGAGTCCGAACAATGCTTTATCAAGCCAAGCCTTGACTACAACAGTATTTCTTTTCGTTAAAAAGCAATGCTTTATTAACACACGAAATTCTTTTTTATCCATTTTTTTAAACTAACAAAAGTTGTTTCACTAAAAATACTATATCTAACAAACTAATAGTCCGACAGCTGTCAAATTTATACACGTGTCTTTCGAAGGTTAGAACTAACTAAAAATCATATGGATTTAATAATTGTAGCGCCATCTATGTGTCAGCTTACGAACTTTTCAGCGCAACTGTTATAACAGTGCGTTATATATAACAGTAATATATAACAGAGGGTCGCATAAATGTTGCGACAAACTTCTATGGAAGTTGGGACACATCATAGGATTAAAATTAGGCAGAAACTCATGCCTGGAAATGTCATCATACGCCACTAGGGTTCTTCTTATTGAGAACTATTTCTTCGTGTGTTTCTGAACAGGCTATAATGGGTAAGCATACCTAGTTGCGTACGACGACCTTTCCGACATGGGTTAACAAATAAGTGTTTATAATTACAATTATAAGGCAATGGATCAAATTATATCGCAATTATTGAATTTTACGCGGAGACTTTATTAATTAATAGAACAGTGGTTACTAATCCATAGTCTGCGGGTAGAGTGGTAATAGCTCTAGCCTTGGTCTATGAAATTTTAATCCTGATGATATTAACTCACTTAAAAGTTTATCGCAACACTCTATTATACATATCGTTTTAAACTTGCACATTTCGACAAAAAAAAAAAAAAAAAAAAAAAAAAAAAGACTAAAAATGTCATCAAAAAAATCTTTAGCTTTAGGGTCAAAGTTAACTTCAGACTTAAAACCTTCACACACAAATTAGGCAAGATCATACATTTGTATAAATGGGACAAAAATGTGTTTCTTAGTGTTATTAAACTTAATTGTTTTAATAAATGTGCTCAAAATAAATATTTACTATGAATTGGAAAACAAAGATAGTTTTAAAATAACGCATTTTTGTGATTGTCGGTGATTTTTTTAAGAGTTTATAGAAAAATAATATATTAAATCGAGTGTCCAATGCTTGGCAATTATTGTATCTTTTCATTAAGAACAATTATTAAAGCTTATATCCTAAAAATGATCATAAAATAGAAAGAATTAGAAATGTATATGTTTCACTGTGTTGTGCTCAGGTAAAAAATTTTTTTACAAAGTTCTGAACTTAGTTAAAAAAAAAATTACCAAAAGATGTTCTTGCTGACTAAAATTGTGTTTTAAAACTATGTTTTTTATTATATTAAGCAACAATGTAGCGTGCAATCTGACAACAAAATGAACGGACGACCGTACATTCATTTTAGTTGGAATGTATTTAGTTTCGTTTGTCACTGATTTGTAGTTCTTCCAATCAGCAGTGTAGTCTGTTGACAAACTTAGCTACTAACTAATAACTTTAGCGAGAAGAAATTTCCATTTTCTAAGTAGAATGATGGGAACCTTTATTTCCACATTCTTTCGTTCCTTTTCAATTGATGTTTTAAAATCCTCGTTGATTTTTGACTTTCAATACTGAAACTGTTGCATTTTTCAAATATATTTTGCTTTTAAATGCATATATCAGTAAAGAGAAAATTACAAACTTTTCTCTTTGCCGACATAATATAAATATGAATTTTTAGTTTTATTTTCAAATGAATTACACAATAATTTAAAATAAACAAAGTTTTTTTAAGCAGTTTTGGCAAATAATGATAGGCAATGAGAAATACATTCTAAAATAAATAAAAATCGAACAGTTCCTTGTTCAGCAGAGAAATTATTACAAAAATATTATATCTATAATTGTTTATCTTATTACATACGACATTCAATGGTTTATTCTAAATAATCTATGATTGGTACGTGTGTCATAGTTTGTTAATTACTATTGTTTAAATGATATCGCAAACCGATAAGAGCTCTTTTAAATTTACTAATGTGTGTAAATATCAATGCAATACTAAAAATGAAACAAATGTGCTTTATTTTTAGCCTTAAGAGATAAACTTTAAGTTTAAGCTTGTCATTAAAGGTTATTTTAACAAAAAACTTGAAAGATTTGTAAATTTAAAATGATCTATGTGATTGCTTTGATTCAAGATTTGCTGCTCAGCAAAAGATTTTAATTCATATTCTATCATGTTCAAAGGGTTGAGTTACAAAAAGTGGATTATTATTATTTTTAATTTTATTTTTATGCAAATTTAAGATCTGTAGAGTGAACATCAAACGCAATTTTTTTTTAATTATTTGCTTCTGTTTAAGAGCAAATAAAATAAATATTTCAACAAAATATTGGTGTGCTAACACTGTGACATTGCATTCTCTAGATCTGTAAAAAATTCTATGAATCTACAAATTTTTATTTTTTCTGATTTTACAATTAGGTAATAAGTAAGCTGTAGTAATAAGTGAGCTTAGAGTAAGCTGTTGAAAGACTGACAGACTAATATCTCAACGAATTATTTTGTTGTTGTGATATTTTGTAAAATTATTTTTAATCTGTAGATCTGTAGAAAATTTTATAAATCATCATTATTAATTTTTTTTTTCATTTTAAAATGAGGTAAAATTAGAGAACATTGTTGAAGGGATTGCAAATCAATATCCAAATGAATCATGCCTTTGATCTGCTGTATAATAAAAATATGTTTTAAGTTAGTTCTGTAGAAAATTCTATAAATCTGCAATCATTATTATCTTTACTTTTGACATTTTATAATGAGGTAAAAATTAACATTGTTTAAGGGATTGCAAACCAATATCTTAATGAATCATGCCTTTGATCTGTTATATAATAAAAGTATGTTTAAAGTTAGTTCTGCAGAAAATTTTATAAATCATCTCTAATCATTATTATTTTTTTTTTTTGCCATTTTAAAATGAGGTAAAATTAGAGAACATTGTTGAAGGGATTGCAAATCAATATCCAAATGAATCATGCCTTTGATCTGCTGTATAATAAAAATATGTTTTAAGTTAGTTCTGTAGAAAATTCTATAAATCTGCAATCATTATTATCTTTACTTTTGACATTTTATAATGAGGTAAAAATTAACATTGTTTAAGGGATTGCAAACCAATATCTTAATGAATCATGCCTTTGATCTGTTATATAATAAAAGTATGTTTAAAGTTAGTTCTGCAGAAAATTTTATAAATCATCTCTAATCATTATTATTTTTTTTTTTTTTCATTTTAAAATGAGGTAAAATTAGAGAACATTGTTGAAGGGATTGCAAATCAATATCCAAATGAATCATGCCTTTGATCTGCTGTATAATAAAAATATGTTTTAAGTTAGTTCTGTAGAAAATTCTATAAATCTGCAATCATTATTATCTTTACTTTTGACATTTTATAATGAGGTAAAAATTAACATTGTTTAAGGGATTGCAAACCAATATCTTAATGAATCATGCCTTTGATCTGTTATATAATAAAAGTATGTTTAAAGTTAGTTCTGCAGAAAATTTTATAAATCATCTCTAATCATTATTATTTTTTTTTTTTTCATTTTAAAATGAGGTAAAATTAGAGAACATTGTTGAAGGGATTGCAAATCAATATCCAAATGAATCATGCCTTTGATCTGCTGTATAATAAAAATATGTTTTAAGTTAGTTCTGTAGAAAATTCTATAAATCTGCAATCATTATTATCTTTACTTTTGACATTTTATAATGAGGTAAAAATTAACATTGTTTAAGGGATTGCAAACCAATATCTTAATGAATCATGCCTTTGATCTGTTATATAATAAAAGTATGTTTAAAGTTAGTTCTGCAGAAAATTTTATAAATCATCTCTAATCATTATTATTTTTTTTTTTTCATTTTAAAATGAGGTAAAATTAGAGAACATTGTAGAAGGGATTGCAAATCAATATCCAAATGAATCATGCCTTTGATCTGCTGTATAATAAAAATATGTTTTAAGTTAGTTCTGTAGAAAATTCTATAAATCTGCAATCATTATTATCTTTACTTTTGACATTTTATAATGAGGTAAAAATTAACATTGTTTAAGGGATTGCAAACCAATATCTTAATGAATCATGCCTTTGATCTGTTATATAATAAAAGTATGTTTAAAGTTAGTTCTGCAGAAAATTTTATAAATCATCTCTATTCATTATTATTTTTTTTTTTGCCATTTTAAAATGAGGTAAAATTAGAGAACATTGTTGAAGGGATTGCAAATCAATATCCAAATGAATCATGCCTTTGATCTGCTGTATAATAAAAATATGTTTTAAGTTAGTTCTGTAGAAAATTCTATAAATCTGCAATCATTATTATCTTTACTTTTGACATTTTATAATGAGGTAAAAATTAACATTGTTTAAGGGATTGCAAACCAATATCTTAATGAATCATGCCTTTGATCTGTTATATAATAAAAGTATGTTTAAAGTTAGTTCTGCAGAAAATTTTATAAATCATCTCTAATCATTATAATTTTTTTTTTGCCATTTTAAAATGAGGTAAAATTAGAGAACATTGTTGAAGGGATTGCAAATCAATATCCAAATGAATCATGCCTTTGATCTGCTGTATAATAAAAATATGTTTTAAGTTAGTTCTGTAGAAAATTCTATAAATCTGCAATCATTATTATCTTTACTTTTGACATTTTATAATGAGGTAAAAATTAACATTGTTTAAGGGATTGCAAACCAATATCTTAATGAATCATGCCTTTGATCTGTTATATAATAAAAGTATGTTTAAAGTTAGTTCTGCAGAAAATTTTATAAATCATCTCTAATCATTATTATTTTTTTTTTTGCCATTTTAAAATGAGGTAAAATTAGAGAACATTGTTGAAGGGATTGCAAATCAATATCCAAATGAATCATGCCTTTGATCTGCTGTATAATAAAAATATGTTTTAAGTTAGTTCTGTAGAAAATTCTATAAATCTGCAATCATTATTATCTTTACTTTTGACATTTTATAATGAGGTAAAAATTAACATTGTTTAAGGGATTGCAAACCAATATCTTAATGAATCATGCCTTTGATCTGTTATATAATAAAAGTATGTTTAAAGTTAGTTCTGCAGAAAATTTTATAAATCATCTCTAATCATTATTATTTTTTTTTTTGCCATTTTATAATGAGGTAAAATTAGAGAACATTGTTGAAGGGATTGCAAATCAATATCCAAATGAATCATGCCTTTGATCTGCTGTATAATAAAAATATGTTTTAAGTTAGTTCTGTAGAAAATTCTATAAATCTGCAATCATTATTATCTTTACTTTTGACATTTTATAATGAGGTAAAAATTAACATTGTTTAAGGGATTGCAAACCAATATCTTAATGAATCATGCCTTTGATCTGTTATATAATAAAAGTATGTTTAAAGTTAGTTCTGCAGAAAATTTTATAAATCATCTCTAATCATTATTATTTTTTTTTTTGCCATTTTAAAATGAGGTAAAATTAGAGAACATTGTTGAAGGGATTGCAAATCAATATCCAAATGAATCATGCCTTTGATCTGCTGTATAATAAAAATATGTTTTAAGTTAGTTCTGTAGAAAATTCTATAAATCTGCAATCATTATTATCTTTACTTTTGACATTTTATAATGAGGTAAAAATTAACATTGTTTAAGGGATTGCAAACCAATATCTTAATGAATCATGCCTTTGATCTGTTGTATAATAAAAGTATGTTTAAAGTTAGTTCTGCAGAAAATTTTATAAATCATCTCTAATCATTATTATTTTTTTTTTTTCATTTTAAAATGAGGTAAAATTAGAGAACATTGTTGAAGGGATTGCAAATCAATATCCAAATGAATCATGCCTTTGATCTGCTGTATAATAAAAATATGTTTTAAGTTAGTTCTGTAGAAAATTCTATAAATCTGCAATCATTATTATCTTTACTTTTGACATTTTATAATGAGGTAAAAATTAACATTGTTTAAGGGATTGCAAACCAATATCTTAATGAATCATGCCTTTGATCTGTTATATAATAAAAGTATGTTTAAAGTTAGTTCTGCAGAAAATTTTATAAATCATCTCTAATCATTATTATTTTTTTTTTGCCATTTTAAAATGAGGTAAAATTAGAGAACATTGTTGAAGGGATTGCAAATCAATATCCAAATGAATCATGCCTTTGATCTGCTGTATAATAAAAATATGTTTTAAGTTAGTTCTGTAGAAAATTCTATAAATCTGCAATCATTATTATCTTTACTTTTGACATTTTATAATGAGGTAAAAATTAACATTGTTTAAGGGATTGCAAACCAATATCTTAATGAATCATGCCTTTGATCTGTTATATAATAAAAGTATGTTTAAAGTTAGTTCTGCAGAAAATTTTATAAATCATCTCTAATCATTATTATTTTTTTTTTTTTTCATTTTAAAATGAGGTAAAATTAGAGAACATTGTTGAAGGGATTGCAAATCAATATCCAAATGAATCATGCCTTTGATCTGCTGTATAATAAAAATATGTTTTAAGTTAGTTCTGTAGAAAATTCTATAAATCTGCAATCATTATTATCTTTACTTTTGACATTTTATAATGAGGTAAAAATTAACATTGTTTAAGGGATTGCAAACCAATATCTTAATGAATCATGCCTTTGATCTGTTATATAATAAAAGTATGTTTAAAGTTAGTTCTGCAGAAAATTTTATAAATCATCTCTAATCATTATTATTTTTTTTTTTTTCATTTTAAAATGAGGTAAAATTAGAGAACATTGTTGAAGGGATTGCAAATCAATATCCAAATGAATCATGCCTTTGATCTGCTGTATAATAAAAATATGTTTTAAGTTAGTTCTGTAGAAAATTCTATAAATCTGCAATCATTATTATCTTTACTTTTGACATTTTATAATGAGGTAAAAATTAACATTGTTTAAGGGATTGCAAACCAATATCTTAATGAATCATGCCTTTGATCTGTTATATAATAAAAGTATGTTTAAAGTTAGTTCTGCAGAAAATTTTATAAATCATCTCTAATCATTATTATTTTTTTTTTTTCATTTTAAAATGAGGTAAAATTAGAGAACATTGTAGAAGGGATTGCAAATCAATATCCAAATGAATCATGCCTTTGATCTGCTGTATAATAAAAATATGTTTTAAGTTAGTTCTGTAGAAAATTCTATAAATCTGCAATCATTATTATCTTTACTTTTGACATTTTATAATGAGGTAAAAATTAACATTGTTTAAGGGATTGCAAACCAATATCTTAATGAATCATGCCTTTGATCTGTTATATAATAAAAGTATGTTTAAAGTTAGTTCTGCAGAAAATTTTATAAATCATCTCTATTCATTATTATTTTTTTTTTTTGCCATTTTAAAATGAGGTAAAATTAGAGAACATTGTTGAAGGGATTGCAAATCAATATCCAAATGAATCATGCCTTTGATCTGCTGTATAATAAAAATATGTTTTAAGTTAGTTCTGTAGAAAATTCTATAAATCTGCAATCATTATTATCTTTACTTTTGACATTTTATAATGAGGTAAAAATTAACATTGTTTAAGGGATTGCAAACCAATATCTTAATGAATCATGCCTTTGATCTGTTATATAATAAAAGTATGTTTAAAGTTAGTTCTGCAGAAAATTTTATAAATCATCTCTAATCATTATTATTTTTTTTTTTGCCATTTTAAAATGAGGTAAAATTAGAGAACATTGTTGAAGGGATTGCAAATCAATATCCAAATGAATCATGCCTTTGATCTGCTGTATAATAAAAATATGTTTTAAGTTAGTTCTGTAGAAAATTCTATAAATCTGCAATCATTATTATCTTTACTTTTGACATTTTATAATGAGGTAAAAATTAACATTGTTTAAGGGATTGCAAACCAATATCTTAATGAATCATGCCTTTGATCTGTTATATAATAAAAGTATGTTTAAAGTTAGTTCTGCAGAAAATTTTATAAATCATCTCTAATCATTATTATTTTTTTTTTTGCCATTTTAAAATGAGGTAAAATTAGAGAACATTGTTGAAGGGATTGCAAATCAATATCCAAATGAATCATGCCTTTGATCTGCTGTATAATAAAAATATGTTTTAAGTTAGTTCTGTAGAAAATTCTATAAATCTGCAATCATTATTATCTTTACTTTTGACATTTTATAATGAGGTAAAAATTAACATTGTTTAAGGGATTGCAAACCAATATCTTAATGAATCATGCCTTTGATCTGTTATATAATAAAAGTATGTTTAAAGTTAGTTCTGCAGAAAATTTTATAAATCATCTCTAATCATTATTATTTTTTTTTTTGCCATTTTAAAATGAGGTAAAATTAGAGAACATTGTTGAAGGGATTGCAAATCAATATCCAAATGAATCATGCCTTTGATCTGCTGTATAATAAAAATATGTTTTAAGTTAGTTCTGTAGAAAATTCTATAAATCTGCAATCATTATTATCTTTACTTTTGACATTTTATAATGAGGTAAAAATTAACATTGTTTAAGGGATTGCAAACCAATATCTTAATGAATCATGCCTTTGATCTGTTATATAATAAAAGTATGTTTAAAGTTAGTTCTGCAGAAAATTTTATAAATCATCTCTAATCATTATTATTTTTTTTTTTGCCATTTTAAAATGAGGTAAAATTAGAGAACATTGTTGAAGGGATTGCAAATCAATATCCAAATGAATCATGCCTTTGATCTGCTGTATAATAAAAATATGTTTTAAGTTAGTTCTGTAGAAAATTCTATAAATCTGCAATCATTATTATCTTTACTTTTGACATTTTATAATGAGGTAAAAATTAACATTGTTTAAGGGATTGCAAACCAATATCTTAATGAATCATGCCTTTGATCTGTTATATAATAAAAGTATGTTTAAAGTTAGTTCTGCAGAAAATTTTATAAATCATCTCTAATCATTATTATTTTTTTTTTTTCATTTTAAAATGAGGTAAAATTAGAGAACATTGTTGAAGGGATTGCAAATCAATATCCAAATGAATCATGCCTTTGATCTGCTGTATAATAAAAATATGTTTTAAGTTAGTTCTGTAGAAAATTCTATAAATCTGCAATCATTATTATCTTTACTTTTGACATTTTATAATGAGGTAAAAATTAACATTGTTTAAGGGATTGCAAACCAATATCTTAATGAATCATGCCTTTGATCTGTTATATAATAAAAGTATGTTTAAAGTTAGTTCTGCAGAAAATTTTATAAATCATCTCTAATCATTATTATTTTTTTTTTTGCCATTTTAAAATGAGGTAAAATTAGAGAACATTGTTGAAGGGATTGCAAATCAATATCCAAATGAATCATGCCTTTGATCTGCTGTATAATAAAAATATGTTTTAAGTTAGTTCTGTAGAAAATTCTATAAATCTGCAATCATTATTATCTTTACTTTTGACATTTTATAATGAGGTAAAAATTAACATTGTTTAAGGGATTGCAAACCAATATCTTAATGAATCATGCCTTTGATCTGTTATATAATAAAAGTATGTTTAAAGTTAGTTCTGCAGAAAATTTTATAAATCATCTCTAATCATTATTATTTTTTTTTTTGCCATTTTAAAATGAGGTAAAATTAGAGAACATTGTTGAAGGGATTGCAAATCAATATCCAAATGAATCATGCCTTTGATCTGCTGTATAATAAAAATATGTTTTAAGTTAGTTCTGTAGAAAATTCTATAAATCTGCAATCATTATTATCTTTACTTTTGACATTTTATAATGAGGTAAAAATTAACATTGTTTAAGGGATTGCAAACCAATATCTTAATGAATCATGCCTTTGATCTGTTATATAATAAAAGTATGTTTAAAGTTAGTTCTGCAGAAAATTTTATAAATCATCTCTAATCATTATTATTTTTTTTTTTGCCATTTTAAAATGAGGTAAAATTAGAGAACATTGTTGAAGGGATTGCAAATCAATATCCAAATGAATCATGCCTTTGATCTGCTGTATAATAAAAATATGTTTTAAGTTAGTTCTGTAGAAAATTCTATAAATCTGCAATCATTATTATCTTTACTTTTGACATTTTATAATGAGGTAAAAATTAACATTGTTTAAGGGATTGCAAACCAATATCTTAATGAATCATGCCTTTGATCTGTTATATAATAAAAGTATGTTTAAAGTTAGTTCTGCAGAAAATTTTATAAATCATCTCTAATCATTATTATTTTTTTTTTTGCCATTTTAAAATGAGGTAAAATTAGAGAACATTGTTGAAGGGATTGCAAATCAATATCCAAATGAATCATGCCTTTGATCTGCTGTATAATAAAAATATGTTTTAAGTTAGTTCTGTAGAAAATTCTATAAATCTGCAATCATTATTATCTTTACTTTTGACATTTTATAATGAGGTAAAAATTAACATTGTTTAAGGGATTGCAAACCAATATCTTAATGAATCATGCCTTTGATCTGTTATATAATAAAAGTATGTTTAAAGTTAGTTCTGCAGAAAATTTTATAAATCATCTCTAATCATTATTATTTTTTTTTTTCATTTTAAAATGAGGTAAAATTAGAGAACATTGTTGAAGGGATTGCAAATCAATATCCAAATGAATCATGCCTTTGATCTGCTGTATAATAAAAATATGTTTTAAGTTAGTTCTGTAGAAAATTCTATAAATCTGCAATCATTATTATCTTTACTTTTGACATTTTATAATGAGGTAGAAATTAACATTGTTTAAGGGATTGCAAACCAATATCTTAATGAATCATGCCTTTGATCTGTTATATAATAAAAGTATGTTTAAAGTTAGTTCTGCAGAAAATTTTATAAATCATCTCTAATCATTATTATTTTTTTTTTTGCCATTTTAAAATGAGGTAAAATTAGAGAACATTGTTGAAGGGATTTCAAACCAATATCCAAATGAATCATGCCTTTGATTTGCTATATAATAAAAATATGTTTTAAGTTAATTCTGTAGAAAATTCTATAAATCTGCAATTATTATTATCATTACTTTTGACCTTTTAAAATGAGGTAAAATTAGAGAACATTGTTAAAAGAATTGCGATAAATCTGCAATTATTATTATCATTACTTTTCACATTTTAAAATTAGGAAAAAATTATCATTGTTTAAGGGATTGCAAACCATCTTAATGAATCATGCCTTTGATCTGCTGTATAATAAAAATATGTTCAAAGTTATTTCTATAGAAAATTCTATGAATCTGCAATTGTTATTTTTTTACCATTTTGAAATAAGGTAAACTTAAAGATTGGGACGGAAGGTCAATATCTTAATGATTTATGCGTATGGCTTGTTAGGTCATAAATTCATGTTTAAAGTTATGCGTTTGGACTTAAAATGCATAGTGCTGATACATACTGATTGACTGTAGCAGTTGCTTTATGTAATAGTCTATAAATTATGCATGCAAAATATTGACAATAAAGTAAAATCTATAAATTAATGAGTTGTTTTTCAAACATGGTAAACCTATAAGGCAATGCTAAAGGGATAGCAGACAATTTTTTTAAATGAGTTACATTAAAAAATGAATAAAACTCTACGACGAACAAATGCAACGTTGCCACTCGGGATTTAATAATATTCAAAATTACATAAGAATAGTTGGTTTTTAGTTTAATACAATTCACGTTGTAGTTGCACTGTTCACGCTCGTTTCGCCATTTATTTAAATTTTTTTTTAAACTATAAATTTCTTATTTTTTTAAAAATTATAACTTCTAATTTTATTTCAAATGTATCGAAATTTTTAAATGGTTAATTCTAATAACATGGCGACTTTTAAAATAATTAAATACTTTCTTTTTTTTTTTTTTTGTAACATGTATCATCTTCATTTATGTTTCATTTTAAATGCCAGATTTAAAAAAATGTATTTAATTAAAAATTTTGAGCTCCGAGGTTAACGCAAAGTTTGAATTGGAAATTTGAAGAATAATATCTTATTTTGATAACCAGTTACATAGGATAGCTATTTTTACTTTTACACTAAAATCTATTAAATGTTTGTAACTTACATTTCTGAGACGTCGCCACTAGCAATTCAGTATCCTTATTCATTGCTTCTTGAATAACAAGATGAATTAAACGGTTTTTAGAATGCAAATCTTACTTAATGACATGAGTTTTTAAAAAATTAATTTGATGTAAAATTTTTATCTTTCTATATAACTGCGTTTGTGTTTTTATCAGTGAAAGGAATTTACCTTGATAACGAATTTTAAATCGTCTATTTTTTATCAAATGAAATATTGAAATCAAACGTAGATAAGATTAACAGACTGAAAGAGTTAAAGCTGTGTTAAAATTACATAAGAAGTATTAGAACAAGAGACGGGTAAACAGTTGTCGTTTAAACATCGTCGTAAAGTACTGTGAGTCAGGAGGCAATCCATGAGTCAATCTTAATAACTCGAGGGGTGACCTCAAATATGCTAATTAATTAGTGCAGACGATATTTTACCATTTCTCGATGGATGTTGATCTCTGACCCATAAAAGGCAGTGAGTATCCGCTATCTGGAAAATATGGCCCCAATAGTTTGGTTTTATAGTAATACAAAATTTGGCCCCCTTAATGTTAATTTTGCTTTTTTGCGTATTTCCCCATATATCAAAAAGTTTTTAACACTAGATTGCCTAAGGAAGTCATTTTAACTGCTATTAATTTCAATTAGAAAAACAATGATGCATATAATGACACAATTTCTTAGAATTTTGTACAACATATAATTTTTAATTGTTAACATTTACTAATAACTTATTATATAACTGAAAATAATATAAGAAATATTAAAAACTAATTAAAAAAAATTCTTTACACATTATTTATTCTTTTACAATCCAGTCATTTTGACTGCTTTTGGGCAATATAGGTAATACTAAGTTTCAGTCTTTCTAGTGTTATGCGAATTGAAAAATTTCTACACACATTTATAAAAACACACCATGCAAAAATAACTTTTAGCAAATAATTATTATTTTTTTTAATATTTTATTTAATAATTGTCAAAAACATTTTGAATTGTAAAGTATATAATTATTTACATCATTTCAAAGAATGTAATATTGCATGACAAAATACAAAATTTAATCAAAATTAGTCTAAAAAGTCCTGAGTAATCGAATTTTAACGAAGTAGTATTCTTTTTTCCTTAAAAAAAGTTCTTAAAAAGTTGGGAAAAGTTTCCTTAAAAAAGTTTTCGAGGTATGGCGAAATACGCAACAAGTAAAATTAACATTAAGGGGTCCAAACTAGGACCACACTTTTGACCAAACTAAAGGGACCATGTTTCCCAGATTCCAGCTGCCTCCTATATTATAGGTGTCAGAAATCTGAACTCGACGAAAAAAAGGTATATTTATTCAGAGAAAGTACGTTTTTATGTCTGATATCGTAACTTAAAATATAGGCTACATTAATTTATTATCATATTTGAGGTTGTCCTCTCGAAGCAATAAGATTGAGTCTAAGAAAGGGAAGATTCGATCATTATCTGAAAAGTTATTTAAGGTGGTCCGGTGCTTTTGCGAACATTACGACAATTTTTGCGAACATTTTGCGAACATTTACGAACATTATTATTGCTCTCAAAAAATGATTCGAACTTTTCAAACGATTTTCTGATTGCCTCAAAATTGCAAGGAATCAGGAGGCATTATAAAAGCATTATAGTAAGACACAATGTTTTGTCACGGTTGTTTTTCTTAGTTTATCATAGTAAAACTGCGATAAACCAGTGGGGTAATACTTTATGCAACAGCTACTTCATTATCAAAAACAAAACACATGCTGCATGAAATATATTTTTTATATATTTTTTATGATAGTATTGACAAACTTTTACGATCCATTTCTATTAAAAAAGAATGCAGTTTCATTCTGTTAAAAACGTATATCCCTGATTTCATAGAATGAGATGACAATTTCTAGCGTTTCTTATAAACGAGACCGAAACAGGACTCAAAAGGCATCGGGGTCAAATGTCATGGACTGGTTATAATTACAAGGTACTGGATCTATATTTAACGCAATTATCAGATTTTACATGGAAACATTATTAGTGCACTAGAACAGTGGTTACCAATCCATGGTCCATGGTTAGCATAGTAATACCTCTAGCAGTGGTGGGGAATCTATGAAAAGCGGCTATGAATTCGAGTGTAAAAATTATATAAGAATGTTCTTTTAAGAAACCAATGGCTTAGGCCAGTTAAAAAATAAGAACGAATTAAAACATGGAAATGAACATGAGAGAAGAGATTCTTTATGACTTGCTGTAATGCAGATCACGTTGTATCATATTGCTCAGAAATATAATGACTTAAGAGATAAGTTTAGCAAACAGGGCAATTTTTGAATTCTTTGTAATCTGATGCAAATAATAACGTAACAATGAATATTATGTAATTTTTTTTAATATTCAATTGAAGAGTCTAATGGAAGGAGACATGTTGAGAGCATGAGAAAAGAAATCTGCTTTAGAATGTATAGGAACATTATTTGTTCCATTAAAATGCTTTTAGACGATCATAGCATGGTTTAAAACACTTTGTGGAAAAATATACTGCACATGTTCTTTAAATTAGTTTTTCCTTTATGAGTATGGTTTGATGCGTCATCAATATCTTCACTTCGCATTGTAAGCATACTATGTTCCAAGACAGAAAGAAAGCATTAGCTAAAGGGATGATTTTTGTTTAAAAAGTGATCCAGTCCAGTTAACAACAAAAACATAAAGTATACAAAAAATGATGATGGACATCGGAGATGAGATTCTTCAAGACATGGCGCCATATTTTGTGCTGTTATCAATATCCTGTTTGCTGTTCGAATGCTGTATGTGTTTAGAATCCACTGTTTTATCGATTTCAGGCACTTCAGCCCATGGTTGTCGTTCAGCTGATGCAAATAAGAGGAAAGCTATTCCACCTGCAACGTTGAGACCTGCTGATATGTAAAAAACTGATCCCCACTGTTGTATACCGGAGTTCTAAAACAAATTAAACAAACAAATCAATGTTTAAAAATTAGTATTATATATACTTTTTTAAAAGATTATTTATTTATGAAAAAAAACGCAGGTAATATATAGTAATTCTTAAAAAACATGTTTTATAGAAAATATTATCAATGAAAAAAATTGTAAAAATTCCATTGTAATTGTCATTAAGAATAAATTAAATGACTGCATACTGAATAAGAATATTCCTAGATATTTTTTACATAATCTAAATGTTTTGAACCGTGTTAATATAGTTGATGAGGGCAATCTGTAAGAAATTGTATAGAAATCATTGGAGATATTTGTAAACCGTCAGCTTGTTAACTTGTTCTGTTTTCAATAAACTTGCTTAATTTAACCAAAAATGCCATTTCAATTGCCGATACAATTTGCCGAACTTACAACTTTTCAAGCAATATTTTTTTCTTTAAAAAACAGTAGCATGTTAAATGAAAGTAGCTCTCGAATCAGGGTTCATTATTTAATCAATTAAAAACCGTAAACGCAACAAAAAAAACTCGCACATCAGGAAGAAGGTTTTAGAAATTAATTCCCCTAATTTTGTATTGGGCAAAAAATTTCTTGAACTTCAACAAATTCTAAAATTCCTAACAAAAAATTTTAAGTTTTAAAATTATTTTACCGTCCTAAGAAATGTTTCAGAAATTAATATCTGGAGTTTCGTAAAATCTATATCTGCTAAGAGGCTTCGCCCCCTGCTCGTTGGCGCTCACCAACCCCCGGAACTGCTTTCGCAGTTCATTTCGGATTGCTTCGCAATCCAATGCTCGCTTTGCTCACTCATTGGATACGTTCTTAACGTCTAGCTTTTGTATACTTTTTTGAATACTGAAGTTCGGAAAACTTTTCACTGTAGAAAATTCTAAACCTGTACATTTCAATATTAATTTGAAATTGCAATTGTTAATTTGGGCATTTGGCGATACAACACTTATAGAATTGAAGGATTTGTTACGTCAAGCGCTCAGGTATCATAATTTTGATTTATGTTGCTAAGTTAAATTTAGATAAATTCTATGGCTGGCAACAGCATTTTTATTTTTTAAGTTGTTTATTTTTATCTTTGCCGCAGCTGAATTGAACAACCTGATAATGCTCACTCTGGTTATTGTTTCCGTTTTTAAAAGCGCTATATGTTGAGCCACCTCAGCTAGATTTGGCATGTGACATTTTTAGATGCAATCATTGGTTGATTTTCTAACGTTGCCATTCAGGAAGTTGCAATGAGGCTTTTTTTTGGTGCCGTGTAAGAGAAATATATATATAGATTTTTCAAAGGACCCTTCTTTAATATACATACATTTTGGAGCTTAAGCTGTAAAAGTATGTTTAAAAATGACAATCAAAATCTCAATTTTTAATTTAAATTGTAATAAAATATAAACGTTTTGGTGTTTTAGAAATTAATTTCGCGAAGTTGTATCGTGTAACCTATATGGTTTTTAACCGTAAATATTTTCTAGAAGAATCATTATTTTTATAATAGGGCCGTACACTATAGAGTTTTGCAAAGCAAACCGGCAAATTATGCGAAAAAAAAAAGTTGTGATTCCCTTATAAAATTTTAGTTCATATTTGAGAACTACTTACTTTCTTTTCTAGGAGAACCCCAGCTACCATTGGTGCAAATATACCAGATATACTACCAATGCTGTTCACTATTCCAAAAAGTGTCGCTGAAATTTAAATTTATATAAAACTTGAATACACTATTTTTAATATATTTGACATTCCTCGAATATTTGTAGTTAATGCCTAAAATTTGAATTGATAGTTTCAGTTGTTGAACAGCCGACCCAATTTTGGGTTTACGGCTACAATTGTTCAACTTCGTAGCCTTGTAAATTTGAACCCAATCCAGAAGACAAAGGATCAAGCATTAGGAGAAGTTTGTTTTTGTGAAGGACTTTTTGACAGAACTAACCCGCACACGGAGAAGAAAGTCACGAAAACCTCCCATGGTTAGCTCGACGGCGAGGGGACTCTAACCCATAACTACCACTACACTACCACTGTGATCACTGCTAGCTGGGTGCAGAATTCGTACAGTTCAGTCATTGTTGGAATTTCAACCCACACCTCATTGGTAGACGAACTCTCCATCCCCTGAGCCAACACAGCTCTGAATTGATAGTTAGTCTTATTACAATAATAATATAATAAGTCTTAATATTGTCTAGTTATGAATATAGTATAGGTTGCAGCATTCTTAGCTGAGGAAATTTTTCAAAAATTAAAAATTTTAAATGATTAAAACTATTAATAATGTATGGTCTTTCTTTTGAATCCTTTCTCAAAATATGATAAACATTACAAGGCCTATTTCTAAAATGAAGAAAAATTTTAAGTAACAAGAGCAAAATAATTTTCACAGTATTATAAAATGTCCATAATTCCATATTTATTGAAAATTGATAAAGTGCACTATCGGCGAAAAAGAGATTATTATGTGGTGACAATTATTTTATCACGCTGTGGCCGGTGGTGATCATTGATTTTACCCTATAATATGTTCCACGCTACACTCAATCCGATGTCTTTTAAAGAGCCGTGATGGCTCAGGGGATAGAACGTTCGCCTTCCAATGAGGTGAACCGGGTTCGAAATCCAGCAATGGCTGGTCTATACACAGTGCTGACGTAAAATACCCTCAGTGGTAGACGGATCATGGGTTAAAGTCCCTTTGCCGTCTGGTTAAATGTGGGAGGTTTTCGAGGTTGTCATCTCCATGTAACGCAAATGTGGGTTGGTTCCATCAAAAAGTTCTCCACGAAGGCAAATTTCACCCAATACTTGATTCAGAAGTTCCCTTGTCTTATAGATTGGGTTCAAAATCACAAGGGTACGGAGTGGAGCATTAGTAGTCGTAAACCCCGAAAATTGGGTGGGCTGTTATGAAATAAAACCAAATTTGGTTGTGACGGGCTTACAATTATTTTATCACGCTGCGGTCGGTGGTGCAGCCGTTGATTTTACCCTATACTATATTCAAATCTACAATCAAACCAAAGTCTTTTAAGACAATTGCAAAAGAATTTCGCAATATTTTGGAGATTAAACAGATGCTCTTCAAAAGCTTATTGGGAAATAAAAATTTTTGTCGTTGTTGTTGTTGTCTTATGTCACTTGTCAATACTGACAAGTCTATTTTAAGGATGAGGGCTGCGTTTCTTCTTTTTTTTCCACTGGTGGCATCTATGGCAAAGAATTTGACTTCTGCGACACACACACGTCATCACCTGCTTTACAGGGAGGACACATTCACACACCATCCATCCATCCATCCGCAGATCGTAATTATGACCTGAACCAAATCAAGATCAATCTCCGGATCCAGTACCCCCAGAGGTAGGTTAAGGAGAAGAATTACAGCGACCCAGGCCCATAGGGCCCATACGGCAAGATTAAAGATGCCTCATCGTCTTGACAGAACCCAGCCCAGTCCGAGGACCAAGCAATACGCGGACACAGGGCAAGGCCCCAAGTCACGCAAGATTAAAAGCACAACTGTTGCGATCGAGAGCAAAGGAGTCCGACAGGGACCAAGGAGCAAACTACTGATCCAAACCAAGTGGGCGGCAGTGCAAAACCCCCTGCAGACGTGGTAAAAAAAGGGTCGACAGCAGCAAGACCGCCGCTAGACCACGACCCATCGAGCAGTCCCAAGCCTGGGAGGTCTTAAACCACATGCTTTATTTAAAGATCAAATACAAATTAAGAAAAAAGTAAAACACAAAGCAATTTAGAAAAAAAAATCGCAGCAGATCGAGAGTCGCCGATAAGGCTTACAAAAGGTGTCTCTGGCTTAGCCCCAATAATCGATGGTTCTCTTGAGTCTTTCTATGGCTCTCCTCTGTGACGTGCAGTTCCTGCCTAAAGCACTATGGTCAGTCTTCAGGTTGGAACCGTGTCGCGTATTCATTTCGAGGCAGTTAATGCACTTTGGCTAGTTCTTGCAGGACGCTGCTCGATGGCCTGATTCATCACATGTGGAGCACGTTTCATTTTGGCTGTAGTCCTTGGCCATGTGCCCTAGTCTGTTGCAGTTATAGCAACGGAGTGGCCTTAAAAACTCTTTGGCTCGGTAGTGTCTCCAACCAACGTAGACTCCTTCTTGTGGGAGAATCGCTTTAAAACTCCTTGCCTTCACTGCGACCACCCAGTGCACCCCTTTTTTGGCTTTCATAGGAAATGCGACATCAAAGTCGACATCGTGGACATCATAGTTGTTATCTCTTAAGCTTTTGGTGAGGCCTTCTTTGGTGACCCACTCTGGTAGCTCGTAAATTATGATACGCAGGTTGCGTTTTTTTGGCACTTTACAGAACACTTGCTTTCCCAGGTCCGTTTCAACTTTCTCTTTCAAGAGTGGCACGTCCTGTCTGGTCTCTAATTCGACCAATAGTTCGCCCTTCTGCGTCTTTTTGAGCTCTTTGACCTTGAGCTCCATTTTTTATGGGTCAATTTTCCCCTTTAAGACCTCTTCCATTACTTATGGTGTTGAGTTCTCCTTGGTCTTGATCATGAGGACATGTTTTTTAGTCTTTTTCGAATGGTGTGCTTCGCAGCCCATTTTTATAGCTTCTGCGAATGTCTTCTCCTTTCTTCTTTTGCTATTCTGCTTAATCATTTCACTTAAAGCACGTTCGGCCTCGAGCTGAGCACCCTTCGTATACGAAAGAAGTCCGTTTTGATTCGACATGTTCAGGACGAACTCCTGAGTAATGCTCATGATTTTCAGAACTGCAGCCGTTGTAAAAGACTTTCCTTTTAGACCTTCAAGACTCATTTTCTCTAATAGATCGTCGACCACTCTTTTTGCTTTTCTTCGAATGAAGACTCGAAACCCTCTGGAGGGCCGAGCTCTCGATCTCAAGCATTCTTGACAATCGGCTTCTATTTCACTTTCGTGTCCCCTGCGTTGGACGTTTCTCCCAAGAAGAGGTACAGAACAGGGATTTAGCTGATTTGATGTTATTTGGTGGACCGTTTAAGAGTTCGACGCTGGGAATAGACTCTAGGTCTTGTTCCACCGCGAGTATATATTTTAAATGCTTCTTTCGAACTCTAAGGAACGCGAGGGTACCCCCAGAGGTAATAAACTTTTTAGTGGTTATTTTTATAACTATTGAAGTAGTTGTTTACGACTGTTAGGTTTTTTTCTGCTTTTAGCTTAACATTTCGCAATGCAAAACATTTTCTACATTAATTGGAAGAAAAACCTCAGTTTTGCGAAAAGGAAAAGTGCCGGTAATCTAGTTTTTAATACTTAAAGTTACTCCGACGTTGCCTTGTTTAAGATTCACATAGTATTTAGGAGAGAAAACCGCTTCGAATTGGTGATCTTTTTTAAAGTTAAATATTATTTTAATTATAGTCCTTTTGATGTGCGGTCAGTTTTTTAAAACAAAATAGGGAACAGAGTGGTCAAAAATTTCACCGACAAATTCAGAGGGGTGAAAAGGCAGGGGAAATTGAATATGATGTCGTATTATTTGCTATTAAAACATTTTGGATTATTTTCTCAAATTTAAAGCTTAAAGCTAAAATAGGTGTTTATTATAAAATAATCTTGCGTTATTAACATATTATGCAATAACTTAGGAAAATCATATTTTTATTGGTTTTTTAACTTATTAACCACTTTATAATTATGAAGCTGTAAATAATTGCTTTTATTATAAGCTTTGAGTAAAACTTCTTCTGTGTTAGTCGTCAAATGTTTTTTTGCTCTAGTTTTTACGGTAACCAAAATTGTGTATGGATTTGAATTGGTGACCGAGCAAAATAATTAGGTTTAAATTTTACCCCATTAGTAAAACAAGTTACTTTATCGGTAAATCAAAAGTGTCAACAGAATATTTGTAAAAGCTATGATTACCAGCATGATGAGGAGCCATGTCAGCTGTGATCGAATTGATGCCTCCTCCACCAAAACCCTGAAAACTCATGGCTGTTGTCAAGAGAAAGATAACTAAAACATGATTGCAACCCATCAGGGTTATCAAACCCATACACACTGCGGGTCCTATCATTGCTGAAAAAAAAGCACACATTAATTTTAATTTCACAATTTTTCAATACTCAAGTTTAATTAAACTTTTTATTATTTCCCCACAAAAAGTAACCTTTTTATTTTCAGCTATATGGGGGCAAGATGATTAATGGCGCGAGGTAAAATTGCAAATATGTAATATAAATTAAGATATAGTTATTTTAAAGTAACTGTCTTGTAAAGTACCCGTTTCTTATATTACGTAAGAAATCTTGGCAAAATACGTACAGATATCACTCAAGATACGCACAAATATCATGGGATAAGTTGACTAATATATAATAATATAAATCAAGTTAAGTTTAATTATCAGAAATGCATAGAATTGAATTTTGTGAGTTAATTGGTAAAAAAAGCCCGTATAAGCACTAAAAATACGACAGATTACCTAAAATCAAAAGAAAAAAAATATTTAAGAGTCAGGAATGAAAATTTAGAAAACCATAAGTATTCAAATTCATTCAGAAACCATATTTTTGGGTTTATTTTTCGCTTCATTGTCATCCCAGACGAGTGCTTTGTGAACATTTGCTTAGAATTCCACTGAAACACTGACATCAAGATAATTTATTTTGTAACCGACGTTGAACAGCTGACCCAATTATGAATTTACGACTATCAATTGTTCAACACTGTAGTCTTGTAATTTTGAATCCAACCCAGAAGACAAGGAAATTCCCGGATTGAGCATTGGAACAAACTAGCTTTCGTGGAAAATCAAATAGGGAACACAGAATCGCATCAAAATGCGAAAAAGAGTATGAGCGAATCGAGCAAGAAATAAGGAGAAACGAGGTTATGGACAACGATGAAACTAGCCATATTTTGATAGAACTGACCCGCATTTGGGTTGCAGGGAGAGGAAAACCAAGAAAGACTCTCACAGTTAGCTTGACGGCAAGGAGACTGTAATTCATGATCTGTCTACCACTGAGGATATTTTACGTAAGCAATGTGGTGGGTGCCAGCTGGGGGCAGAATTCGTATAGACCAGTCATCGCTGGGATTCGAAGTTAAGATTTTAAAAATTTGAAACTAATGGCGTAATGGTGTCAACGGGGAAAATCATTGCGCATAAACCACCTTTACGTCTCAGCAATCTAGTACGCATCAATGTGAAGTTAGATGGGCTTTAAGCCACACAGGAAATAGAATTTCGATCCTTAACAACGACAGATAAGTAGCCTTAAAACTGCTTCTTCGCGGCTAACGAGAAATACGACAGCTAATGAAAAATGCATTCGGAAATTGGACATATATCACACCAAAGCATAAATACTGATTTTACCATTAAAACACGGCTACACGGCTTTTAAATACTTACCAAATAGTTGAAAACCTTTTCTGACTTTCGTTGCCGAAAAACGTTTCCTCGTTCGCAAATAATCTGATGCGTAACCAGTGAGGAATAGTGTAATGCTGGAGCATAGGTAAATCATTGAATTTATCAGACCATTCTGTAAAATAATAATGTTGTCAATTGAGGGAAAATTAGAATCCAATATTTTGTAAATAGTTCCAATAAAATGCTTTTTTGAAGGTTTTAATTATATTTCAATCCCACGTATGTTTTAATTGATGGGCCTAATGCAAAAAAGTCCAAAGTTTCCAAATATTTTTGTATTTTTTAATGTATCCAGGTAAATTAAATTTTTATTTCTCAGTTCATTGCATGTTTGAGTGTGGTCAGTGTTGCTTTTATCAGGGAAAAAATTATACCGAACAGAAACACAAATCTCTTCCTATGTACAGTGTGGTAAAAATCTACAGGTACCTACAGTCTTTTTTTAATTTCATATGACTCATACCAATAATTTTCAATTCTGAACTTACCTTGTTTTTGCCCTAAACTCTTCAATGGTGCATTTTTTTCAAAGTTTCAAATCGTAAATTTTGTATAGTTACTGTCATACATCTTGCATTTACAAACTTGAAAATATTGTGGCGTTCATAATTTGAACATAAGAACCCACTGGAACATAAGAAAAAGAACTAAGAATATCAGAACTATTTAAAATAACTTGTATATTTTCTAACTAAATGGCAAATCCACAATGTTTAAATGTTCGTCGACAATTTTAAGTTTATCTACAATTTCAAGTTAGATGTAAAAGTATTAGTGTCAAATCTACAATACGGTTTAATAAAGTTAAATCCATATTCTACAGCGAAAGTAGAAACAGAGCTTATGCATGTGTAGGAGGAAAAAAGAACAATGTATTTAAAGCAAGTAGTAACTAGAACATGCGAAGTGTGCATTCACAACAAATGTTATGTGAATAAATGTAAATGCGAAACAAATGTTAAAGATCAAATATAGGAGTTATTAGACTTTTAAAAGATTCAGGTTTCGATTAGTAATTCAACTCGACTAGAACTAACAACTCGAAAAAAAAAAAAGAATTAGGAAATTAAAATTACGTTTTCGATTGGTATGTGCAGCACCACTTGCAAATAAGTTGGAAGTTTGGTTAACAATGTTAGGAAGCCCCAAGCTGATGTAAAAATACAAAATGCGACAGTCCAAAGTGGTAAGCTGCATAGAACATGTTTCCAAGGTATGGGCAACTAAAAACAAAAAATAAACGAATTTAAAAAGGTAAAATGTTCGTAGTGTTTTCTTTTGCAAATGATAATGAGACCTACTTTTTGATCTGCCGTCATATGGACATGGTTTTTCCTAATATATTCAAGCTCTTCTTTTGAGATTCGCGGGTGATCAGACGGTGAGCTGTAAGCTAGACAAGCCCAAAATAAGAACCAGATACAGCCGAGACTGCCTGTTGAAGAAAATCATTACACCGTTATTTGGCAACAAGACAATGAATTTGAAAAAACAACAGTTTCTATAAGTGAGTAGCCACTATGGAACTTCCTAGCCATTGAAAATTTGGCTTAGTTGAAAATTTAGTGGAAGATGGTTTTAAGGGACTTTATTGAAAAAAAGTTGAGATTTCTAAGGGCAATTTAACTATATAACGTTGATTTATTTTTTCAAGTAATTAAAATTTAAAGATCTCAGTGTTTGACAGAAAAATATTAGTGAGCAATATACCTTCCGTTTGGCAGCTTATTTTTATGACAACATACCGTAAAAGAATTTATAAAATAATATAATATAAAGCATAATATAATGTAAGCGTCATAGATTTCGTCAAGATATAAAGTTAAGACATGCTATTTATTTCCAGCTTTACAGAAAAAAGCTGAGTTTAAACTTGAAATCTTATTGCTCAGATTCCCTAAAATGATTCTTAGAGCCCTCATTCGTTTTGCTCTACAATCATGTCGTCGATTGTTTCTTAAACAAATCAAATATGCTTACCAAAAATATAATAAACAGAAGGCCACCCTCCGGAAAATCCATACTCGCACAAATATCCAGCAATAGGCATGGATATCACGGTCCCAATATGGTGTCCAACTTGTCCCAAAGACAAAAGAGTACTTCGTTCTTCAAGCGGTGACCATTGTGCGAACAAAGCGTAAACAGTAGGCATCACTATACTCTATGACAGAAAATATGTGCATGTTAAAATCAATGCTTGAAGTGTATATGACATTAAATGTGAGATTTAATAAACATAACTTAGCTTATGACTTTTACAGAGTAAAGCTGGCATGTATTTGATTTGTTTTTATTTCTAGAAGAAGTGGTCGTTAAATGGTTGCTATTCTTCACCATGTTAAACCCTAGTGGTATTAGAATACAGCAGACCATGCTGTAATAAAGCGCTTAAAATAGGTCTGAATCTGTGCTGAAATTCTTTTTCCGAAAGCTACAAAAAAGTGCTGATTTTTGAAAACGAACGTTGTTCAAAAAAGCATGTTCATTATCTTTGATAAAGTTCGGTAGTGTTGGTTCCTAAATAAACAAGCGTGAAGTTTTGAGTCTTTTAACTTTTTTTTTAAACATTCGATTTAATGCCTTTCATACAATGTATTGCTTTTGAGTTTACAAAAATTAAAAGACAGCTAAATTTAGATTTTGAACGAAAGTTCCATAGCGTTATATTACTTCTACTAAATAAGCTTCTCCAAAAATATGGTTTTTTTAAAATTTTATGTACCTTTTTCTCAAAAACTGCAAAAGATACAATCTTGAAATTTTTCCTACACATAAATTATGCATAAATACATATAATGAGATAAAGATAATTCATGAAATAATTTTTATACTGCTTTGATATTATATTTGCTAATGTAATGTAAACGGTATTTTTACGGTATTATTTTGAGAACATTTTTTAAAAAATAAACAAAAGTTTTCACTTTAGTGTATGAAAAAGGGTAAATTAAATCTGCATAAAAATTTCAAGTTAAATAGTTTTTGAGGAGAGTTAGTTAGACATTTCAATGTTGTTAGAATAGGGCATACCGACTCTCCGTGTAGCATAAATTTATGCAAGAACCTTTACCAGATTCATTGTTTTATTTTGACTAAATTGGTTACAATGAGAAAAAATTAGAAACCTGAATATTATAAAGTATGAAAAAATTCGTAAATCAATGCAACTGAATGAAATATTATATGTTTAGAACATTAGTGTGTGATGACACATGGAAATGAAGAAGATTGATTTTCCCAGATGGCAGTGCAAGGTTTATAAGTGATTAGTAGAGCCCGGATTTTGATGACCTAAAAAATCTCAACTAATGCTCTTAAAAAGTGCAAAAAATGACCTTAAAAATGCGAAAATTGCGCTAAAAATGCCTTATGACATGACTTAAATAAAGTAAAAATATTGAACTAAAACAATGTTTTACTCTTTAAAATTATTATGAGTCATTTCAAAAAATATAAAGCAATGCAATACTTGTTCTACGTTCATTAAAGTTTGAAAAATATGTTTTATATCCTAAAGTAACAAAAAAAAAGGAAAATGTATTGACTTCAAAACATTTTCATTTTGTATAGAAACTTTAATGAATATAACAACTTCCATCTCATAATATTACTAAATATCAGAATTGCATTGGATTATTAAATGATTTTTGATATTTTGAAATGTAAACGAGCGTCTCTTGTCTGAAAGTAAATTTTTATACCTGGAGAAGCTTCTCGCAACGTCTACTAATGTTATTGGTGCGTACTTGAAAAAGACGGTCTCACTTACTGACAATTCTTCAATTTGAAAAGATGTTGCTTCACCTGTTAATATTCTAGAGATTTTCTTCATTGTTTGGAAGCAAGTGTTCTTCTCCAAAACTTTGTTCAATTTAGATGCTACTCTCTGTGCTATCTTTCCCCTTGCTTTTTGCAACACTCGATACGTCAATATAATTTATTGCATCGCAAAGTTCCAATTCTTGTTTCTCCAAGCTTGTAATTGTCGAGGACACAATAGCAAAGTTAGACCTATAAATGATAAGTTTCCTTCGATTTTATCAGAGACCAACACGTTTTGCGCTATCTTAATTGATGCAGCATCTTCTGAATCAAGACAAATTATAAGACAAATCTTGCATTTTATGTAGTAAAAATGCCCCAAAAAATAATAAAAATTGGAAAAAATAAACAAAAAATGCCAAATACGCCCCAAAATTAAAAAAAATGCCTTATAAATCTAAACAAATGCTCTAAAGGACAAAAAATGTCCAAAAATGCAAAAAAATGCAAATGTCATCAAAATCCGGGCCTTAGTGATTAGCAATGCAGGCTTGAAACAACTATGCAACAATTTAACTATGTTAGTTTATGCGCTATGAGGTTTTCATTAAGCTTGCATGAATAACCCTTTTATATCTAGATTCAATCTGCCTTTACCAAACAAGGCTAAAAAAATCCTTCTGAAACCGAAGATCAATCATCATTCGCAAATAAAGATTAGAATGAGTTCCCGAACCAAGGGTAAATTCATCTTTCCAAAGTTTATTTTAAATTTCATGACCATCACCGAAACAAGGTTTATTTGCTCAGGCTTCTACATACTTTATTTAACACTTTAAAAGTGAAGGTCGGTTGATCATTGCATTTTCAACACAAAATTAGACATTTGAGAGCCTACATAAAGGTAGAATGAAAAAAAGAAGCAAAACATGGTTTACAGTAAAAGCTAAAAAATGAGATTTATTTGTGAAGTTTTTTATGTCTTTATAAAATCTTTAAGGAAACAAGTTTAGCATACTAATAATTTTAGTAAGGTTAAAAAAAAGGTTTAATTAGTTAACCTTCCTTTGAAAACCAAATGAAAATAAAAACGCAAGGTTTGCAGTAAGGTTGCCTAATAATACTCACATGTACGAGTCCCATCACAACCCGGAGGATTACAATTGCAAGGACTCCTGCATCTGCTGCAAATGGAGTTGCCAACGTGAGTAGTGAAGCAATTAGGATGGAGAGTCCAAGTGGCCATTTGCCACCGGCCATTTCAGAGAGTCTGCCTCCAAATACTTGAGTAAAAATGTATCCATAGAAGTAAGCTCCTAAAATAACACCTTGAGTATATGGACTCCACATATAGTTGCCCTGTAGGGGAAGTTTTTTCATATAATGCCAATCATAATTTTCATCGTTAAAATATAGAGACGAAGACTGGGGTTACAATATATCTCGATATTTTAGTAATACGTGCATCTTTGCTTTAAGCTCAATTTTCTATTGTTAAATAACAGACAAAGTCTTATATATGTTTATCTTAATCTATACTGCAAAACGTAAATATATCAAACTTTTAATAATTGTTTCAACATTTAGGTATAGGCTAAACTATGCTCGTGAAATAAGAGTGGAAAAATAGAATCTACGTGTCTATAGCTAAAAAAAATACTCGTGATTTTTACTAATAATTTTTTATATGCTTACAGACCTATGCTAGTCTTGCTAGCGAAAATGTTAACTTGAATTAACATAATCTTTTAGTAAGCGGCATTTACCTCCGTGAGTTGATGCAATACAAAATATTCCGTTACTATGATGACCCTTTTTAAATTACTCTATTTCAAGCAAGGTAATTTTTAAAATTTTTTGCGTGGTTTTTTTCAAGATTTTTTTAGCTACAATTCAAAAGGCATATCATTGAGGATTGTTATGGAAACCAATGCTATAGTGATTCTTGATAAAGCGAGTGAATAAGAGACGAAAACATATTGGAAGAAAGCAAATTTCTTCTTCTGGTACGCTGACCACTCATCCAAGCAACCGAGAGGTCAGCGTGCCTGACTGCGAAGTTAATGCATACAAGTTCAAATACCACTCAGGGCATGGTTGTTTTCCTTTGTGTGCTGCCATCTGTTGTGTGATGTGTGAATGTGGCCCGTCCTATGAAGCAGTGTGGCGATGCACACTGCCATGATTTATGTTCCCAGTCTGGGAACCGTTAAATGATCAAAACTTCCGGCACCTTCCTTTGCTATCAGAAAATTAGTGAAGCAACGTATTGGTAAAACAAAGAATTAGTGACTGAGTGGCGTATTGTTGCAACTGATTATTAAAAGAAGTATAGACTGGCTATTAAAAGAACTTCATGAGTCAATTTTGTATTCAAAACGATTGATTATTAAAATAAAATTGAAAAAGCTCAAATATTGTGATCCCCAAACTATACGTACAGCACTTTTTATGTTTTAAATATGAACTTAAAATACCTGTTTCTCTGGGGCTGTAATATTGTCATCGTCGGGTACTCCACATGTATTATCTGACTCAAATGTTTTGTTTGGTTGTTCAAATGCAGATTGATTGACCATCGCTACGATTGTCACACTTAAACAAACTTTATGAGCGTACAATAAAACCGTGGCCCAGAAGACCAAAAAAGAAAGCACAAAACGGGCAGGTAGGTAACCTGAAATAAATAAAATGGTATTTTATGTACATGTAGATAACATTTTTCTATAAAAGAACATAACTTTAATAATGATTTTAAAATAAAAAATTTAACGGTTTTAAAACTTTAAAATTTTAGCGTTTTGATTGATTTAAATATTTAAAAGGATGGAAAATAATATAATAAAGATTAATGAGAAGAGAAAAAGAAAAAAAATTATTAAAAAGCTGGAAAACAATATGTATATATATATATATATATATATATATATATATATATATATATATATATATATATATATATATGCAGTGAGAATCTTGACTCTTTGACCAGAATGGAATTTTGCGGAGATGCTTTAATTTTTATTACTAAGATTTTATTAAGAAATTACTGATTTAATTTTAAAAACTCAAATGGTGTTATTACTGAGTATTAGATATTTTTTTAACAATATTAAATCAAATATTAAATACCAGCTACTGTTGCAAACACCACTTACTGTTAATACTGCTAAGTTTTATGTTGTTGTTTCTTATGAGACTTGGATAAGTCAATTTCGCCAGCCATTGGCCTTTCGCGAATTAAGTCAGGAAGGTGCGCCTTTCATTTGATAAGAAAGAGTGGCAAGCGGTACTACTCATTTTCCATGAGGTCACATTCTCAATTTAGACGTAGATCTGAAGAGGAAGGAAATTTTCTCCAGATCCCTGTACTGAGCAGCGACGAGGAGTTTTATGAAAATTAGAAATGCTACGATTTTGATGAGAAGTTTTAAGCACGTTTGCTGTGTATTTATCTAAAATTAGCACTTGCAAAATTTGATTGGGAAATTTTTGGCACTTATTTAATAAAATTGAAAATGCAATACCTAAATTTAGCATATTTCATAAAAATTAGTAATGTTGAAACTTTGTTGATACAATTTAAGCACGTGTGTACTGCTTTCCATAAAAATTTTTAAAATTTAATTGGAATAATGGTTAAAAATGGATAAGATTTTAATTTAATGGATAAAATTTAAATGGAATTAAAAAGGATAAAATTTAAATGAGAAGTTTAAGGCATTTGCGATCTAAAACTAAAAATAATGTAGCTAAAGTCAATAGAGGTAATAATAAAGTAATAAAGTCAATAAAGTCAATGTATTTAGGTTCATTTGTGCCGTATTTCAACAGATTAAGAAATGATAAGGTTTTGACCACCATTTCGCTAGATGTGAAATGTTTAAATGTATATTGTTTCATTTTAAAATAAATGATGAGAATTTTTATTTTAAAGCATAAAACACAAACATTTATAAATGGGAATACAGCTGTTTGCGATTAAAGTAAAAGTATTTCCTTTTATCGAAATACTGCAGTCAATATAATATTTGTTAATTTGTGAACAATTTCTAGCATTTCCTTTTTTTCGTGTGCTGCTAAAATCTACTAAATTTGGGTGACTTACATTTTTGTGATGGCTCCGGCAACTCAGTCTTGTTATTCATAACTTCGCGAATAGTTAAAATTAATATATTATTTGTTTGCAGCTCATTCAAGATAGAAGAATTAGAAATGAATGTATTTTTTTCCTTCTGTAGAGTTTATCCTGATAGCATGTTTTAAATCATTCTTTTTCTTATCAGGTGAAAAATCTAAAACCGAAGTTGATAAGATTAGTAGCTTGTTTTATTATTCTAAAAGGTAGCGCAAATGAGGAAAAATTACATATGCCCGACAAAAGTTTATTCTATTATTAACTAAACCCGCAACTCAAGGCGTTTTTGACACAAAAAAGCGATAAACTTGTAGAGTGTTTGGAAATATTTTCAATTAATATAGTTAAAGTATGCATATATCAATTCCAATAAGCTACAAGAGAGCTGTGGTGGCTGAGGGGATAGAGTGTTCGCCTTCCAATGAGGTGTGTCCAAGTTCGAATCCCAGAGGTGGTTGGTTGATACAAATTCTGCTCCTGGTTCGCACTTATGCATAGGTGTGAACCATAGTTCGCATAGTTTGTCCCTACGCTTGATCCAAAAGTTCCTTTGTCTTCTGGGTTGAGTTCAAAATTAGAAGGCTACGAAGTTGAACATTGATAGTCGTAAACTCAGAATTAGGTTGGCTGTTCAATGTCGGTTATAAATAAATTAAAATTAGCTATGAGAGCCAAATTAAGGACACGGGGCTGCAATAATTACATTAAAAGTATTGTTTGCTTTTGTAAATCATTTCTTATTGAAGTGATAAAAGAAATTGGCTAACTTTCTCATATAATTTCCTGCGTTATCAAACTTTTCAATTGTTATTTACAATTCGACATATGTAATTCTACATAGATTCTATTCGAAACAATTTTAAGATTCTTATTTGATATACATTAATAATTATAATATTTGTTTCAAATTAATTTCATTGACGTTTGCACATTTAACTTACTTAGTCCTATAGATTTTAATTTATGTATGATTTCATAATTCCATTTTTATAAACAATGAACAAAGGACAACATAAGAAATTAAATTAAAAAAAAGAAAGAAGCAAAACGCAATAGCGCAATGCACTATTTAAATGCTCATAACTTGTCTGCAGGCTTTTTGTTCACATGTCTATTTTAAAGTTTTTTTAACTTAGTACAAATTCCTAAATTTTTGTTGGTTGATCGATAAATTACGTCATATTTCGAGCTTCATCATTAATGTTATTCTAAGTATTTGACTACAACTATTAGTTGATGATAAATGTACATAATTAAACTTAAATATGCTTTGCTGGGATAAGTGCGTTTCACGAACTTCGGGTCTTTTATCCTTAAAACACGTGTTCTATCAAATATAATCTAAAACCATAGTTTATCATCATGCAGCAAAATTGAATTCTCATTTCTAAAGTTTTAATTCTTAATTTTGAATCTTCATACATTTGAGCTGTTTTGTAATTCCTTCTTTTTATATGCGCGAAATCTTTTGTATTGAAAATTATATACTAACTGCTGTAACAAAATATTTTTAATTAATTATTTTTATAATTTTGTTACTTAACTGAACTATTAAAAAAATACCTAATTTATAGTTTTTAAATAAAATTAATAACGTGCTTTTCGTATTGACATTTAATCTTTTAAAAAAGTTCAATTAACAAATAAGCAATAATTGTTAACGATTTAATTTTTTAATATAAAAAAATTAGATGGCCCGTAATAAACAAATCGAAAATCGGTAGTTATTTAGTGGGTTTTCTAGACTAGAGGCTCTAAATTAAGAAAAAAAAAATATTATTTTTCATCAAAAAATATAAGGTCATTAATAAGCAGATCGAAAATAAATAGCAACTCTTTGGGCTTTCTAATTAAAGGGTTCGTAACCTTTTTTTTTTATCTGAGTCCCAAAACAAAGAACTAATTTAATTTATTTATTAAAGATTATAAAGTCCATAATTAAACGTATGAAAAATGAGTAGTGATTAATAGTCCATATTTATTGCTTGTTGCATTTTTTAAAACAGGGAATCTCAAGATTGCTTTAGCTGTGACATAAAATCGAAAATCAAATCTCATCTTTTTAGAATTAAAATCACAAGAAAAATCACGCCAAAATAAGTAAAAAGTTATGAGTTATATTTTGATTTTTCTTTGGACGAAGGTTTTTTTAACCTTTCTTAGTTATAACATAAAAAGAAAACCAAATTAAATTTTTTATAAAAAATTATAAAGTGAAAAATAAAAATGTCGAAACTAAGTAGTCATATTCGTTTATTAGGTTTTTGAAACCAAAGATTCCAAACTTATTTCTTTTTAAAACTGTGATCTAATATCAGGAACTGAATTCAAGACTACCGCAATGGTTTATTTGTATAAAGATCTAAAATTATTTGTAAACATTTTTCAATATTTAAAATCTAAGCAAATTTTAAAGCAATAAGTTTCATAATTTAGTGAATAAATAAAAAATTTGGTATTATTCATGCCGTTGCTCTTCTAAACATTCACTTCTAAATTCAAAGAGTTTTTTTTTTAGAAATTAATGTAACATTTCGGTTTTAAGGAATCAATTTTGTAATTTTCTATTTAAAATATTTCAAATTTTTTCATTTATGATATTTATCATTTGTATATGTTGTTTAGTATTTAAGATTATTAATTTATTTATGTTAATTTTGGTTTTCGAATCTAGACACACTACGACTAGACATTTAAAATAAAATTAATTTTCATGTACTTCTTCTGGTGAATGTATAACTTAAAATTTATTTTATGAGTTTATAGAAAAAGACGCAAATTCGATTTTACATAATTTTTCTGATTATTAAAATTTTATAATCATAATTTTATTTACCTAAAATTATAATAGGTTAGTTTTAAATTTTGAATTCTTTTCAAGCAACAGTTTTGATTATCTATAGATGAAAAAAATATGTGTTTTGGATAATGAATAAAATAAATTTATGACACAATTATAAGGCAAGAGTAAAACAATTTAATAAATAAAAGACATGAAAAATATACAAGCTATATACACACTAATATATACATTGTAAAATAAGATCGATTTACTGTAACTGAAGATGAAGGAAAATATTAATAATGAATTAAAAGAATTCGCGATTCATTTTATTTAATGTCATGAATTAAGCTCTAAAAAAGTTAAAATATGAGTCAAAATAATCAAGAAATAGCTCCTAATTTCAGCATGTTATAGAAATCCAGAAATGGCGCCTTATTTCATAATGTAGTAGAGATCAAGATGTGGCACCATATTTTATTTTATTTTATTTTATAACCGTCGTTGAACAGCCGACCCAATTTCATGGGTTTACGACTTCTAATGTTCAACTCCGTAGCCTTGTAATTTTGAACCAATCCAGAAGACAAGGAAACTCCTAGATCAGTACCCCCAGAGGTTTTGATTTGTTATGGGAACATGGAGGACTTTGAGACTCGACAGATTTAACGTGCATCAGTCACCATTTACTACACGGGGAGTCTTTGGCCGGCGAGGATCGAACCCGCGACCTCTTGGACATGGGCCCAGCGCCCTACCGACCAGGCTATCCCGGCCTTTGGCACCATATTTAATGTTGTTTTTCGGATCAAGATAAGGCTTCACATTTGCATGTAATGGTGTTGTCTAGAATAAAATAAGCAGCATATTTAATGCTGCCCAGATAAATTAACCATATTTAATGTTGATATTTAGATCAATGAGCTATCACGATAAAGTTTCATAATTAAGACGTAGCTTTGAACAAACTAGGCGCCCTATTTATCCTGAAATTCCTGTCGAAGCTATGTATGACGTTATATCTAAGGCTATTGTCAGACCAAGATATGAATCAAGATAAGGTTTCAATCTAAGGCTACTGCTAGACGAAGAAGGGCACCATATTGAATGCTGTTGTTCAGATTAAGGTATGGATCAAGATAAGGTTTCATTTTTTTTCACTGTTCTTTCGAAAGAGCAAGATAAGTACCACTTTTAATTCTGTCAATATCACAATATATGGTGGCATATTTAATGCTGTCGTTCAGATCTAGATGGGCATATATAATGTAGTTTTCTAGATCAAGCTGGATATCACATTTAATAACTGTTATTCTGATCAAGAAAGGGTGCCATATTTGCTGCTGTTTTCTAGATCTTGTTTTATTTTGATGTATTTCGAATTTGAAAAGTCGTTAGTCACAGGTACATATGCCCAAGGTTGTCTCTCTGCTGATGCAAATAAGAGGAAGACGATTCCACCGGCAAAGTAGAGTCCAGCTGATATATAAAAGACAATGCTCCATTGATGAATACTTGAGTGCTAGATAAAAGGGAAAAAAGGCATTAATTCACGATGAAGTATTTTAATCATAACAGCATACAAATTATAATATTAATTAATTGAATTTTCAACAATAACAAGCAACCGTTCTTTATTCAAAAATTCTGAAGGAAAGGATCTACCATCTAACTTACTAACTACGCCATAGCACGTTTAACTTACTGCTCTTGAGCAGTTCTTTTACCCTTTCTTAGTTAGAGTTAGGGTGGATGGCAAATCATATATTGTAAAATAATTAAAAGATGACTTAAATGAAGCAAGAAGACAAAACTTACAAATTCCAGTTAATTTTTTTTTTAAAGATTTTGAATATTTCTGACGATTTAATTCTTTAAAACCATTTTACTAGATGTCAAGTTAAAAATAAGGTATTGAAACTAATTAAAAAATGTATGTACAGGGCGCAAAAAAAAGAAAAAAAAAAAAAAAAAAAGAAAAAAAGAAAGAAAGAAAAGAAAACGAAACACTCTAAATAATTTTTAATTTAATGATCAGATTTTCGTGCACTAGGACTCAATCTTAATAGTTCTGAAGGGGTGACCTAAAATATACTAGTTAATTAATGCAGAAAATAAGTTAGGTTACGAAATCAGACATAAAATTACATTTTCTCTGAACAAACATACATATTTTTCGACGGATCATGATATCTGACCCCCAAAATATAGGAAGTAGGGATTAAAAACATCAAAAATTGATTGCCGAATGAAACTTGGAAGTTTTTCTATAATCACCAACTTTTAATTATTTTGTTTTCTTAAGCAAGTAGAAGTTTTTAGTCCGTCTTCTACAATTTATATCGTTTCTTGGCTCATTTTATCAATTTTCGATTGAATAAACACACCTTTTATTCGATGGATTTGGATTTCTGACCCCCATAGTATAGGGGTAGCCGTAATCTGAGAAATATTGTCTCAATAGTTCGGTCAGGAAAGCGGTCGAGTCGAAAGTTCGGACCTTTTAATTTTAATTTAATGTTTTGAGTATTTCTCCATACCTCGAAAACTTTTTAGGCGAATTGAAATTTTTTTCACACAATATTGAAATTCGTTTATCCAAAGATAACTCTTTGCAAATCATAAGTTTTAATAAATATTTATTATTAATTTGTTTAATAATAGTCGATAAAATATGAATTGTAAGATAAATTTTTTTTTACATAATTTAAAAGAATATAGTTTAAACTAACAAAATACAAAATTTGAACAAAATTGGTCGAATAGTTCCTGAAAAATAGAACTCCGAAAAAGTCGTATTCTCATGAACTCTTCAACCAATTTTGCTCAAATTTTGCGTTTTACCATTTAAAATTTCATTCTTTAAAATGATGTAAAAATGTGTATACCTTACAATTTAAATTTTTTTTATACTATTATTAAACAGACTAATAAAAAATAATAAATATTTACTAAAATTTATAATTTGCGTGGCGTTGTCTTTGGATAAATCAATTTTATAATTGTGTGCAAAATTTTTTAAATTCGCTTGAAAAGCTCTCGAGATCAGTAAATTATGCAAAAGTAATCTTTTGATCATTAGATCAAAAGTTATTCTGGGTGGTCCATTTTTCATTTTGTCCGCTGTACAGTAGTTTTGACATCATTTTTGAAGAGGATTCTTAATATATATATTAAGGGTAATCATTGAAGTATACCAAGCATATACAAAATACAAAAATGACCGTTTTTTATAAGAGGCTGCTTTATCTGTAAGTATATTAAGTATATGGGTATATGGTATTTAAGATATACTTACTGCTTCCTCCAAAAGAAGGCCTGCAACCATAGGCGAAAATATACCCGCTGTGCAACCAATACCATTCACAATTCCGAAAAGAGTTGCTGCAATTAAAATGATTTTATTTAAAAAAATACAAACAAAAATACAAACGCAAATGCGGGTTAGCTCCATCAAAAAGTCCTCCACGAAGGCAAATTTCTCCCAATACTCGATCCAGGAGTTCCCTTGTCTTCTGGATTGGGTTCAAAATTACAAGGCTACGGAGTTGAACATTAGTAGCCGTAAACCCATTAAGTTGGGTCGGCTGTTCAACGACGGTTATAAAATAAAATAAAAACATGTTATTATATGAAAATGTCTTGATTTATAACTGAATTATATAGCTGTTTTTTTTCCCTCTAAAAAACGTGGTAATTTTATTATTATATGTTTTATTTTTAAATTAATTAAACATTAGTTTTTTTTAAACTCTAACCATTATTTATGGTAAAAATAAAATTAATATTTTTAAACGAACAAAATCTCCATTTTCAACACATACATCATGAAAAAATTCATTCATTATTATATATTTCATTCTACATCTTAAATAGTAGTTTCAAAATAACAAAAAAGTCTTTTTTTTTGTTAGTATATTCATAGCTGCTAAAGATTTTTTTTTTTTTAATGACGGGGGTTCTCTAAAAGAAGTTCGACCAATAAGAATTCCATAGCCGAAAAAAAATAGGGAACTGCGGATCTGAAGTCATTGAAGCTCGACTTAACTCATTCCATTTAGTGAACGATTATTGGGTGAATTTAATATACTTTGTATTACATGAGACATAACATTACTCATGGTTAGCTCGACGGCTTATTATCTTTTTTTTCCTTCTTTCTAATGCCCACCTGTGTTAACATCCGTCAATTCAGGCATCTACAGGGCGATTTTGTTGACCTCTCTTACAGGGGCACCATATTAGGTGGGCCAACGTCACTCCCACAGTAAGGACAGATAGTACAAGAAAGGAAAGAACACCCATGCCTTGCCCGTGATTCGAACCCAGAACCTTTCTGACGCAAGGACAGTTCCCTGCCCTCTACAGAGGCCGGTCGTTTATCTTGAGCGTATGATTCATTTAACATTGAGAATTTTCTCACTTAGGCACTTCGTGGACACGGAATGAAAGTATAAATGCATAAGATTTTTTTGTTGAAACCCATAAATAATTTAAAAAAAAAAAATTTTTTCGGTATAAATGTTTTAGAGAAAAGAAAATTCAATTTTAAGTTTAAAAGTTAACTCTTTTAAGTTTTAAAAAAACTAGCATTAGAAGCAATTAATATTTATTAGAGCTATCCTGAGCAATCTTATTTAACGAATCATCAGAGCTATCTTATTTAACGAATCGTATTATTGGTTCAATTTAAACAAATATTTTTTTTTAATTCAGAGACGTAGGTGTAAAGATTATTGCCCTGTTAACTAGAAAGGCATGGTTAATGTTAAGAAAACGCAAAAAATGTCATTATTAATCTGATAATAGCGTAATTATCAATTTAATAGTGTAATTATCAGTCTAATAATCTAGTTATCAAGCTGGGTAAATTTATGTACTGATAAGCTAATAATGAAATTATACAGCCGGTTCAATTAATGTATTAACGTAATTATCATTATTACATCTTTAATGATAATTACGTCATTAATACGTTAATGATGTATTTTTAATAATGTAACTATCATGCTAAAAATTTAATGCATTAATGAGCTAATAATATAATCATCAAGATGCAAAGATTAATAAAGTTATCAAGGAAGTTCCACTAATGCATTAATAATTAAATAATACAATTATCAAGAAAATGAAATAAATGCATTAAGCTAAGAACTATACAATTATCAAGGAAGTTTAATTCATAGATAAGTTAATAATGTAATAATCAAGATGGAAAAAATAATGAAATTATCAATCAGAGTTAATAAATGCATAATAATATGTAATACATGTATACTATTGAAAGTTAAATTAATGCGTTAATAATCAAGATGGAAAAATTAATGAAATTATCAATCAGAGTTAATAAATGCATAATAATTTGTAATAAATGTATACTATTGAAAGTTAAATTAATGCGTTAATAATCAAGATGGAAAAATTAATGAAATTATCAATCAGAGTTAATAAATGCATAATAATATGTAATAAATGTATACTATTGAAAGTTAAATTAATGCGTTAATAATCAAGATGGAAAAATTAATGAAATTATCAATCAGAGTTAATAAATGCATAATAATATGTAATAAATGTATACTATTGAAAGTTAAATTAATGCGTTAATAATCAAGATGGAAAAATTAATGAAATTATCAATCAGAGTTAATAAATGCATAATAATATGTAATACATGTATACTATTGAAAGTTAAATTAATGCGTTAATAATCAAGATGGAAAAATTAATTAAATTATCAATCAGAGTTAATAAATGCATAATAATATGTAATACATGTATACTATTGAAAGTAAAATTAATGCGTTAATAATCAAGATGGAAAAATTAATGAAATTATCAATCAGAGTTAATAAATGCATAATAATTTGTAATACATGTATACTATTAAAAGTTAAATTAATGCGTTAATAATCAAGATTGAAAAATTAATGTAATTATCAATCAGAGTTAATAAATGCACAATAATATGTAATAAATGTATACTATTGAAAAATAAATTAATGCGTTAATAATCCAGATTGAAAAATTAATGAAATTATCAATCGGAGTAAATCTGCTGATAAGCTAATAATATATTCATCAAGCTCCAAAAAATAAATGTATTAGTAAGTTAAAAATACAATTATCAAGAAAGTTAAATTTATGCAGTAATTAGTTGATAATAAAATAATCAAGATGGGAAAATTAATGTGATTATCTATCTTGTTAAATATATGTATCGATCAGTTAAACATGCAATTACTAAATTACAAAATTAGGGTATTAATAAGCTATAAATGTAATTATGAAAGTGGTAAATGAATATAAGGTAAAGTCTTAACTATTCAACGGCAAATGATTTTGATTACCAGAGTGGTGAGGAGCCATGTCTGCTGTAATAGACATACAACCACCACCAGCAAACCCTTGAAAGCCCATAGCAGCAGTCAAGAGGAGTATGACCATTCCTTTGTCGCACCCCATTAAAGGTATCAGAGCCATACACATTGCAGGACCCATCATTCCTAGAAACAAATTATAACCGGTGTTACTATCACTTAAATATCTCATTCTTATAACCATCGTTGAACAGCCAACTCAATTTTGAGCTTATGACTACCAATGTTCAACTCCGTAGCCTTGTAATTTTGAACCCGATTCAGAAGACAAGGGAACTCCTAGATCAAGTATTGGGAGAAATTTGCCTTCGTGGAGGACTTTTTAATGGAACTAACCCGCATTTACGTTGCATGGAGAGGAAGACTACAAGAACCTCCCATGGTTATCCTGATGGCAAGGGGACTCTAAGGCTTAGGAGGGCTTATTTGAAACGATATTTATGAAGCCACAATGGCTAAATAATTATCTAATTTATAACCGTCATTGAAGAGCTGACCCAATTGCTTGAGATTACGACTACAATGTTCAACTTCGTAGCCTCGTAATTTTGTATCCATTCCAGAAGACAAGAGAACTCCTGAATCAAGTATTGGGAGAAATTTGCCTTCGTAGAGGACTTTTTGGTGTCATGATTTGCCTTACATGCAGAGGAAAACCACAAAAACCCCCCACGGCTCAAAATAATACATATTTATGCTTTCTGTACCTACCAGGTTTAGAGCCTGGGATCTTCCGCGTGCCAGACGGATCTGATAACCACTACACTATAGATACGCAAAAGCTATGCCAACAATGCTTAAGAAATAAATAATTGAGTTTAATATAAGAATTAAGAACTAGTTTCATTTAGCTCGTTTGTCATGCAAAAACATTGGTAAAAAATATCTAATATACTTAATTTTTTTAACCAATGAGGTATAATATTAAATAAATAATATTTTAAAATCCAGGTATGCTCTTACTCATTTGCTATATAACAAAATATGCTTACTATTCAAATGAAAATATATAAATTAATTTAATGAGGGAATTAGTTGCACCAATAACAAAAGCTACCCATAAGAATACCAAAAATATCCAGTTTCAGAAAAAAAACAAAGAATTATGAAAATATGCTTAAGGAAAAAAAATCAAAATTGTTATAATGGAATAAAGAACCACATTAGCACTGGAATAAGAAAAGAATGAGCAATTAAGCAACAATATAAACATTTAATATGGATTGTGGAAATATCTTGTTTTGGTAAAAAAAAATGATTTAAATACATTCTTTCATTACTTTTGGACAAATGTGGGCATTTTCAGAAAATTTGACTTTGACGCACTTATTTTAACATGAAACCAGTTTTAAGAGATTCGCTCTTCTCAAAAATTTTAATAAAATTCACGAAGTGTCCGCTCTTCTGCTTCTTTAATACAGACTGTAGAAATATGTTTTCATAAAAAAGTCTCATTTAAAGACATTCTCTAAGCATTTTTGGAAAAATGCAAGCTTTTCCAGAAAATTTGACACACATATTTTAAAAAGAAACCAGTTTTAAGAGATTCGCTCTTTAAATTTTTTTTTACAAAATTCACTAAGAGTCCGCGCTATTGCTTCTTTAAAATACAACAGCAAGCATTTTTCAGAGATTATGACAAAGATTAGCTAAGGCGTTTTGTAATGAAATCGAGATTGTCCTTGTTAGTGAAACTTGCCAAGCTTTGAAAAAAATACCTTCAATGTTATTGCATTTGTAACTAAAAAATTCACTAAATAAATAACTAAAAAATTCACTAATAATACACTATTCATAGAAGAGAGATTCGAAAAAAATTCACTAAGAGTCCGCCCTATTGCTTCTTTAAAATACAACAGCAAGCATTTTTCAGAGATTATGACAAAGATCAGCTAAGGCGTTTTGTAATGAAATCGAGATTGTCCTTGTTAGTGAAACTTGCCAAGCTTTGAAAAAAATACCTTCAATGTTATTGCATTTGTAACTAAAAAATTCACTAAATAAATAACTAAAAAATTCACTAATAATACACTATTCATAGAAGAGGGAGGCAATGGCACTCCTCTTCTATGAATAGTGCAATAAATAGTGCAATCGACCATTAGACATGACAACAACTATTAAAAAATACTTCAAAAAATTTTATATATTTTTTTATTTATTCCAGTGTATTATGTATATAATGTTAAGAGAATTATATTTTAAATATAATCTACATATAGAGCTTAAATCTGACGCGCTATCATTTAAAACCTTTTCCACAAAGAAGTAATAATATTGATTTAATTATCTCAGAAAATGCGACGATGTGAAAACCTGTTAATATATATATATATATATATATATATATATATATATATATATATATATATTCTTTTAGTATAAAAGTATAAAATGGTAAACTATGTTTTCCATCGTAATTTTTCTTTTGTAATGTCGAAAATATTATGAGATATATTTAATTAATTTAAATAGCTTTTGAAAATACAATGTTCACCAAAAATTTAGGTACAGCATGTTTCTCGATGCCCGTTATTGAAAAAAAAAATGGTAGATATGAATGGTAGATCTAGAAGATATGCTCCAAACCAACCTACATATCCATGAGATACCGTTTACATATCTATGAAATACCATTTTGTGCATTTTATTTTTTTGGTCAGAAGAAAGGGAAGCACTATGGTGCTTTAGTTCGTTGTAGATCATAATTTTGTGGTATCATGAACAAGAATCTCCGCTACTCACGGAGACGACAGCAAGATGAAAGCTTTCATGCAAGACTACTTTTTTTTTATTTTTACACAATCACTACTGATTGTGTAAAAAAAAAAAAAAAAAAAAACGGTTTATACTTGAATTTATATAAATTTATGCGTCTCGCTTTCTAAAAAAACTAATTAGTACCCCTTTTGTCAAATTTCTTGTTTCGATATTCATGATCATTTTTAAATTAGACACGTAAAACAGGTTGTGCCTTCACTTTTGCAGGATTTGGTGTGAATAAATAAAAATTTATAAATCCTTCTTATTTTTGAAGATTCTTCAGTAAAAACTTACCGAATAGTTGAAAACTTTTTCGCACTTTCGTTGCTGAATAATGTTTCTTCGATCTTAAATAATCGGAAGCATATCCAGTAATGAATAATGTAATGCAGGCACACACATATATGAAAGAATTTACCAGCCCATTCTGCAAAATATAATTTGTTTAAGAAACATCAAATAGACTGATAAATAAAAGTTTGATTTAGTATATTTGTTTTAGTTACTTTTTGAATAGGTATATGCAGGACTACTTCCAAATAAGTAGGTAACTTGGTTAACAATGTTGTGAAACCCCAAGATGAGGTGAATATACAAAACGTTAAAGTCCAAACTGGTAAGCTACTCATAATGTCGTGCCAAGGAATAGGTAACTGAAACATAAAACAAATTAAAAATCCAACAAATGCAGATCAGACCAGCCTTATTATATATTTTTACACCTATTCAGCTAAGTACCTTTTGATCAATGTTCATCTGGATATTACCTCTTCCTATGTACTCTAGTTCTCTTCTAGATATACGTGGGTGATCTGACGGTGTGCTGTAAGCTAAACAGGTCCAAAATATGAACCAAACACAGCCAAGTATACCTTTGGAGAAAAGTACAAAGATAACAATAATAAAAGTATACAATATACATATTTTATTTTATTTCATAACCATCGTTAAACAGCCGAACCAATTTTGGGATTTACGACTACTAATTTTCAACTCCGTAGCCTTGTAATTTTGAGCCCAATCCAGAAGACAAGGGAACTCCTGGATCAAGTATAGGGTGAAATTTGCCTTCGTGAAGAACTTTTTGAGGGAACTAACCTGCATTTGCGTTAGATGGAGAGGAAGAACATAAAAACCTCCCACGGTAGCCTGACGGCAAGGGGACTCTAACCGATGATCCGTCTACCACTGAGGATATTTCACGTCAGCACTGTGGTCGGTGCAAGCCGAATGCGGAATTCGTATCGACGAACCATCACCGGAATCGAACCCCGGTTCACCATATTGGAAGGCGAACGCTCTATCCCTTGTACTATATACATATTCTAGATATACAATATACATAGATATATACAAATTATACATAAATAACAATAATAAAATTGAGTATTTACAACTAAGGAGCTTAGTGCATACCAAGTATACCTGTGGAGATGAAGCTCAAGGTTAACGATAAAATCAATAGTTACATCTAAGGAGTTTCGAAGAAAATTTTTCCGTTACGTTTTAAAGTTATTTAAATAAATAAACTAATAAAGAAGCATCTGACTTAGAATGTGTAGAAGTATCAAAAGGCTCTAATAAAACCTTTGTCGCATTGGTAGCTGCTTTGTTTAAAATATTTGAAGGTTAAGTTGGTGTTCTACTTTAACACCAAACCTGAGAAATTAAGTGTTTTTAAACAGTCACGTTACATGTTCATGCATTAATTATTAACAAATTAAATTTCTTAACTAGTATTTTAATTGGGGGAGTAGTTTCTGAGTTTCGTCCGCGTTAACGAAAAATTCTACATTTAGTGAGTTAATTTTAAGGAAGCCCGTGGTTCACGACATGACCTCTCATGAGATTGTTGTTGTAGTTCATTTACGTCACACTAGAGCTGCACAATGGGCTATTGGCGACGATCTGTGAAATATCCCTCAGGAGGATCTGAAGACATGCCATTACAATTTTGATCCTCTGCAGAGGGGATGACACCTTCGCTTCGGTAGCCCAACGACCTGCAAGCGAAGTCGAGCACTTTACGGTAGAACAGTTTAACGAGGACCAATACCGCACACCCTCGGTCCCTACGCAGACTGATCTAAGTGGTCACCCACCCGTACACTGACAGCTGCCAGTGATGCTTTACTTCGGTGATCTGCTGGAACCCGTGTCTTAACGATCAGTCCACTGCGGGATACCTCATTTAAGAAACTCACTCGATAAGAAACCTCATTCTTTAATCTGCGAACGAGTTTTGAACAATTTGAACTGAAGGGAGGAATCAAAAGCTTTCAAAGATAGGGAAATTTTCATAAACAGCCTGATACTTTTTTTCTTACGACTTCTATGAAATAATTTTCTGGACGTTTTCAAAATATCAAAGTTATTATCGTAACATAATTTTATTTAATCATTAAAAATTTTTTTTTTTTTTGTGCATAGACTTATCTTCGGATAAACGAATTTCAAAATCGTGAGCAAAGATATTTCAATTCGCTTAAAAAATTCTCGAGAAATACACAAAAAGTATAATTAATATTAAGGGGTCCAAACTCTCGACTGCTCTCCTAAACCATACTATTTGGATCATATTTATAAGATTCCGACTACTTATATTTTTGGAGTCAGAAATCATTATCCATCGATAATACGCTGTGTTTATTCAGAGAAAGTATGTCTTTGTGTCTGATTTCGTAACTTAAAATATTGTCAGCAATAAGTAATCCACCTACTTGAGGTCATCCCTAGGAACCATTACGATTTAATCCTAGTAGTACGTGAAAATCCGATCATTATATCAAAAGTTATTCAAGGTGTTCCGATTTTTACCGCACTTTACATCATGCGTGTAGCACAAAACTAAAACACAAAAGTAAGTCTCACATAAAGCTCATACAGCTTTAGTGTAAACAAAAATTAATAAATGGTAACCAATTTTTCATTATTTTTTATTTTTGCGCTGTATCGCTAAAAGTTTTGATAATTCAATCAACTCGGGTTTAACCAATACCCTGATTTAACGAGCGAATTGCTCATGTCCTAAGTTCTAATTAATAACGTGCTCGGCTGTACTATTGAATGTTTAACAGATCTGAAATATCTAAATTAGCTATATAAATTAGTTAAATCTGATATATTTAAGTTAGCCACATAAATGTAGTCTAAGTTTTCCATAAGTTCGAAGAACAAGGAATGAACTGCCGATTTTTCAGCTCATTGTATTATAGTGAAAAATTATGTAAAACAAGCAATCCTAGGTCGGGCTATATTTTATAATTTTATAATCGGCGTTGTTTAAGACTAGCACTGTTCAACTCCGTAGCCTTGTAATTTTGAACCCAATCCAGAATACAGGGGAACTCCTGGATCAAGCATTGGAATAAATTACCCTTCATGGAGGAATTTTTGATGGAACAAACCAGTGTTTACATAGCATGACGAGGAAAAGAACGAAAACTTTCACGGTTAGCGCGACGGTAAAGGAATTCTAGTACTCATGATTTGTCTATCCTTGAGGATATTTTACGCAAAAACTGTGATCGGTGTGGGTCGGGAGCAGAATTCAACCAACCTTCACTGGGATTCGAACACGAGACACCTCATTGGGAGGCGAACGTTCTGCCCGGTGAGCAAACCCGGCTCAAGGAAACACCTACCTTAAAATTAAAGGCCTCTGCACGGGTTACTATAAGCGAGAAATCCAACCTTTCAGTAGTCCAAACTTAGTGACATATTTCGCACTTCCCTCACTGCGCAGTTTATGTTTGTTATGTCGAACTACTAAATTTATTCATGCAAGGGCCTTCTTCTTCTGGGAGGTATTGCTCCAGGTCGGGCTATTATTAAGATCTTCGAAAAATTTAACACTTTAAAAAGAACTTTAAGCTTTCCGTTTTATCCTGTATCTAGAAGCCACAATGATGTTCGCCGTTTCGCTACTCACCCAAAAGTTGGTGCGCATAGTTAAAGCAAAGTCGCTTCAAAATTTGGAAAACGAAACTTATTACAGCTTGTCTTCATACTTCAGCAGGAGGAAAAAAAACAGCAATTGAAATAATGCACTTACCAAGGATGTAATACACGGATGGCCATCCTCCCGAAAAGCCATTTTCACACAAATATCCAGCAAGAGGCATAGATAGTATTGTTCCCACATGATCTCCCATTACGCACAATGATATGAGGGTGCTTCGTTCTTCAAGTGGTGCCCACAGAGCGAACATGGCAAAAGCAGTTGGCAAGCAAATACCCTGTAATAAAAAATTAAACTATTTACTATAAGTTAATAAATGTAAGAAACTTAAACTTCCGATTATCCGAAATAAAGGGTAAGGAAACCATGAGGAAAGAAATAAAAAAGAAACAAGAATAATTGGAAAGCTTTATAGGTTAAATTGGAATGAAACTAATTAGCACGGAGGTATTACAGAATGATATCCATTTCAATCCATTTAAGTTCCAGTTGTTTCGCATCATTTTAGTGCCAGCGTGTGCTCGGCAATGAATTTTTATAATCGGAACAAACTTGTTCCGTTCACCTGCGTATATGTTGTTATTTCTAATGCCACTTGCCTATACCAGGAAACTAAGCGAATTTAAGGCAGAGAGTGTGTTTCTTGTTTTTCAGTGGTGCCATCTATAGCCAAGAATACGACTTCAGCAATACACACATCACTGCCCGCTTATAGGCCGGACCCATTCATACAACCATTCATTAATCCACAGATCATAATTCAGCGGAATCCAGCTGAATTTTCAAAATTACGATGGCTCGATTAAGATAATCAGAAGCTCGTATTTTAGTAAACATATTGCATTTTGCAATATCTAAAAATAGAAGTATTGCATTTTGCATTTTGCGCAACATATTGCATTTTGAGGAAATGTAGATTGTGTTCATACGATAGATTAATGAAGAAGCCAGCATAAAACAGACGGGTTTCACACTGTGGTGATATTTTGTTTAAAAAAAGTTCATTAAAGAGAGAAACGCAAAATAAACTTTCTAATCAATATTTGGGCCCCCTCTGAGGTGGGGGACCGGGGCAACTGCCTCGTATGCCCCTGCCTTAGTCTGGCTCTGTATACTTGTTCGTTGTGTCAACGCTTCTGTAGATTTGTTATGATGTTTTTACGAAAGTATTCATTCTATTGTCCTTCCGGTAACATCTTAGTGAGAAAAAGTTTATATGAGAAATTTATTTCTTTTTTTAGTTAATAACATTAGCGAGAAAACGAAAGGAAGCGAAAAAAGACATTTTGAGACATCAATTTTAATCCGGCAATAAAATCGGTTTTGATCGTTTTACTTCTGCTTTTCCAAGTAGTAATTTGTCTGAGTTTGAATATATTTTTGTTTTTTTTTGTTTATGAAAGGTGTTAAAGTAATGATCTTCTTTAATATGTGCTTTTGTAAGTTTTCTTAAAGTTAGGTCAAAAAAGTGCGCACAGAATATTCAAATTAATATTTAAGCGCATACGAAAAAAAAAACGTTATAAAAATATGTCGTATGAGAGTTGAGAAAGGTTGGCAGAAAAAAAACCAGTTTGATTAATTGATGAAACTCAAAAGAGTATTTCGAAGAATCACTTTTCGAGTGCTCTGTTTTCTCCCATCAATCAAACAGGTTTTAACGTTTTCAGCTCAGTTTGCCCTACCAGTGATTTGTCCAGTATTGATAACGTCTTTGTTCTTTCCACGATAAAATATTAATGAGCACTTTTGTTTGCACATATGCAAACTTCTTTGATTTAATTTATTACAAGGATTCCGAAAATATACATTAAGGGTTGCCATCTGGCAACACTTTGTCTTTTATATAAATATATGAACCAAAGGTGCATAATTTTGTAACTTCATTTTCAACTACAAATCCATAAATATATATTTAAGGTGCCAATTACGGAACAAACTGCATTAAGTTTATAAAAACGAAATATTTCATACCAATGTTTAAACAGTTAAATAATATGTTAAACAACATTAAATAAAATACTTAAATTCCCAGATTAAATCAAAAGATTTGAATTTATAAATGAGTAATGGTCAAGTGTTAGTATAATACATTAATATTTTCCTTCAACAAGTGATCGAATAAGAGGGCTTTTAGAGGAAAGCGTGCTTTGTAAACAGTTCCAGCTGTTTCTTTGCATTTTACAGTAGGTTTTATAAAACTAACTGAAAAGTCACTTAACACGTTTTCTTTCTAAACAAACAAAATATAATAATTAATATCTCTACTAACATGAACAAGTCCCATTACAAGTCGAAGGAATATAATAGCGAGGACTCCTATATCAGCGGCAACTGGAGTAACAAGAGTGAGTAGTGAAGCAAGCAAGATGGAGAGTCCAAGTGGCCATTTTCCACCGGCCATTTCAGAGAGTCTGCCACCAACTGCTTGCGTACAAACATATCCATAAAAGTAAGCTCCCAAAATAACACCTTGTATAGATGGACTCCAGATGTAGTCACCCTGTCATTCAAGAAATAAAATAAGGTACTTAAATTCGATCCATTAATAAAAACACAAAAATGAAATTTTTTTTAATATTTAAAATTATCGTTTTTTAAACGTTTGATCGCTTAATTTTAATTTGATCTAAAATCATTTTGTTAAATTTTTTTTATTTTTTATTTTTATTTTTTTTTTTTATAAACCCATTGGCAAAATGGGTGTTGTTTTGGGTTTGATGGCGGGCGCACCTTTTTTGGACGTCATTGCATGCATTGCTATGGCGACAGCTGCTGTTTGATAATTTTTTTAGAATTATTTTTTTCACTTTTAATTTTGTTAACCATTAAGCTGGTGAGTTTACTTTTGAGATATGGGACCAGAGAGGTCCCATAAATACTTCTAGAGTTGTGAATAAAAGAGAATTTTATCATTTGTACGATATTTTTGCTTTGATTGTTTTGATTAAGAATCAGAAATTCTAACCTACAGTTCAAATTGGATCCTATAACAGTCTAACTGGAACTAGATCACAACCATTTTGCCAATGCGAAACCTGTGACTTTTTTTTTTTTTAAATTGATTTTTTTCTTTTGCTTTTCAAAATGAAAGAAGACGAATGTCTCAATTTGATTTCGCTTACGATTATTGAATCGTTTTGATTTGATATTTGAAGTTTTTCCTTTTTTGCCGTTTGAATGAAAATATTTATTTTAGTTATTTCTATTTTTGCTAAAAAGTTTGTTTGTGAAATTATTACCAAAAAGTATACAGTCTACACGAAAGCGGTGAATATTTCGTTGTTTCGTTTCCCTTTCAAATATCGTTTTCTTTTTCTTTCAAAATGAAAGAAAACGATCGCTTCCTCAAAAATATTGTAGTATTTGGTTATTCTTTTTTCGATGATGATAAGCGAATCGTTAAGAGCTGACATTTAAATTCTGATTCAATAAAGAATTTTGGTTGATGTTTGATAGTTGCAGATATTTAACTCGGTTTTATTTAATACATTTACATAATATCGTAAAACTGATACTCAAAGTAACCTTGGAAAACTACGTAAGTTATTTAAAACTGTTTTGAAATGTTTAGTTTGTAAGAAAATCACTTTAAAAAGTTAAAAATTTAAGAAATTTTCTAGGTGGATGAATTTTAAAATGGCGGTTTTCACTAACTTTGCTTTGTTTATTAAAAAATTTAAACTATGTATTGTTTTTAAGGATTTTGTTTCTAATGTTTACTTCTCAAATATTAGTTATAATTAAGGAAAAGAAAATATAAATATAAATTTAGTGGTATTCGTTAATTCATTTAGTTAATTAATTAAATTTTTAAACTAAAGGAAATTTTAACTATCAACAGAATTCTTAATAAGCGAAACAAATTTATAAAGAATATTTTTTACGGGCTGTAATAATTACATTTTTAGTTAATTATTAGAATAATATTTTTTCGTCAGTATTTAGACAAAAATTGAAATCACATCTTATGTATGTTTTAATGTTCGTTCTTATTTTTTTGCTAAATTTTAAAATGGCGGTTTTCGTTGAATTTTTTTTTCTTCTATTTAATAAAAAGTTAAAACTACGTATTGTTATTAATAATTTTGTTTCTAATGTTCTCTTCTTAAATATCAATTATAATTAAGGAAAAAATTGTCTAAATTTTAGCAGTTTTTGTTAATTCTTTTATATAGTTTATTAAATATTTTAACTATATAAAATTTTAACTATCAATAGAATTCTTTATCATCTACAAAAATGTGTAAATAATATTTTTTACGAGCTTATGTAGTTATCATTTTAGTTATTATCGTTTAGTATATTATTTTTTTCTAAAGTATTTGAAAAAAAAGTTAAGTCATATTTGCTTACGTATGTTTTAATGTTGGCGATTAATTTTTTTTTAAAATTGTAATCTTTCAAAGATCTATTATTTTAGAACTCTTGTTGCATTTTATAAAAAGACATTTTGTACTTTTGGATAAAATTATACTTGCTTAATAATGCTAATAAACAAAACGGTTTATTCATGGGATTAAGCTAAATTCTAATATCAATGCGAACTTTATTAAGTTTAAAAATTAATCAATCAAAATAAAGACCAGTTTACTTTATATTTTACATGCAATGAATTTCTAGTCAAGAATGAATTTAGAAGGAATTTATGGTATAGGATAATACCTGTTCTTCTGGTGATGTGGCATTAACGTTATCAGGTAACCCACACGTATCATCGGTGTCCAATGTGCTGTTGGGAAGGTCAAATGCAGATTGGTTGACCATTGCAACAATGGTCACACTTAAACATACTCTGTGGGCATATTCTAAAACCATAGCCCAGAAAAGTAGAAATGAAAGTACGAAACGTGCAGGTAAGTAACCTAAAATGATTCAGAAAAATTACATTATTATAACATCTTTTATTTTCGATAAATCTTTTTTTATTAATAGATTATTTAAATAATAAAATCTGTTTTGTATTACTGAAAAAAAAAAGTTTCGCACATCAGAAGTATACTGAACTTAAGAATACGAAAAGAAGGACATATCGTTTTGAAATTATCTTTGTTTGAAAGAAATTTCTGTAATTTTTCATTATATTAAAAAATCGGCGAAATTTTAATGTATATTATATAAAATAATTTACTATAATAATAAATATACTAAGCAATAGAATAAACATAAGAAGTGGTATTCCCACGTTTAACTACATTTGCTTTGGATTTATTTCCAAGTAAATATAATACCATTAATTAAAATAATTTATATCTTATCATTAATTAAAATAATTAATATATTATAAATGAAATATAGCCTTAATTTTTAATGTTTTTATAAAGAGTTAGAAGATTTCACGTTTTTATCACTTTATGCAGTAAATTTTATAGCAGCATATCAATATCTTGCAGCTTATCACAATTCTGTGGTATATATTATTATTCTTAAGCATATCAATATATTACAGCATATCAATATCTTACAGCATATCAGTATTCTACAGTATATCAATATCATGCATTATAGATGGAATATGTAATTTATCAGCATCATGCAATAAAGTAAATACTTAAAAGGGTTACATATCAAATAATGAATTCTGTCTTTGTTTTAGATAGAACTCTTAGTAAATATCGAATTCTTTTATCAAATAAAATTCTCTAGTTGGGGAAAATGCTACTTAGATAGTTCTAAAAATAATTATCAAAATATTTATCTAACAGAATACGTAATATCATCGAGCCTACTGATTATGTAATAATTTTTTTACTGTGATTTTTTTTGTGTGAGCATTTATTTATTGAAAATTTACACAACATCATTAATGCATGTTGAGTAGATTCACGATAAATAAATAAATAAATAAATAAATACACAAATAAATAAATAAATATATAAATAAATAAAAATAAATAAATGAATAAGAAAATACAATAAGTAAAAGAAAATAAATAAAAAAAAATAAAAGAAAAATAATAAATAAAATAAATAACAATGAATAAATAAATAACAATAAATAATTCGGATTGATACAAAGTCAATAACAGAGTTGTAATGGAGTAAAAATGATGTAAAGCTAATAAAATAAATCGTTCGCTGTTCTAAATCTATCGTTGTTTTACATCTATTTAATCTATCGTTATAAAATAGATTCGAAGTAACTATGGAATACTTAAAAAAACTTTTTTCTACGTGAAAATGTTGCGTGGATATTCTTCAAAATAACCATTAAAATCGTTTTGTACTCAATGCTTGTTATTATATCATGAAAGTGTGCTGTATAAGTAAATAAATAAGTAAATAAATGAATAAAAAAATAAATAAACAAAAAAATAAATAAATGTTAAAACTTTTCAAATTAATAGAAATTGCGTAAGATTATCTAAATAAATCCATTGATTAAGTACTTGTTCTACTATGAGCCAACTTTTATTATCTTTTCTAACATAGCATAGCTATTTAAAATAAGAAAGTAAGACTAATCTTTTCTATTTATTTATCTGTTGAGAGTTTTACCTGACTGAGGCTCCCCGAAAATTCCGAAACAAAGGAAACGCCATAATTCACAACACTCACTCCTCATTATTTCCTTATAGTATGTAAAGTATTACTTCCAAAAGTATTTTTTTGAATGAAGATGCTATTCCGGCTTCGAGATACAAAATGATTTTTTATTCCATCTTATCAACTTTTCATTGAAAGTTATTCATTCTAGAAATGGAAGGGGGGATGAACGTCATTGCGAAGCACGGGAATGATAAAAAAAATATTTTTTTTGTGTACACCGTACATAGTCTATAAACGGAGATAGTCTTTTAAACGGTCGATAGTCTCTTAAACGGAGGTCAAAAATTTTTACTTGCGTAATCACAGGGGTGTGTCTTTAGTTAGATTTCTAGTTAGTTTATTAAAGCAACTATTACCATTGGTTTATTAATAGATATATAGGTTTACATTCGTTACCATAAAATGATTTTATTAAAATTCGCTTGAATAATACTATAAATAAATTAAAAATGCACTTTTCGTTACTGATAACCTTTAATTTTATTTTCATAACAGTCGCTGAACAGCCGACCCAATTTTGAGCTTACGACTACCAATGTTTAACTCCGTAGCCTTGTAATTTTGAACCCAATCTAGAAGACACGGGAACTCCTGGATCAAGTATTGGGAGAAATTTGCCTCCGTGGAGTACTTTTTGATTGAACTCAAACCTATTTTCGTTGCATGGAGAGGAAAACCATGAAAACCTCCCATGGTTAGCCAGATGACAAGGGGACTCTAACCCATGATCCGTCAACCATTGAGGATATTTTACGACGACAGCACTGTGGTCGGTGTGAGCCGGGTGAGCAATTCGTAACAGCCAGACACCACCGTGATTCGAACCCGGTTCACCTCACTGGGAGGTGAGCGCTTTATCCTCTGAGTCAAATGAAAAAAAAAAAAAAAACTAGCTGAAGTAGTAATTGTGAATCACTAAGTCACTAAGAATGGAAAAGCTTAAAAAAAAAGACCAATCAATGATTATTTGTAATAGCCAACTTCTTGCTTTAGCTACCATTTCAAATTAGAAAGTTATATGAGGATTATTTCAACCCTATGCTATTAAATATTTTTCTTTAAATATTATTTTCAGTCCCAATTATATTAAAAGTCTTGCTCCCCCTCTTGAATTAGATTAAAAAGAAAGGGCTGGTTATCTTCACGTTTCTTTTACGAACTATGCCCCTGTATGACCTCTTATTTTCTACTTTAAATTTTAAAAACACCACTGGTGAAATAATAAAGTAGTATATAAATTACATAGAAAACTTGTAATTTTTATAAAGAAGAAAAAATATATAGTGTGTGCTGCATTTTTAGCTTTTAAGAATATTTCTAAATATTAAAGAGAATTATTATTTTATGCTATAAATAAAATACGTTTATTAAAATACAAATGAAATTTTTTGACTTAAGAAGAGATTTGTGTGTGAAAAACAAAATCTTTTTTCTTAACAAAGGCTTTTTTTTTTGCAGTAAAAAGTTAGTGATAAAAGTTTACCATTTTCGTTACTGTAAACCTTAGATGGAACCTTCTTTCTTTGTGTTTCTCTGTTTTAGCGGTAAAGTAAACATAACGTAACAAGTCTTTGTTAACCTAACACAATATAAATAGCTTAGCCTAACATAGCATAACAAAATAAAATTTCACAAAATGATATTTCGTGGAATCAGATGAACATAAATAGCGGAATGTTGATAAATAAGTTTCTCTGAAATAGGCAATAGAAGCTTGGAAATTGTAATGATCAGTCTAGTGAAGGACACAAGTCTTTCAAAAGTTCAACAACAACATCATTTTGCATAATTTGTGAGTTTTTAGAATTCTTTCTTACTTTGTTTATTCGTAAATCAATGAGTTAATCAATGAGATAACCTTCGATATTTTTCACCTGAAACGCTCTTCTTAAAGAGTAGCTTTTTTAAACAGATAATTTTAAATATGCATGTTAAATTTAAAAATAATTTGTGTAAATCCTAAAACTAAATTATGTAAATAAATGCTAGTTAATTTAATAGCCCTCGATATTGTTGTGTTGAGAGTTTTCCTTTCCTTATCTCATCTGTAAACAAGACAGATAGTTTAATTTAAGTCATGAGTTGTGTTGGCGGTGACGGAAATACAACATCTGTTGCTATTTGTCAACAAAAAATTAATATTTCGGCGCATGCGTTTGGTTGAGTTCTTAAGTGCAGAATTGTTTTTTTTTCTCCATGTTATGTATTGCTATTTCCTCAGTGATTCAGAAGCAATAGAACTTTATAAAAAGTTTCAAATTTTTCTAACGTTTCAAAATTGCATATTACTTTATTAAACATTGCATCAATTTTTAAAAATAAAAATAAAATTTAAAAAAAAAATATATCTTACTATTAAAAAAGCATTTTTGTGCTCTTATAAAAAAAAAAAGGATTTCTAAAAATATTGACTTTTAGGAGTTTCTAGAAATAATGAAATACTGAATTTGTGCTCGATGCGAATTGGTTCATTTCTACCTAACCTTGGACAATTTGCAACTCAATTTTCTAAATTTCAATAAAATTTTTTCGATAGTTTTTTTTAAATTTTTAAAATTTTTGTAGTATCAAAATTAGAAAATGGTTGCAGGTTTTATTAAATTAAATTTTTAATCATTTAAAAATTCTTATACCCGGATATGGCTGGATAAATAAATTTTTTTTTTTTTTAAAAATACACAAACTGCGCAGTGGGGAGAAAATACTAAATATATCATTACGTATGGACTACTAAACTGCGCAATGAGGGAAAAATACGAAAGATGTTACTACGGTCAGACTACTAAAAGATCGGATTTCCCGTTCATGGTAATCCGTACAGAGGCTTTTTCTTTTGTAGGAGATAATGGTTTAATCGAACAAATTATGAGAGGATATCAAAAGTACAAAATCTTGCGAGACTTGAAGGTGCAAAATATCATGAGAATCTCACTAAGAAAATGTAATTGCGGCGTCAAAACACAGAATGATTAATTTCTATTTTCTCGATAAGTTCACCGGATAAAATAATTACCCACGCTTATTAAATAATGATAAGCATCGTTTAATCTAGGTGGGTCTACACTATAAAAAATTACGGTAAAAAGTACCGGCAAGGCCATGTTTTCTAAAATTAATTCATTCATGACCTTCCAAAATATAGTTTTTTCACATCACATAAGATTTAGTTTTTGAACTTAAAGACTAATTTACTATTCAATAAAAATTATAGCAATTTTATTCTCGTAGTTGCTTAAAAAAAGAAAAAAAGTAGATTTTTTCTAACTTTTCTCTAAGTTTAATAATAATAATAATAATTAAAAAAAACGAGAATCTTTTAAATAAAATAATAATGAATAATATATTAAAATTATTTTTTGCTTGAAATTATCCTCGTAGGCACAAAGATAATTTCGCTAATATAACTGAAAAAATTTGTTTTTTTTTGTTTCAGTTTCAGAGTGAGCAACAATAAGAGGCTCAAACTTTCAACCACTCTCTTAAAAGCAAGTTAGGACTATATTTTCAAGATAGTGGCTATCCCCCATTTTTTGGTAGGCCTGAACCCACATCTATCGAAATCATCGAAAAAAAAAAGACAAGTTTATTCAATGAAAGTACTGTGTTTGATTTTTTAGTTTATAGTAAGCCCTAATTAATTTGCATATTCAAAGTCATTCATAAGTACAGTAATATTGTATGTGAAAATCAGATTATCAGATTATGACCAAAAAAAAAAAAAAAAAAAAAAACACAGGTATTCTGTTTTTTTTTTTTTTTTTTTTTTTTTTTTTTTACATGCTGCAGTCATATTAAAATTATTTTTGGAATATGAGATAGGTTACTGAATTTTGCATACTGTACTCACATTAAAAATATTTTTGGAATATGAGATACATTCAAGCAATAAATTAAAACTCACATTTTAATGCCAAATAAATCAGAATTTTAAAAATATATATCTGTATTCATCTGATTAGTCATTAAATACTTCATACAAAAAAAATTCAATTGGTAAGTAAAGATTAGTCAAATGTATTTGTTGACGGTTTAACAGATGTAATGCTTATGCAAGTAGTTGAGTTTGATAAGTAATTATACTTTGTTTCTTATCTATAAAAGATTAGGTTAGCTTTACGTTTATGTGAAAGAAATAAAGCAATAGCTTATATTGTTAATCTTCAAGTTATTGACTCCCTTTTTTGATGTAAAAAGGGTTTTAAAGAGTTAAATAAGAAAATGATTCTACTAATCTTTCAGATAGCTTTAAACTCTTCATTATTAAACTCGACTAGTCGAAGTTATTTGATTTTCATGAATTTTTTTATTTATTTTGGAAGCAAAAAATATTTTGAAGAGTGTTATTAGAATTCAATTCCATTGTTGAATTCATCATTATTAAATATCCTTTCTAATATTTTTATGCTTCAGAAATTTCATGTGATGTTTTTTTAGTATTGAAATCTATAATCGAAAACAAGCTAAATTATAATTGTTGAAATCTTTTCATGGAACATTTTGTCTAGGTCTTTATGTGTGGCAAAATATTTAAAATTAAAATTATTTTAAAAATTGTGCATGAAACATTAACTACGTGTAATCAAATAATTGCAACAATTAATATCTAATATCTAATAATATATTAATATCTAATAATATATTAATATCTAATAATATACTAATTTTCAATAAATTTCTTAAACGTTGCATAGAAAGCTTTTTAAATGCTTCCAATTTACACAAAAATATTTCTACACGGAGAAAAAAATTCTGTCAAAATTACATTAGACATTTCAGGTAAAAGAAACTATAACTCTGGTAATAAAAACAAAATATGCTGCATTTAAACCATTCGTTTAGTAATTTTACCGTTTGCTATGGTAACAGTTTACTCGAAATTCTGGTTTTCAAAATAATCGTTCTTATTACCTACATTTAGTAAAAAAATACAAAACTGAAAAGTAAATTTAACCAATGGTTTTTATGCCATGCTGTAAGATATCATGATGAAATTACCAAATTTATCACATATTATAAAACTTTATATTACAGTTGATTTTACTAAAATCATGATCAAAGCATTTCGGAAAAAAATTACCGAGTTTTTTGTTGTACCCATGGAGCCAGAAACATGGTAGGCTATATTCTAGTAGTTTTTTATCATACTTGTTTACTCAATGTAACATCGACAATGACAAAAATAGTTCAATTATGAGATTTCAAAATCCTACTGTTCTCTTAATTTTAAATTTTGGACATTTTTTAGTCTAAAATTGCATGTATTTCTTTTTAAAGTTTTTTCTTTAACTTAAAAATAAAAGGCTAGCAATTGTAATTTCTTTTTAATTCTGTGTATATCAATATAATAATCGTGTGACTGCATATGCATTTTTTACAAAACATATTTAATGAAATAAATTAAAATATAAAAATAAGAGATCTAAATAAAGAAATTAATATCTTATAAGCTCGTTTTTTAACTAATTAAAGTTATTCTGACATGCATACATTCTCAGACTATTTTAAGCATATCAGTAATTAGTGTGTCCTATTCAACTATCGAAAGAGAAGGAGTTTTGTGAGCTTTTTTTTAAAAAAAGAAATTGAAACAAAGTTTTCTGAAATAAACTATTTTAAGATTTTTGGCAATTTAGAATTTACATAAAAGTATAGAAAGAGCAATCGTTTAATTCGAAACGAGCTATGTGCTAATCAGTGCTAGTTTATATTGCTCAACGTGATACATTAAGGAAGAGACAATGCTATCTACCGTAGACGGAATTTGAACGAATTATTGAACTCTGTGAAGGAAAAATTTCATAATGTGATATCGGTTCACGTGTGTTGTCAACAGAAAATGCGTGGATTACATCTTTGTAGAAGCTTTGATGGGAAAAGAGCAAAAAAGTAAAACGTTATAGTTATTTTTAGTTTGTTCAATAGTTTTTACTGAAGAAACTTTCTAATGTGATACTTATATTAAACATTAACTACAAACAAAAACATATCCATAACAAATATATATTAATAGCAAAAATATATTCAAAAAAGTTAATCGCAGTAAAAACATGTTCATAACAAAACATTTTGCGTAAGACGAAAATTGTTTATTTATTTTCAGATCTCTTTAGAAACTTCGTAATAGAAAAAGACGCAAATAAATATATCACTATAGTTATATTTAGTCCGTTAAACAGTTTTTATGGAAGAAACTTTCCAATAAGATATTGAAACTAAAAATATAGAATAAATAAAAATAGATTCGCAACAAAAACATATTTGTAACAAAATTTATGGGTACAACTAATATTGTTTGTTTATTATTATGTATTCGTAGAAACTTTGTAGGGAGAGCAAATAAATTCACCGCTATAGTTATTTTTATTTTGGCAAACAGTGTTTAGTATAGAATATGTTATATTTATATATTTTTTTGTATTCACATTATTTTCTTATGGATATATTATATATTTTGTTTTAATTAACGATGTGCAGCGTAGCGAAAATGGATTGTAAATCTTTAAGAGCATTACATATGCACTAAATAATCCTAAACGAGCTTTATTAACCACTGCATTGACCTTGAACAAAGTGCATTTACTGAGGTAATGTATTTTAATTTTAGTGTTTTCAGCGCAATAGTAAATCTGAACACAGTAGATATTTTGTTAAAAAACTTTTTTTTAACATTTACCCACAAATTTTTATGTTAATCTATTTTTAAGAGGTTCTAAAAATACATTATAAGATCAACGGAATGAAGTTTCATCATAAATTTGAATAAATTATCAGTATTTTATTTTATAACCGACGTTGAACAGCCGACCTAATTCTGACTTTACGAATATCAATGTGTAACTCGGCAGCTTTGTAATTTTGGACCTTACCCAAAAGACAAAGGAACTCCTTGATCAATCATGGGACAAACTAGTCTTCGTGGAGGGCTTTTTATGATGGAACTAACCCGTATTTGCGTTACATGGAGCGCAAAATCATGAAAACCTCCCGTGCACGTTAAATTGCGCATGACTTAATTGCGTAAAATTTGCAAGTAATTTTGCTTCGAAAATTTTAAGTGCTGATTTATTCACTTTATATATCTTTAAATTAGTTACAGTTTAATTTCTTTATAATAATTTCAGTTTAGAAACAAAGTTCTCGAGAAAAGTAATTATTATTATTTTTTTAATTTTCAGAAAAGTGCTATTTATTTTATCTTCAAGTATTATTTAATTAACATAGTATAGAAAAAGCTTCTTCATTTATTTTTTTTGATCATATTCGCATAGATTTATACTAATTTTATGCGAAAATTAGAAATAAAGTGAGCCGATATATATATATATATATATATATATATATATATTTTGAAAAAGGATAGTATGTAACTTTTACAAACATGATATTAAAAGTTTTGATAGAAATATCAGCTTATTTTCCTATCTTTTTAGTTTGATGAGCTTTGTGAGTTATCACCCAAGGGATTTAATTCTTTCATAAAATGTTGTTCCTAAGTAGTTACTTATAACGAGCTTCCATTTTCATTTTAAATCTGATGCTGACATCTAGTAAGTAAAAATACAACTATTAATTCTTTTGATCAACAGTATGTGTTTTTAGTGCTGATAAAATGTTGTCTACCATTACTAAAATGTTTGTTGCCTCTTTTATTTAAAATTTATTTATTTGATTTAAAAAAGTATTTTAAAATAAACAAAAATGCGAAAGGTTTTAGAGTTATATGTTTTCTCTCTCATTTACTGTGATGCTGTAATCTAGTAAGTCAAAATACAATTATTAATTAATTTAAAATTGTTTTTTTTTTAAAAATCATCAATGCTGATAAAAGTTTTTATCTCCTATTGCCAAAATATCAGTTAACTTCAACTTTATATACTTCATATTTGATCAAATTAAAATGTATGCTGATACCGTTGTTCTTTTTTTGTTATTCGTTAAAATGCATAGTTTACAAAAATTCTAAAAATTTGATTAAAGATACCTCATTAACTGTTATAGTTAAACGATTTAATATATTTCAAAAGTGAATAGTCATTTAACATTCACAAATGTGTTCATTTACATTTTTTCATATTTTTGAGAACTTCCCTATAAAAAGAATATTTGAAAATAAAAGTCAATGTTTAATATTTTTTTTTCTTAAATGTATTATTAAATTATTTTTTTGTTATTACATTTACCGATTTTTCATCTGCTTTATTTTAATTTCAAATATAAGGCTGGCATTTAATAAGCTAAATTGTAACTATTTTTTTCAAAAAGAAGTATCTGTAATAGTAATAAAAATATCGTCTCCTTTTTATATAAATTGTTATGGTTATTATAATTAACGAAACTTATAATACTTTTAAAATGAGAAATCATATGATGCAAATTATTTTAGAGTTTGATATTTTATTTCATCATTAAGATTATTTAAAAGTAAAAGAGAATATTTTATTCTTACTTTTAATTGAAATTTTTTTTTTGATCTGCTTTTTTTATTTATTTCAATGTGGTTCTGACATCTAGTAAGCTAAAATGCAACTTTGATTCATTGTTTTAAACATGTATTTTTAATACTGATTAAAATTTCTTCTACTATTGATAAAATATTAATTATCTTTAGCTTTATATTTCTCTCTATATAAAAGGCTTTTAAACTTTTCTTTTTATCACGGATCATCATTGAAATTCAGAATTTAAACCAGAGCTCTAAATTTTATCTCAAAGTTATGCATTGTATTTATAAAATAACACAACAATATAACATTGACGTTACAAGGCCATTTAAGCTTCTTGATTTTTAATTTTCCAATTTAATTTTTTGTACTAACTGTTTTGTTTTGTACTAACTGTTTTTGTACTAAATTTTGTTACTGACTGTTAAGTCAAATTTAACCCATCATTAGCCAGCGCCCTCTATGTTTTTTCTGAAAATGTCAACATGGTGATAAGCCACAGTTTTGTGGAATTGGAAAAACGTTTGTTCACTTAGTATTTAAAAACCTACTCCCATGCTGCACTATCTGGTCTTATGAAGATCTGAAAAAAATGCGAAAAAGGCATTGATTTTGATAATTTTTATCTAGGTGAAAAAGTGTTGCCAAATTTGCAATTTTTCTTAAAAAGTTTAATATTTTTGCAATTGTCAACAACTCGCCAATTATAGCGTTCGCTACATCAACTGTTTTCCCCGAAAAATTAATCTAATAATTTTAAAATATCTCAAGAACTTTTGTGGTAGTGGGTAATGATTTAAAAACAAGTAAACTCTTTTGAAACATAATTCGATTCAGTCATTTGAAGCAGAAATTTAGAGAGTTTTATACGAGAAATTAAAATAATTTACAAATTTTCAGCTAGACCTCTGATTCGTCGCGACATTGTGTCATTTGATAAAGGAATTGTTTGTTACGATAAACGTGCTAACAAAAAGCTCGTATTTATATATTTTATAAGCAAAATGATCTTTTATTTTGAATTAAGGAAAAAAAATCTCAATGAAATATGAGAGCAACCGTTGGGGGTTGATGAGCAAAACGATAAGATATATTTTTAAACGAGTATTAATGAGACCAGATTTAGAGTTAGCTTAATTTTATTAAAAAGAAACTTAAATAAAAGTGAATGTCTAATTAATACATTATATTTTTTATTAAAATTTTTTATTAAATAGCTTTTTCTTTTTCTTTTAATTATAATGCTGACACTAAGTGATCTAATGCAACTAAAAAATTTGCCTCCCATTTATGAAATGCTAGTTAATTTTAGAAAAAAGCAATTTAAAATAAGCAAACATGCAAATAATTTTAGGGTTGATGTTTTATCTCATAAAAAAGAATATTAATAAGTAAAAGTAAATATTTAATACTCAGTTTTTAAAAAAAAATAAACTTTTAATCTGATTCAACTTTAAATTTGATGCTTAAATTTAGTAAGTTTAACTAAACTATTAATTTCTTTATTTTTAATAAAAAAAGAGATATTTTTAATGCAATAAAAATATTGTCTCAAATCACTAAAATATGAGTTAACTTAGATATACTTCATTAAATTTGATTAAATTAAAATTTATTTTTACCGTTGTTTTTTTGTTATTCTCTAAAGCAAGTAAAGTGCAAAAAATACTAAAAATTTTATTAAATAATCTTAATTAACTATTCTAGTCAACTAATTAATAATATTTTGAAAGCCTTTAAGGAAGATTTCTGCATTTCTAAAGGAAAGATTTCTGCATTTTCAAAACGACGATTACAATATGAGTAGGAACCATGCAATCCCAATATATCAATTTTAACATTATTCATTTAAGACTTAAGTCAAAGTCTATGCATATAAATAAAACGAGAAGGATTGATGTAAAGAACAATTAAATAATATTTTTTTTGTAAATGAATAAGATAAAAAAAGTTTTTTTTTATTTTTTAGTTGGAATGATAACATAAAACGCGCTGACAAAAATAGATTTGAAGAAGATGGTTAGAAGATAATGATCTTATTTTAGAATTAGCTTTAGTCTAGTCAACATCCAAGTATATTGACTAATTTAGTCGGTGAATTTTTTTTTTAGCAGAATACGATAGTTCATTTTTGTTATCACGTATTAGTATATAGATTTGAAATAGTGCCACACATTTTACTATATATGAGTTAAATACCCAATCTCTGCATGGAGTTAAAAAAAATCGTAAGTGCTCATTGATCAGTACTATTAAATAATAGATAGGAAATCATGCAATTATGATCAAAATCAAAATATATATGCCGACACAAAGATAAAATATAAAATAATTTAAATTTTTGCCAATATTTCTTGTCATTTCCGGACACTTTGTTTTATTAGATTAAGAAAACATGGTAGTTGTTAAATAAATAATCATAATAAACTAAAGCTGCTAGATATTACTAATAAAAAGCTTCATTCGTTTCAAAAATATACAGATTGGGAATAACAGTCGACTTGTTTGAATTTCCAATCTGTACATTTCTTAAGCGAATGAAGTTTTTTAAACCAAATAACAAGGAAGTCACCACAATCAAAATGATTTCCTTAATAAATTAGTACTTCATATAACCTAAATTTTTTATTTTATTTCAATTACCATAGAATTCTCGCTTCATTTTATTCAGCAACTGGCACTGAGCAGCCAACTAATTATTGAATTTACGATTATCAATGTTCATCTCCGTAGCTCTATAATTTTTAAATCAAGCCAGAAGGCAAGGGCACTGTTGGATCAAGCATATCGGCAAATGAGCCGTAGAAAATTCGTATCTTCCTGCCATCCCTGCCGTTTAAACCTAGGTCCTCTTGACCACCGTGGCTTACTTAATTAGGTTTATAGAAACAGCCATGAAAAATGTGCCTATTGGAGATTGAAATGGGCTACAGGTGGTGCAGAGCAGAACTCTCTAGATGTGGCAACCCCTCGCATGTTTTCTCTATTAGCGTGTGGATAGCCACAGGAGACGGAAGTACGTTAGTTTTTGATTTTGATTTTTAACTGGATTAAAAATTTTCAAGCAAGAAAACAAAAGGGAAATGATAACAGCATTAAACATAATTCTAAAAGAAAACCTTGTGAAAATTTTAGAAAATATTTTTGAAAATTTATATGCGAAAAAATATTATGGAAAGGGAAAATATCGTCGTACATTCCCATATAACTGAGAAGAAAAGGATAGGGAAGGGAGAGGGTCAATACATGGAAACGGACTTCGCTCCAGATAGCGTATTCGAGAGTTGCGATCGTAAATAAATGGCATAAACACATGGTTTTTGATCATTCAAGAAATACTAACTCGGCGACGTCGTCACCCCATGTCATCTACATTAATGTTACTTTTGCTAACGCGACATAAAAAGAAAATTAAAAAGAAATGAATGCTATATGGCGTGCAATAAATTTTCTGTGCAATTCGTTTTTGAATCCAACAGAGCTACAAGTCATTAAAAAATATCTGATGTTAACTTTTAAATAACTGGAGAGAAAAAAGTGTTTAGTTAAGATTGATTAATACTCAATGGTAAGCCTATATGAAATAATTTTCTTTTATACACTAGTTCGGTCAGGAGAGCGGTCGAAAGTTCCGACCCCTTATTGTGAATTTTACTTTTTGTGTATTTCACCATATATTGAGAAATTTTTCAGCGAATTAAAAAATGTTTGCACACAATTATAAAATT